>VDFB02281492.1:672858995-673210903 GCA_007258455.2 Sequoia sempervirens
AAAACTTGAAAGGAAATTTAAAATATTTTGAGTTTGGAGCCAAGGGGGACTCATTCACCACCCATGGCAAATGGGTTCCGCCTAGGACCTGAAAATGGGTGTCTAGAATTAAGTCATATTTAGTGTTGTTTTCTAGGTTTACATTTAAAAGTGCGCTTAATTAAAGCATATAAGGGCATAAAGGGTCAAATAAAGCATAAGAATGGTGTAAATAGTGAAGTTATGCCTAGAAAAGCGTGAAATCTTGTTACAAGACTTTACAACACTTCAAAATAAGACTTGATAAGTGGAAAAAAGTGGTTTTTAGGTGAATTATGATGAATAAAGTCTACAAGGGTGTATAAATGGTTTACAACACTTTACAACACCTTCACAAGATGTCATTACTTGAATTTTAGTACCTACATATGCATGTTAAAGCCACATTACATCATTAAATCAGAGAAAAATGGACCAAACATCATGAAACAAGACCTAAAAAGGCCCTGAAACTAGAAATAATTGTAGTCCCTTTGAGATTAACAAAAATATCACATCACACCTAAGAGCGACCCTAGTGCAATCATGACCTAGTTATCAAAGACTTGGGATTGAACTGAAGCCATTTTTTTCCTGTTAAAGTAGAATTCCCTTTTAAATTTTCTTTTTTCCATATCTTTCAAGAAGTATCAGTTGTTTATGATTTGTCTATGAAGAATTTATTCACCCTATTTTGTACAAGTAAATTCGTCATCAACAGAAACTGGTGCTAGAAGGAGGGCCTATTGTTGTCATTTTTTTGCTTTGTTAAATTTTAAACTAGACTTCCATAGAGTCATTAGATCTCGATCTGGTGATCCTTGTGTGACTTTAGTTGAGCTTAGAGGTTGAGCATCATCTATACCTTAAAATTTTGGAAGTTTAAGTGCAAGTTCAAAGAATCCAATTGTTGTTGTACCGCCAACCCCCATAGTGATGGAATTATTTAACATGGAGTCACCAACTCGATTTTTTGTGTACAACAATGTACTAAAAATTCCTGACAAGTTGTGTCCTAAGTATTATTTCCAAAAATATGTAGAAGAACATAGTAGCATCTTCAAGGATATATGCTTTAGAGTGAGGATTTAACACAAAGATGTCGTATGTAAATTGTCCCCATACACCTTAAGCAATGAAGTTTACCAATTATATATCAACCTACCCTGTAATTCCATCAAATCATAGCAAGACATGGAAACTCAATTCTTAACCAGATTTAGAACATTGACTGACCTTGTTTTGTTATATCATTAATTTTCTCAAATTAAGATATTCAAAGGAGAACCTATAACTAATTTTAATGACAGGTTTCAAAAGGCTTATTCTAGGTTGCAAGCACCTTATGTAGTAGATAAATTTTTTGCTATCATAGTTTATTATAGAATAGTAGATCCTCTAACTGCTATGTTTGAGAAGCAAAGAGAAAATCCTCCTACTTCTTTACCAAAATCCTATGTCGAAGCTATGAGTGTAAATTTAGAAATGAAACATCTCAGAAATGGATCATCCACAAATGACAAAAGTGGATTGAATAACCTACCTCGTACATAATTGGAGTTCCTCTAGGTCATCCTATAGCTCCTAATGTTTATCCTTCAGTGTTCTAGAATGAGACATTTCCTTAGAATACTTTGTTTCAACTAGGAAATATTCAAGCTTTAGTCCCTCACCTTGGTCTAGCTATTATAGAGCTATGTCCTAATATACATTATTCTTTCTCACAAACTCAAGAAAATAAAAATATCAAAATTTCAAAAGAAAAGAAAGACATGAAAGAAGTTACAACTCAACTCAAAAGATTAACCACAGAGGTTACACAATTAAGAAATCAAAATTTTATGCTCAAAATAACAACCAAAATTCACAAAATTAGATGTATAATGTGTTGGAAAAACAAGGATAGACAACTGAGAGGGAGGGTGAATCAGTTGTCACATAATAATAAAATTTTCAAACTTTACTTAATCTCAGATCTAATGAATAAGCAATTAACCATAAACAATTAACACATCAGAGAGATAGTTAACACCAAAAAAGTTTACATGGAAACTTTGTTAGGGGAAAAACCATAGTGGATGTTAGTCCACAATATTATATCCCGTTAAAATTATAATGAAAATAATAAAGGGGAATGCACATGCATTCAGGCACATTTCCTAGAGCTCATGCTCTATTACAAAAGGGGCTCAATACACAACAATATAGAATAAGATTAAATCTAGAGGGTACGAACTTAGAAAATAGATTTTGTACAAGCTTGATTATGGTTCCAATTAAGCGCAAAAAACTCCTTCACTTTTCGCTCAAACTACTTCCCACTCTGCTCTGCAATCGAATGATATTCACACATACAAAAATAGGAGCACACCTAACACTATTTACACTGATGAAACACTCACTCTTAAATATCCACAACAAGAGATTACATCAACAACTTAGTCAGCCAAAAAAATAAAACATACTTGCAATGTCAGCCCAAATTAATATTTAAATTTTCAATGCAAATCCACCAAGGTTGGCCACAACAATGATATGACCCAAATGAGTATTCACAAGCATGCCAAATGTTCAAATTTTACTTTTTAAGGATCCATAGCATGTTACCACCAGCATGTTGGCTAGGAACATGAAAACCAAAATGTGCACAAGAAAAATATTTGACCATGAGCACACCGATCAATGTGGATGTATAGAAATGATGGAGAATGATCTAGAAGCATACAAGAACACTAGGAACTAATAGAGAAGCATCCACAATAACTGAGATTATCATAATCATATAATCTTCACTCAGGAACATTAACAAAGACCACAAAAATACTGTTAGACCACAACATGATCAAATCTACACATGGACCTCTAAAACTTCTAGTAGATGATCTAGATAATCTCAAAAATAAAATGTTTAGTCCACAACAGTTGATCTCCAACGTACAAAACATGACACCTTCATGACCTTCACCATTCCACTAGCAACAAGAAACTCTGTAACTCTTCCTTTCACAATTTTCTCAATATTCTCGACATATACAACCTTCAATGCACAAAATTCTAATAGTGTTGACATAAATGAAAACCACATATGAGCAACACATCCTCAACATCCAATAATCTCCCCCTTTGGCATTGATGGAAACACATGATGTGAAAAATACCATTAGAAAAATTGTACTAACTCCCCCTTAGATTCGAACTCATCTACAAATTTCTCTTCTCTCCCTAAAAATATTTTTCACATTACTCTTCTCCCCCTTCAACATCAATGGCAAACATAACCATGAAATTTCCATATACATGCTCTGAACCACATATCTGTACATCTGACTACTCCCTCTAAGTAGCAGCCATAGAGAAATCAATCTAGATTAGAATATTGCAATGAGGTTGATGCAGCTAAATGCATCTTTTAGTTCTTATCAAGAGGGGTTATCACCCCTAACATTCCTCTAAGATACTCAAAAGTATCCTTTAGGAATGGCTTAGTAAAGATGTTTGCAATCTGTTCTTTGGTAGGTACATACTCCAATCTAACTTCTTTCTCATTCACCTTCTCACTCAAGAAGTGAAACCTGATTGATATATGCTTTTTCTTAGAGTGTAGTACCAGATTCCTCAAAATATTTATTGCACTTGAATTGTGACTGTATAGGTTCTTCATATACCACCCTGATATCTTTCAACATTTATTTCGTCCATATCACTTGAGTAGAATTATTGGCAACAACAATATATTCTGCTTCAACAGTAGATAGAGAAATGGAATTTTTCTTTTTGCTCAACTAGGACACTAGCTTCTTCTCTAGGAAGAAAGCACCACCACTAGTACTTTTCCTATCATCTACATCTCCAGCCCAATCCGCATCAATGTATGCACTCAAAGTGAGATCATCATCCTTTGGATACCAAAGTCCAAAGTCAACTATTTCCTTCAAATATTTAAAGATTCTCTTAACAACAGTCACATGTGGTTCTTTTGGATTAGGTTGAAATCTAGCAACCATACATACAACATTCATAATGTCTAGTCTAGTCTAGGTGAAATAGAGCAATCCACTGATGATTGACTTATATCTTGTTTGATTTTCCTTAGGAGATTCATCATTCTATGTTAGCTTGCATCCGATCACCATGGGAGTACCAACTGGCTTTGATTCTTCCATACCAAATTTTTTTAGTGGCTCTTTCACATATTTGGACTGAGATATGAAAATTCCCTTGTCTAACTAGGTAACTTGCAATCCCAGAAAGAACTTCATTTCTCCAATCATACTCATCTCAAATTCAATCTTCATTTTAGTAGAAAACTTCATAAATAGATTAACATCTCCTCCAAAAATAATGTCATCAATGAAAACTTTTATAATTAACTCTATCATGATCCAACTTGAAGTATCAATTTCTATCAGTAATACCTTTATTAAATCCAAGATTCAATAAGTATTTGTCTAATCTAGCATACCAAGCTCTAGGATCTTGCTTAAGTCCATATAGGGATTTCTTCAAGTGAAAAACCATGTCTTCCTTGTCAATCAGTAGAAATCCACCTGGTTGTTTAATGTATACTTCTACTTCTAGTTCTCCATTTAGAAATACTAACTTCACATCCATTCGATATAATTTATAGTTCTTGTACGCAACATAAGCAAGAAATAATCTAACAGCTTCTATTCTAGCAATATGGGAAAAGTCTCTTCAAAATAAACACCTTACATTTGAGAATACCCTTGACATACCAATCTTTCTTTATTCCAGACCACTTAGCCTTGTTCATTCATCCTGTTCCAAAACACCCATTTAGTACCAATCACATTTTTATCTTTGGGTCTGGGAACTACTGTCCATGTGTCATTATTTTCAATCTATGTTAGTTCTTCCTTCATACCTTCCATCCAGTGTTGATCTTGGTAGGCTTCAGTGACATCTTTAGGTTCAATATTGGAAATTAGGCAATAGTCTTCTGCAATCTTTCTTCTAGTTTGCACACCTTTACTCTTATCTCCTATAATTTTATTTTCAGAATGATTTAACTTTACATACCTTTGAACTTTAGGACTTTCGCAATCTTCTAGTTCTTCTATTCTTTCTTTAGTACTTGCACTTTCTGTGCTTCCTGACTTACTTGATTTACCAGAACAAATTGAGGTTGCTTTATCAGAACATATGGAATAATCTAAAGTTAAGAATTCTTCCCTTGGCTTGTGTTTTCTTCATCTAAATCATAACCATGATATCTAGATGATTTGGTGGAGTCCTCATCAACTTTGAGATTTGCACTCTCAACCATTTTTTTAGTCTTTTCTTATAGCATCTATAAGCCTTTCTCTTAGTAGAATAACCTAGAAAGATTCCTTCATCGCTTCTTGCATCAAAATTTTCTATATCATCATCTCTCTTGATATAACACTTGCTTCAAAAGATCTTGAAATATTTAACAATAGGATTATAACCAAACCATAGCTCAAAAGGGGTCTTACCAAAATTACCATTAGCATCTACCTGGTTCAAAGTATACATAGAAGTGCTTACAACTTCACTCCAATAGATTTGGAGCACATTTACTTCTATCATCATTGTTCTAGCAGCATCCAGAATTGTTCTATTCTTTCTCTTTGCAACTCTATTTTGTTGAGGTGTTCAGGGAGAAAATAATTGTCTTTTGATTCCATGTTCTTCACAACAAGAGTTGAACTCTCTAGAAGAAAACTCTCCACCTCTGTCAGACCTCGGGAATTTAATTTTTAGACCTTTCTCATTCTCTTACATAGCCTTGAAAATTTTGAACTCATTCAGTGCTTCACATTTTTCTTTTAGGAAAGAAACCCATACAATTCTAGAATAATCATCAATAATCAACATAAATTGCCTTTCTCCATGAATACTTTTGACTATGGAGGGACCACAAAGATCAACATATAGTATCTCTAGCAAATCATTTGAATGGAACTATTTTCTCTTGAAAGAGACTCTAGTTTGTTTACCCATCTAACACTCCTTGCAAGTTGTGTTAGTAGGCTTTACTAACTTAGGTAGATCTCTTACTTCTTGAGTGGAACTTACCTTGAAAATGTTATCAAAATTCACATGACATAGCCTTCTATGCCACAACTAGCTTTCATCTACTTGAGAAATTAAACAACTTTCACTAGTAGTATTTAGGTGAAAAACATTTCCTTTTGTCTGTTTACATGTAGCAATCATATTGCTACAACTTCCATGTATCCTACATCTCCCATCTTTGTACTGTAGTTCATAGGCCTTGTCCACCATCTGTCTAACATTGTATTATGCTTACCACCAAGACAAATAGAACCTTTACCATGAATCACACCAACATTGTTGTCTACAAATCTTACAACCCCACCATCATACTTCTCTAGACTTAAAAACTTGTTCTTATCGCCAGTCATATGATGTGACCATCCAATTTCAATAAACCACTCATCCTTTTCTTCAACATAGGCTAAAAGAGGTCTATCATCTTTAGAAAATTAGTAGCAATAAGACTATTTTCAATGGTAGCAATGAAAACCCATTCATCTTCAATTTCACTATCTTTATTACACTCATCATTAGTCATTCCTTCTTTAGCAACGTAACATTTCTTTTGGAATCTAGACTTGTTAGGCTTAGATCTAGGAATTCTTTCAAGACACCTTGATGCAAAATGACCTATTTTATTGCAAGAAAAACATTTAATAAGCAATACACCTTCATACTTACATTTTCCTCTGCCTTCTTTACAATCTGTGCTTCCAACTCTTCTACCTCTCTTTCTTTATCTTCAAGTTGTTTCAGTTCTTCATCATACTTGGATATTTTTTCGGAACACTCTCTAGGATTATATTTTTTCTTGTTACTTCTCGATACAGTATCCTTGAATGTATATTCATTCTTCAGAATAGATTCACCAAATTCACTTAATTCAAAAGCAACAAGCTTACCAACTAGTGTATCTCTTGTCATCTTTATTACTAATTTGAGCTCTTTAATAGCGCGAGCCTTCACTTTGTAGTAGGGAGGAAAGGATTTGAGTATCTTAGCCACAATTTCATCCTCATCTAGGGAACCACTGACACATCTAATACCCATCACTATTTCATTTACTCTTTGCATAAATGAAGTAATATTTTCATCTTCACCCATCTTCAAATTCTCATACTTGCCTTTCAAACTTTGTAGCTTAGCCATCTTCACCTATGCATCTCCTTCATACAAAGTTTACAACTTCATCTAAATATCATGAACTATCTTTAGACCTATCATGTTTTCCATCTCTAAATCTATCAAAGCACTCACCAAAGCTTCAATAGCCTTGATATTATTTTTAGCTTCTTTGATCTCATCAGTAGTGGAGGGACTATTTTGAGGAGTAACATATGGATCTTTTGTAATCTTCCAATAAGATTTTCTAATAAACCTCAGGTCACATTCCATCCTAACTTTCCACAGTGAGTAGTTAGTTCCATCAAATCTAGGACTATCCTTGTATGATGCCATCCTGAATCACCTCAAGCTTTTAGACTTCTTCAGAGGAACCTGCTTTGATACCAATTGCTGGAAAAGAAGGAAATACAATTGAGAGGAGAGGGGATGAATCAGTTGTCACAAAATAATAAACTTTTCAAACTTTGCTTAATCTCAAATCTGATGAATAAGTAATTAAACATAAATAATTAACATATCAAAGAGACAGAGAAGACAAATATTTTTTACGTGGAAACCCTATTAGGGGAAAAAACATGTTGGATGTTAGTCCAAAATATTATACCTTGTTAAAAGTATAATGAAATTAATAAAAGAGAATGCACATGCATTCAGGCACACTTCCCAATAATATATAGAAAGATTAAATCCAGAGGGTACGAACTTAGAAAATAGCTTTTGCACAAGCCTGATTATAGTTCTAATTTAAAAGCATAGAAATATCCTTCACTTTCACTCAAACTACTTCACACTTCGCTCAGTATTCTTCACACTCTACTCTATAATCAAATGATATTCACACATACACACATAGGATCACACCCGACACTATTTACACCAATGAAATAATCACCCTTATATATCCGCAACAAGAGATTACATCAACAACTTAGTCGACCAAAAAAATAAAACATACTTGCAATGTCAGCCTAAATTTATAGTTAAATTTTCAATGTGAATCCACCAAGGTCAGCCAAAACAATATTCATGAGTGTGCCAAACATTCAAATTTTACTTTTCAAGGATCCACAACACATTACCACCATCATGTAGGCTAGGAACATGAAAACCTAAATGTGCATAAGAAAAATCTTCAACCACGAGCAAAACGATCAATGTGGACATACAAGAATGATGTAGAATGATCTAGAAGCATCCAACAACACCAAGAACTAATAAAGAAGCATCCACGACAATTGAGATTATCATAATCACACAATATTTGATCAAAAACACTAACAAAGACCATAAAAATACTGTCATACCACAACATGATCAAATTTACATGCGGAGCTCTAAAACTTCTAGTAGATGATCTAGATACTCTCAACAATAAACCATTTATTCCACAATAGTTGATCTCCAATGTGCAAAATAGGACACCTTCATGACCTTCATAGTTCCATTAGCAACATGCAACTTTGTAACTCTTCCTTTCACAATTTTGTCAATATCCTCAACATATACAACCTTCAATACACCAAATGCTAATAGTGTTTACATCAATTGCAACCACATGTCACCAACACATCCACAATATCTACCATAATGCTCCTAGGCCACCTAGAGCTTGGAATACATGACTTAATAATGGAGTGTCAACATCTTTAGATAATACTCATCATATTGATGAAAGGTCCACATCAAAAGTGAATTTAGTTGATCTTGTGATGAATAATTGGTGTAGAATTCATAATATAAATACTCATGCTGAAGTAGACTGTTCACAGTTTGAAACTGTTTCAAAAGTTTTTCTAGCTACTACACATTATAACAAACATTGTGAATCTCATCCTCCTAAGGGAAATGAGTTGGTCCCAATAGGATATGACTTTTCTTAGTCCTTTAAAGTTATGAATGTTTCAAATGACCTATGGTCATCACAAGTCACACTCATGAATATGAGGGGGATAATTCAACTATGACTCTAGAAATGTATTCTTTTCCCTATCAAGATGAAAATGAACCTCAAGAAGAAATTGAAAAAATTCATGCCTTTCAATAATATTAGAAAGGACATAATTACAACATGAGGAATAATGTCAATAGTGGAGGTAAATTCAATGGGCCATGAAAAACATCCATCCTACCTAATAACTTTATAATCTACCTAATGATAAATCAAGCAATAACCTAGGGTTACCCAAGGTAAACTCTCACTACAATTCATCAAATGCTTCAAAAGGTGAAAAGATAGATTCTACTGACCAAAAAAAATTGACTAATTATTTAGTGGAAGAAATAAAAAAAGTAAAGATTAGCCTCTCTCTACCAAAATTGCTCAAAATACCTATGATCAAGAAAGCTTTCTTAAATACTCTAGAAGATTTTCCAAAAGAAAGCTATTTTAAGCAAACTTAGGAAAAATATAGTTGGGCTAAAAAAAAAGATAAGAACATGATTCCCATAGCAGATGCGTAAGAAGCCTTTTACAAAGGAAAATTGGAGTCTCCACCATTTTTACTCGCTTTAAGAATATTCGGTAAAAATATTCATAACTGCTTAGTAGACTTTGGAGCATCGACTAATGTGATTCCTTTATCCATATGTCAAACACTAGGTTTAACTCCAACAATTTCTTTAAATAAGTTCACTCAACTTGATAAAACAAAAGTAAATGTAGTTGTAGAATTGACTAATATTTACATGCAATTGGCCTTGGACCCTAGAATCCAATATTACATAGACATTCAAGTCTTGGAGATACCTAATACTTATGATATGCTTTTGAGCAAAGATTGGTCTAAAACCTTGAATGGATATATGGCTCCTGATTTCTTACATATGTGGTTACCCTAGAAGGGAGTTCATAACCAAATCCAAATCGAATGAGAACCACACATGAAATATACGATAATTGATTATAATCATAAAAATGAAGTTCTATACATTGATGTAGAATCAAGAGTTTACAAAATATGAAGTTCAGGAGTTAAAATAGAAGAAGTTTTTATATGTGATGCTAAGAAACCTAATCAATTGACTCATGGAATAGATATTTTCATTGAATTAGATTGTGATTCTTCTGAAGAAGAGAATAGTCCTTATGATAAATTTCAAAAGAATATTATTGCAAAAGCTTAGGGGAGCGATAAAATCCAATTTTCACTAAATTTTTTGTTATTGCAGGATTGGTGTAGGTTACATAATGTTGTACACTAAAAAAATAACGGTATGATGTGTCTAGAAATAATTCATAGAATTGAGAACCAGTATTGTCCAAAACATGATAAAGTCAAAAGACCTGAATCAGGAATGCATAAAGACATAGCTTATGTCATACAAACTGAAAAGATTAATTCAATGATATTGAATAATGGTAAAGTACAAGCTATAGATGATTAAGCCTAGATTCTTAAATTTAACAGATCCAAATTGAAACAAGGGATTGGAATTGGAGTTGAACTTATCAAACTAGAAGGTAAATCTTTTCTTGCTACATATCAATTGCAATTTCAATGTACTAACAATGTGGGAAAATATGAATCCCTTATACATGGCTTGATCCTTGCAATTAAGAAGAAAGTCAAAATCCTTAAAGTGTTCGTTGATTCAGAATTAGTGGCTAGAAATGTTTGAAAGAAGTATATCTACCACTACAAGTGATTTTCCAATTATTGACATAAAGTATGGTATTTAATAGAAGACTTCAATGAATTCAACATTATTCATATCCCTAGAAGATTTAATCAAGGAGTCAATGCTTTGGCTACTACTGCTAGTACTCTAGAGCCTCTAGATGGCTCTAATTTGAAGAGATTTATAGTTGAGATGGTATAGTTACCTTTAGTTCCTGATAATGTTACTAATTTGTAGGCATTCGAAGATGAAAGGAATATATTAGAATTCCTCACTAATTCTAGTATTTTCAAAGCACAAGTAATTGAAGAGATAGATCACCCTAATGGTGAAATTCAAGATGAAGAATTAGCTCAAGCAAGAGATAATAGTATTCTAAAAGGAATAATTGAGTTAGAAAGATTATTTGACATTGATCAAATAGTCAGATAGAAATATTTTCCTGAAAGCAATGAAGGACAATCTAAATTATACAATTTCCATACTAAAGAAGATCCTAAGAATGTGGTCATAGGAAAGGTTTATACTAAAAAAAAAGAAATATTTCGCAAGCACTTAAAGATTATTGGAAGGTTATAGCTTGGAAATATAAAGATATGAGGACTTATGATACTTCCATCATTACTAATACAATACCATTAAAGCCTAATGCAAAGTCTTTCAAGCAGAAAAAATGGCCAGTAAATGCACTCTTAGAGCCTTTAATTCAAAAGGAAGTCCAAAAAATTTTATCAACTAAAATAATTTTTCCTATCAGACATTAAACTTGGGTGGTGAACTTGGTCACTGTAAGAAAGAAAAATGGAGATATATAATTGTGTGTAGATTTCTAGAATCTTAACAAGGCATCTGAGAAAGACAATTATCCACTATCCTCACTTGAAGAAGTGCTACAAATAGTCAATAGTTCATACATGATGTCCTTTTTAGATGGATTATATAGATATAACGATGTAATGGTATTGAGGAATGATCAGATGAAAACAACTTTCACCACAAAGTGGGGAACTTTTTCCTACAAAAGGATGCAGTTCAGATTGATAAATGTTTGAGCTAGATTCTAGAGAGATATGGAAAATTATTTTCATGAGTTGATAAGAAAATGTATCATTATCTACATGGATGACCTTACAGTATTTTTGAAATATAAAAGAGATCATGTTTGAGATCTCAAAGCGATACTACAGGAGTGTGAAACTTATGGATTTTCATTAAATCCTAAAAAGTGTATTTTTGAGGTAACTGAAGGTTAGCTACTGGGACACATCATTTTTGAATGAGGTACTTCGATAGAACCAAACAGAGTGAGTGCACTGCTCAAGCTATAGCCCCCAGGAAGTAGGAAAGAATTGAAGTCATATTTCAGTAAGATTAATTTTGTTTGAAAATTTATTACTGGATTCGCTAAAATCATGAAACCACTCAATGATATATTAAAGAAAGATGCGAAAATAGAGTGGACAGATGAAGCTAAGATCCCCTTTGAGAATATAAAGACTACAATCATAAAAGTTTCGGTATTGGTAAGTTCAGATTATGTTAAACCTTTTTATATTTACTCTTTTGCTTCTGGTCACAATTGTGTAGTAGTATTAACATAGAAGGGAAAAAATAAAGAAGAGAAGCCAATTACTTTTATGAGTGCTCCATTCAAAGAAGTAAGGCTGAGATATACAGATATTGAGAAACAAGCCTTTTCTTTGGTCAAAGCAGTATGCAAGTTTAGACATTACATCCTAAGGAGTATAGTCAAAGCTATTGTTCAAAAATTTGCAATCAAAATGTTGTTAACACAAAGTGAGCTTAGAGAAAAAAGAGCCAAATGGGTCACAAGGGTATGTGCAGGATCATAATAAAAAAAAAAACGCCCTTGAGTGGCAAAAAATTCAAAAAAATAAGAGTTAGGCAACTTGATGTAAAAATTTGAATATGTTATCTATATTATTTCAAAAATATGTAAGAATAGAATCTATAGAAAATTGAATGTAGTTTCTAAAATACTAGGTTTATTTTTTAAAAATCTATTTGGTGAAAATTCAAAATTTCAATGTAGTAGTAATTAAATTTGGGAAAAATAAGAAGTAGGTGTTTGTCTCACCACCCTAACCACAATAAAATGATAATTTTTTTATAAGATTTTAGATATAAGTAGAGGACTCATGTCCCGATATGATTCATATTTTTTTTGTAATTTTTTTCCAAGTAAATAATTAATTATGAATTTTTTATTACAACCTTTAAAAAATATAAAAACTTGTATGTCTGACCACCTTAACCTAGTCAAAACTTCATGAAATTCAATTTATTTTTTTAATCCTATAGTATGTTAAGCATAGAATGTGACACATGTTTTGGATTCAAAAAATGTGATATTGTTTGAAAGCTATAGATGTTTTTCAATCAACCTATCAATTAGGACTTTAGTCATAATTCAAATAGAAAATGAATAATAATTATTTATTAAATTCAAAGTAAAGAATAATTTAAATTGGTAGAAAGCTGAGAATCTCCTTTGAAAACCCTTTTCGTTTTTTCAATTTTGGGTAAAAAAAGGTTGTTAGCCACATAGGCCATCATATCACTTACATATTACAAATTTTTGGCCCATCATGATCCTGCACATACCCACAATGCTATAGGAATTTTATCTAGAAATCATACCTATGAGATTGGTTTGGGGATAAGCTTTAGTTAGATCTATTATAGAAATAGATCCACAAATTTCAATTCAACAATATACTTTGGATGTAGAAGATCACAAAGATTGGTATGTAGATATATGGCATTATCTAGTTAGCCATACTTGCCTTGATCATATGCAAAGAAATAAAAGAAGAGCTCTAAAGATAAAATCACAAAGTTACATGATCAAAGGAAGAGGTCTATTCAAAAGAAACCATGAAGGAATCTGTTTAAGATGCTTAAATAGAACATAATCAAATAAAGTGTTGCAGGAACTACATGATAAGTTTGGAATAGCTAATGGAGCACCTTTAGCTACTACACAACTCATTTTGAGAGCTAGTTACTACTAGAAAACGATTTTCAAAGATAAATATGAACACATGAAACAATATTATACATGTCAAACTACTTCAAACAAAGAAAGATTTAATGCTCAACCACTACAACTAGTGATGGAGATGCATCCCTTTTCACAACGGGGACTAGATTTTATTGGAACCATTAATCCTCCATCATCCGCAAGCCATAGATTTATATTGACTACAAAAAATTACTACATCAAATGGACATAAGCGTGTCCTAGTAAACAATGCACTACATAAGTGGTAATCAAATTCTTGGAAGAAAATATCATCACCAGGTTTGGAGTACTGTATGCATTGGTATGTGATAATGGTCCTACCTTCTCTTCATTTAAATTTTCTAAATAGGCATTTGAATATGGTATAAACTAAAATTCTCATCTAACTATTATTCGTAGGGAAATGGATTAGCTAAATCATCAAATAAAAATATGTTGGATATAATTAAAAAATTGATTGAAAAGAATCCAAGGGAATGAAATTCTTTGCTAAAATTTTCCCTTTGGTTAGATCATACTAGGATGAAAGCTACATTAGGGAATTTTGTATATCATTTAGTCTATGGGGTATGTCCTATACTACCAATAAATTTAAAAATTCCCACTTGACAGTTTGCATAGGAATATATTGGATTAGATGATGAAACAAAACCCCGATTGTTGCAACTCATGCATTTAGATGAAAAAATACTTGAGTTGTAGATTATTTTGCTAGGCATCAATATATGGTAAAAGGATGGTTTGATAAGAGAGCTAGATTAAAGACTTTTAGAATAGTTGATTTGGTCTTGTATTGGAATAAATCCCATGAATGAAAATGTGAGCTTGGTAAATTTGACAAGTTATGGATAGGCCCATATCAGATTGTTCAGTTCTTGGGTGATAAAACTTATAGGTTGAATTTTTTGACTGGTGAAGATATCCCATTTCCTGTCAATGCATAGTTCCTAAATCATTATTTTTAGTCATAAATAAATAGTTTTTTTTTTGTAATTTTTTTTTTTTGGCTTTTTGTAGATAGTTTTTTTTGTAAATAGTTTTGTTGTTGTTGTTGTTTTGTAAATAGCCATTTGTTGCTTTTCTTTTTCTTTTTTGGGTGTTGTGTCATTTGACTTTACAATGATTAGAAACTTTTGAAGGTGAAAAGATTAATAGAACATCAACTCTAGAAATTTTATCTATGTCTTGACTAGAAATAGTCCTTTATTTATAAATTGTCTAAGAATTATTCAATTCTTTATAATTTGGTTAGCATGAATCATTTAGTTGATGTTGAGCTACAAATGAATATATTTAAATCATTCTACTAAAATTTATGATAGCAGTTGTTTTCATTAATTGAAAAATCATAAGACTACCTTTTCTATCACTATAATTCCCAACCTAATAGTGAGCTTCATTTCTTGCAACTTGATAAAAGAGTTATTATTGAAATATCAAAAGAGAAAAATGAGCTATCATTGCTAGATATATATATATAAAATCTTTAGGCTATTCAAATAACTCTACTAAGGCTATAGAGCCCGACTGGTAGTAGAGCTATGTTTGGGGGAAATTATGAAGATAACCTTGTTGAGGCTATGGATGCTTGACTAGTAGCAAGGCTCTATCCATGGTTGGATTAAAAGGAATTATCATATTATGTAGGTTAATGCAAACAGTTTCTATTTCTATGTTAATTGTGGTAGAAATAATCAATTGCACACACGTGAGCTCACTAATATTTAATATTGCATGCTAACTAAAGTGAAATTGGAATGTTAGAATAAGGATCCAATGATTTTTAATTAAAAGACTAAAAAAAGTTGGTACATTGATGTTAGATCTGGAATTGATGTTCTATTATTTTTTTTAGCCTTGTTAGTTGCTAGTTGTTGTATAGTCTCATAGCATGCCCCATTTTGTCCTTTGGAAAAATGTGGACCTCCTTTTTTTCCTTTTGTTCCCTTTTTCTTTTGTTTTCTTTGGCATCATTCTATGACTTGGTTGGTTGTTGATCTCATTTTCAATTTTTCTTGGCCTTTGTTTTATCATTTTCCTTCATGGATTCGGTGTTTTGGTTCTTTCATAAAAGTTTAATATATTACCAGAAACTAGAATACCAGAGTTCCAAATTTGCATCAAGGTGAATTGTATCTTCACTTTGTCCTAGCTTTTCCTGATAATTCATTGAATGAAGTCATCAATATTGTTAATATCATTTTTATTGGAGTTTGGTATTTTAATTTTATTTCCTTTTCTTTTCCTTATTCAAAAGTCAGAAACTAGAGAGTTTATTTTGAAATTTGTCAATCTCTCTTGAACCCAGTTCTTCTTTTGTTATTGTCTTCTCTTTCTAAAGCTTGGAGGCAAATTCATGGATCCTAATGTTTCTTCTTCAAGTCAATATTGGAAATCCTTAATCTTGATGATCACAAATTGATCACGCATATTTAATGACCTTTACCTCATAGAGAATCAGTGTGACACGTGATTGCCACATATTATCATCATGTCCTCTTTCTCCTCTAGTAGCAAGACCGTACAAAAATCTAGGTGTTTGTAATTTAAACCCTAATCTATAATGATTACACATCTATTATAGGATTTAATGCAAAATAACAAGTAATTAATGAAGGTGGTGAACTACCTATGTACTTGGAACCACCTCAAGAATGCAGTTGCTTTTGTAACACTCCACTATGTGTCATGCTACAAATTTACAAAGGACATTGAAAGAACCAAATAATACTAGCACACAAGGGAGGTAAATTTTTAGAAACCAAGAGCACAACTACCAAGGGTTTTGAAGTTACAAGTTTAAAGATTATCATCATCAACCAGAACTAGGTATGTTTTGGATAATTTACACTCTGTTAGTAATTTTCAAGCATGAAATGTCTCAAAAAGGTAATTTCCCTTTAGAAATTGAAATGTTGATTATTCTTTTATTTTTGAATTTAACCGAAAGATGAACTAAATTTTTTATAAACTATGAAATTTGGTTAAATTTAACCCTAACTCACACACAAGTACATGGTTTGAAAATTGTAGAACACACAACAAAAAAATGAGTACTTCTGACACAAGGGAAAAACATGAATTCAAATACTACAATTCACATGCCATAACAATAAATGTGGTAGTTATAAGCACTCAGATGGGATGGTATTTTGATATTTAAATTTGTTCACAAGTATTACAAGAAAATTCCTCTCAATGTACAAAATGCTATAGCAAATGGGTTACTTTTAGTAGGAGGGATTCTGCCAATAATGGAGGCCCCTAAAATGGTTATGCAATGAATGAATTACTACAACCCAACCAAAAGATTCATTGAGAAATAAGAGAGAATTTCTACAAACCTCTCACAGAAAGGAATTATGTACACATTTGGGCTCCCTATTTACACACAAATTTACAATGTAGATATGAAAGAAAAGGGGAAAATGTATTAGAATACTGAACCTTGCAAAAAAGAAAAAATGAGTACCCAATTCCGCCAAGAGCTGACTACACCACAGACCAAATTAATTCATAGGTCTATGTTCAACCAAAAATTTTAAGATATTATAAATCTACTAAGCAAGGTAGCTAGTTTAAGGGATGAAAGTAAATTTGAATCCTAGTTGTTTGTAATAATATCCATACTAATGGAAAGTCCTATGCAAATGCACTAGGGAAAGTTTATAAGTGACAAATTATATTAAAAAATAGCAATATTTCCCAAAACCAGGTGCTTTTATATATCTTCATATGTGATTTACTCATGTACCATGAAAGCCAGCAAGCAAGGGTTGAAACAGATTGGTACTATAGGCACGAAGGTAGGAAACAGTTTGATATATGTTCATTTACCCTAGGCCACCATCTGTGGATATAAAGATAATTATAGGATAGTCGATTATCTATTCTCCATGAAACTAGTCAGAATGATGGAAGGTGATAAAGCCAAAATATTGTCCCTGGAGGCACAAAGTGTCATTCAACCAATGGGAGGTTGGCTAATTTTGTTCCTCACTTACTCCTACATTAGGATGAAATGATTTGATGGACATCGGTTCATGCTACCTAGGTACCCAACAAACAAAATTGTTTTACTAGAATTGGTGAGACAGTTGAAACCATCTTAGGCTCTTTAAATAGTCATGCTCACAAGAAGGCATCTTTCAAATTCCCCATTATGATAGGAAATTATAAGTATAATGCAATCAGAGTGGTTGACTTGTATGAAGAGGAATTAAGAACATATAATTTTGAGGATTTCCCACTTCAAAGAATATATTATGACATTGAGGGAAATATTTCCAAGAATATAGCTAGCTATCATGCACATTTCCCTCACTTAGAAGATTATTGTATTAATTGTGAAGATGAACATAGAGTAACAATAAGAAAATATGAAAGGTTGTCTTTAAAATTTGTGTACATTCTCAAGCTTCATGACATTCTAGACCAATTGGAAGAAGATGATGGCCAAGTGTTGAATAAAGTATACAACAAAGATAGGGTATATGATGAACCCATCACAGACCCCGATTATGAAGATGAAGACATGACATTGATTGATGAGTTCTCTAGACCAGTTTTAGTATATACTCAACACTAGCTTGATGATTTTTGTAAAGCTTTGAGAGAAAGAGGAATTGAGCCCACATTTTCAGAGGACAAAATAAGAAAACAAAGAGATGAAACAAAATTTTAAAGTGGAGAGCCTACTAAGAAGAGAAGGAAAACTAGTAAGGAAACTCCTGGTATAAGAATTGAAGAAAGAACCCCTAAAATTCAAAACAAGAAATTTTGATAAAGCCATTTGATGAGCAGAAAGATGCAGAAATAAGTAAAGATAAATCAAAAGTAAGACCCAAAGGTACATCTTCCTCTACAACTAAACCAAGAAAAAAAATTGGTTATTGATGAAGAAGTAGGAGTAACGGAAAATATTGGCACACAAACTAGGTATGAAACACTATTTACTTCTCCTTTTGTTAACATTTCTAGTATGAAAGAAGCACTAGGAGCAACTTCTATGGTTTTGGATGAGATTTCTGAAGAAAATGAAGCCAAAATCAAAGAATAGATGGATAGATGGGGTGCCATGTGGGAGAAAGTGAAAGAAAAGAAGTTTAAAGATAAACCTATGGTACATCTATTGATATAAGAGATTCTAAATACATGGTCTAATCCTATAAATGTTGAAGAAGAAGAGTTTATACATGGAACACCTGCCTCATAAGTGGGGAACCCTAATATCCTTGAGATGGAAATAGGGGAGATTGTAGAGTAAAGCCCTATTGATGAAATAATTGTTGAAAATACTTTTGATTACTAGCCTTTGCTTGGGAATGTTCCAAAAGTTAATGAACAATTGTAGGTCTTTGAAGAATCAGAGAAAGGCCATGTGTAGTTTGAAATTGAAATTCAAAAGGAAGAAGTTACAAACTTTTTCAAGTGATGGAATTGAAAATGAGGAAAACCATAATGTAGCAAATAATAAAGAAAGTAATGTCCAGAGAGATGATGTTGAACATATGGAAAGATGGGAAATAGAAGTCTTCAAACAGAGGAGATAGTGCCAAACCCTAGTAATCCTAAATCTATTCCCAAAATTACTGAAGAAATTTCCATTTTAGAATACATGACAGATAAAAGAGAAGAATTTCTTGAATCAAGTGGAAACCAAGAAGAAAGAAATGTTATAGAGGTAGAGGAAAGTGATGGTGCACCTTATTGGTTGATCAGGGAATTGGCTTCCCCATTGGAAGTAGAAGTATTTCCTTTGAATCTTAACAAGTTTATATAGGAAGTAGATACTCTAAAGCCTAGGCACAGAGAAAAAATAAAACATATCATGCAAAGAAGGGTAGATGGTGATAAAACCATCCATATAGCTACTCTAATAGCTGACAAAGATAGACATGAAATAATGCTTGAGTTTAAGATAACGAGTATTAATCTCAGACACTCATCTTGGATGAAAGAGTTAGAATAAATAAAAGTAAGTTTGGATGCTACTATTGCCAGAGTGAAAAATATAAAAAAGAAGAAAAGATAATTGAAAGAACAGGTTGCTAACTTGAAGAATTTTATAAAATGATTAACCTTGTCTAGTCAAGCATAAGCTGAATTTCCCCAACATCTAGTATTGATGTCACAAGAACAGGTGGATGCGATCACAATAGTTCACCACAAAATGAATATATTTGAAGAATGGATTGAGTATAGGGTAAAGTAGGGGGAAAAATTCATTATAGATGCAATACAAAAGTACTATGAAGCATACCGCTAATAAGAGAAATAAAAAAGATTTGAAAGTGAGTGCAAATTTCTCTAGGAGCAAGTTATTGAAGAAAGGTGAAATATTGAAATTCTCATGCAAGTAAATATCCAATAATTAATACATGGAAATGTAATCTTAAAACCTGAACTTCCATTGCCAAAAAAATGGAAGAAACAATTGAAATGGGAAGGTGACATGTTAATGCAATGCATTGAAATATTTGCAAAGGTCACCATGGAATGTGGAAAATTGATTGATGAAGATCGAGAGTTTATTGAAATCCTAGCATGTCAACGTAGTGATCCCCGGACATTAGGATAAGAGGGTAAAGAAGCCAAATCCTTCAAGGAATGGATTGAAAGAATAAATGGAGATCTTGTTTATCTATTAACTTAGGAAGTCCTTGATGAAATTATACATTGCAAGAACACTATAGGTAAATATGAAGCAGATAAAGTGCAAATGAATGATATTATACTCCAGGTATTTGAAGAATGCACTGGGCTCAAAATCACTTGGAAGGAAGTACTAGGGATTTCAAAGGAACATATGCATCAAGTATTAAACATTTTATGAGGGTAAAAATTGAAGAAGGGTGAAGAAAAGATCCTGGACCCCGAGCCTTGAGTGAGGAGATGAAGAATTCGATACCGGACACTGAAAGTGTGGCAAACATTTTTTTTTTTTTACAATTTTGAGTTTGCAAGTTGATCCTGATGCCAACAGATATTCCCCATTCTGGTATTTTGAAAGAATTTGATAGCCTCAATATATGCAAAGTGTTTCATGCTAGAGTATGAAGTGAAAGAATTGATGTTAATGAAGTCAAAACTTTGACTTGATCTAGAATATTCTGATGATAGTTGGTGTATGCCATGTGGTGCATTTTAATTTGTCATTTCTAGTTCTTTAGATAAAATTTAAGTTGAACTCTTGAGGCTTTGTTCCTATAAAATTTTGTTTCTTGGTTTATTTTTATTTTAAGTTCAAAATTTGTGGATGTTAGAGGAGCATAAAACCTTTTCAAGTTTTGTTCTTTTTTCTTATTTTCTAAATCATTCCAACATAAAACTTTGTATGCACATATACATTGATTAATATTACAGCCAATTAGATAGCTACCTATCGCATAAATTATTTGTAGCTGGTTTTGTTAGTTTAGTCGAACAAGACTATATTCTACACCATTTAAGGGTGCATACAGAACCTATTGCATGTCTAAAATAAAACCCCCTCTCTTTAAAAGCTCTAACCATTTTATATATAGTTGTGAAGCAATATGGTGAAGTATAAAGCAATTTTCTCTATTTTAGTTGATTCTTCGTGGCATGCATGAAAATATTTTAATTTTTC
This sequence comes from Sequoia sempervirens, assembly GCA_007258455.2. Classification (NCBI taxonomy): domain Eukaryota; kingdom Viridiplantae; phylum Streptophyta; class Pinopsida; order Cupressales; family Cupressaceae; genus Sequoia; species Sequoia sempervirens. The sequence continues at coordinate 672,880,457 of VDFB02281492.1, forward strand.
AATATTTTTTTCTGTATTTTAGAGTAGATGTTTAAATTCTTGAAAATGTTCAAAAATTAAATGAGTGGATGGAATTTTATTGAAAATATTTCATTTTCTATAAAAAATTTGAATGCTTAATGCTAAATCTACTTAAGTGATAGTAAAGAATTTGTGATGTCCATGAAATAATATTGTAAATATTTTGATTTCATGATGTTATTTTGTGAATGAAGTGGAAATTTTGTAGGAAATTATTATGATTCCTAACAAAAGTAGAAGTAATTGTATTCCCTTTGAGATTAATAGCAATATCACATCACACCTGAGAGCGACCCTAGTGTAATCATGACTTGGTTATCAAAGACTTGGGATTGAATTGAAGCCAATATTTTCTTGTTAAAGTAGAATTCCCTTTTAGATTATCTTTGTTCCATATCTTTCATGAAGGATAGGTTCTTTGTGGTTTGTCTATGAAGAATTTATTTGCCTTGTTTATTGCGAGTAAAATCATCATCAATACTCTTTATCTAACTTCTTTCTAGAAATCACATTTGAGGGTATATGTATTCCACCCTTCATTCTACTTGCTTAGCAGAGGTGGAATCATGGTAGCATTATAGCCAAATTTAATAAAATAAATCATACCATAGGGTATTTCCAAGTACAATATGACATAATGATAGATAGTTAATGAGGACAAGAGTTGAATCACAATTCCAACACAACAAATGACATAAAAAATAGAGCTCTCTAGCACTTAATATATTGATTTAAATGAAATGTATTTTTTTAACCCTAATATAGTAAAAAAACCTAATTTTAACTTATATAAGAGAAAAACATGAAGTAAATTCTTACTATTTTGTCATTTACATTTTTATAGCTTGAAAGTGATTGGAGATTAGTTAAAAATTTTGAGTTGATGAGACTGCAAGCCCATGATATTGGATGTCTTATGAGACTAGGTGGCCCACGAAAAGAACTATTATGAGGTGAGTTGATTTTTCTGCCTTATCTTTGTCCTTATGCATGTATTTTATAATTTTTAAGCATTTTTAGGTTAAATTAGGGCCTTGGACAAAAAGTTCACAAAGTGTCCCCTTTTTCATGAAGTGTCCTTTTTGTTCATGAAGTTTCTCACTTTTTCGCAAAGTGTCTCATTTCTTTGTGAAGTTTCCCAAAAGAGGTCTAAAGCATCTATGACCTCTAGGAAATTATAGTAGAACAAATTTTGTAGACTTTTATGATTGTTGGTGTAAAGTTTTAAGAGTTAAGAGTAATTATAGGACATATTTTTTTCTTTTTTGTAGGTTGCCATCCATTCACAATAATGTTTGGGTGGTAGAAAAATTAGCCTTCTTCAAGATTTATCGCTCACTCTTTCAGTGGAGGATATAGAGATTTTGTAGATTTTAGGATTATACTAGGCGTACCTCATGCCCACATGAGGTACCTATTATGTGGTCTCACAACACACCCTATTTTTTCCCCTTAGGAAGACGTCAACCCCATTTTTTTCTTTGTTTCCTCTCACTTCTGCCTGCTTTGGTGTTGTTCTTGGGGTTAGTAAAATTTCAAGATTTATTTTCAATTTTTTTGGTATTTCTTTTAGTCCTTGTTCTTTCCCAAATTTGATGTCACAATCTTTTCATAAAATTTTATTATTCTATCAGAAATCAGAATCTTGGAGTTGTTGTGGTAGCATCAAGGATGTTGTATCTTTGATTGGTCCTTGTCCCACCTGGTAAGTCATCACTTGGATGTCCTCAATACTAGTGGTTGCACTTCCCTATATTAGATTTTGATAGTTGCTTTTCACTTTCTTTAGTCCATGTTTAGAAACTAGAGGTTCTATTATGAAATGTTTGAATCACTTTTTATCTCCTTTGAACCTAATTCTCAGTTCCTCTCTTTGCTTCCAGTTTCCTTTAAAGATTAGAGGTAAGTGTCTCAGTTCTCAGTAATTTTTCCAAGGTTCCGTATAAGAAGTTGTCAATCCTGGTGATTGTAAATGATCATGTATCTTAAGGGATTTTTCCTTACAAAAATTAAAGTGACACAAAATTTCCATGTAATCTTTTTGCGTCATCTTTTCCTCTAGTAGTGAGCCTTTGTAGAAACCTAGGTGTTCCTAATTTGAACCCTAATTTGTCATGATTACACCTTTATTTAAGAAATTAATGCATTTTAATAGGTAATTAATGAAGGTGGTGAACTACTCATGTACTTGGCATTATCTTGGACATGCAGTTTCTTTCATAAAAGTCTACTTCACATCATAGTACAAATTTGCAAAGGAAATTGAACAAACAAAACTAATATTGTGGCACACAAGGAAAGGTAAATTTTGAGAATCTAATAACATAGCTACCAATGGTTTCAAGGTTGCATTCTAAAGAGATTTTCATCATTAGCCAAAACTAGGTATGTCTCAAATAATAGAAATTATGTTAATTATTTTTCACACATGAAAGTCTAGAAGATATGATATTCCTTTTCTCAAAAAAACTATTTTTTTGATTATTTTGATTTGAATTTAACCAAAAGTTAAATTGAAAGTTTATAAATTGTTCAAAAAAATGTTTAAATTAAACCCTAACTCACACACAAGGAACATATATGAAAATGAAAAATACACCAACAAAAATGAGTACCTCTGAAGAAAAACTAGAAGATAAATTCAAACACTACAATTCACAAGTTGTACTAATTGGTGGGATAACTATTGATACTCATATGGGATGGTATTTTGATGATTTTTTCACACGAGAATGATAAGAAAATGGTTCTTAGTGTACAAGGAATTTTATTGCATGTGGGTTACTTTTAGTAGGAGGGTTTCTACCAGCAATGGGGGACCCTAAATTGGTTATGGAATGTTTAAACCACTACAACCCAAAAAAATGAGTCATTGAGAAGGAGGAAAAAACTTATACAGATCTCTCTGAGAAAGGAATTATATAGACATTTAGGCTTCCTACATTTACTCAGATATACCACATTGATATGAAGGTGAAATCCAAAACCTACCTAAGTTCCAAAGAATGCAATAGATAAATTATGAGAACATAGTTGTACCAAGAGTAGATTACAAAGCAAACAAAATCAATTCTAAGGTCTATGTTCAACCTAGACATTCTATATATCATAACTATGCTAAGAAGGATAGTTTGATTATGAGATGCTAGTAATTTTGAATCATGGATGTTTGTGATCATATCCAAATTGATGGAAAGTCTCATGCCAATGCATTAGGGAAAATTGATTAGCAATATATTGCATGAATAGATAAGAGTATTCCCAAAATATAAATATTTTTATATGTCATCATATGTGATTTATTCTTGTGCCTTAAGGGAAAATAAGTAAGGGTTGAAAAGGATTGCTACTCTAGGTAGAGAAATAGGAAACAATTTAATATATGCTCGTTTACCCCAAATTACGATCCATGGATACAAGGAGCATTTCCGAAGGGTTAATGATGATATTTCCATGAAGAGCTGGTTAGAATAGTGGAAGGAGATAAAGGCTAAAGATTTTATTTGGAAGCACAAAGTGTCATTGGACTGATTGGAGGTTGGTACATTTAGTTTCCCACTTTCACTTACATTAGAGTGGAAGGGTTTGATGGATATCATTTCATGCCACCTAGGTACCCTATAGATAAAATGGTGTTAATAGAATTGGTAAGACCATTAAAGTCATCCCAAGCTCTTTATAGCATGGCTCACAAAAAGGATTCTTTTAGATTTCCTATTGTGATAGGGAATTATAAATGTAGTGCAATTAGAACAACTAATTTGTGTGAAGAGAAGTTTAAAACATATAATTTGGAATACTTTCCACTCCAAATAAAGTATTAGGAACTAGAAGGGAATATTTCCAAGAACATAGTAGGTTATCATGCTCATGTCTAGCATCTAGAAGAATATTGGCTAAATTGTGAATATGAGAAAAAAGTAAGAAAAAGAAAATATGAAAGATTGTCATTAGAATTTGCATGGATTCTCAAGATTCATGACATTCTAGATCAGATGGAGAAAGATGATGGTGAAGTGTTGAGTAAGGTTGAAAATGAAGACATAGTCTATCATGAACCTATTCTATACCCATATTATAAAAGTGAAGAAATAACATCAGTTGAGAATTCTTTGCACCGGTTCTACTACATACTCAACATTGGATAGATGATTTTCATAAATCTTTAAGAGAAAAATGAACAAAACCACACATGATCACAAGATAAAAGAGAGAAACAAAGAGAAAAAACATGAGTGCAAGTGTTGGGAACCTACTAAGAAAAAAGGGAAAGTTGGTAAAGTACTTGGCATTATAAATATTGAAGAGAGAACCCCTAAGGCTCCAAGCTAAGGAGTTTCACTAAAACCAGTTGGTAAGCATAAAGATGCCAAATCATGAAAGGTTAAAATCAAAAGTAAAACCAAGGACCAAGCCTACTACTGATGAAGAGGTAGGGGTAATAGAAAATATTGGTACACAAACAAGGTATGCATCTCAGAGAGTTGCAACATTATTCACTTCTCCCCCTTCAATTAATATGGCTATTGTAAAGCATGCACTATGAAAGAATCATGTGGTTTTGGATGAAGTTTCTGAAGCATGTGAAGCTAGGATTAAAGAATAGATGGATAAGTAGGGCACCACGTGGGAATGAGTAAAATTAATGAAGTCTAAAGATAAACACATAGTACAACTAGTGGTGGAAGAAATTATATATACAAGGTCAATTCCTATGAACGTCGAGGAAGAAGAATTCATAAAAGGAACACTTGCTTCAAAAGTGAAAAACCCTAATGTTCTTAAAATGGAAATAGGGGAGACTACAGGTTAGAATCCTATTGATGATGTGGTTATTGAAGATAATTTTAATTCCTAGCCTTCACTAGGGAATGATCAAAATGATAATGAGCAACTGCGGGTCTTTGAAAAATCAAAGAAGGAATAGGTTGAAATTGAAAATGAAGAACCTTCACACAGGTGATAAGGTTAGAGATGAGGAAAATCCTGATGTGATAGGATATAAAGAAGGTGATTTCCTAGGAATTGATGTTGAATATCTAGCTGAACAGGAAAATACAAGTCTTGAAACTAAAGAGATAGTGTTGAATCTTGGTAATCCAAAATCTATGCTACATAATACTGAGAATGTTCCTATTTCAGAGGATGTGAAAGATAAAGCTGAATATGTAAGAGAAGAAGGTTCTAAACATACTAGAAACTAGGAATAGAGAATTGTTACAGAGGTAGAACGTGACGAAGATGCACCTGATTGGTTAATCAGAGAATTGACTTCTCCAATGGAATTGGAATTGGTACCTCTGGATCTTAAAAAAATTATGCAAGAAGTGGAGACTGCTAAGTGTAGGTGAAGAGCTAAAATGAAACATGTCTTATAGAAGACTATATATGAAGGTAGAAAAATCCATATAGCTAGCCCAATAGTAGATAAAAATAGACATGATATAATGCCTAAGGAGCATAAGATAATAAGTATCAATGTTGGAAACTCATCCTAGACACAAGAATTAGAAGATATGAAGATGAAATTGGATGTAATTTTTTCCACGGTATAGAATAATAAAAATAAGAAAAGAGATTTGAAAGAATGGGTTGCTAGCCTAGAGAATTTTTTAAATTCATTAACCCAATCCTTCCAAGCACAAACTAAATTGCCTCAGAATCTAGTACTTATGTCACAAGAGAAGGTGAATGCTATTGTAACAATTTTCCATAGGATGAATATATTTGAGGAATGGATTAAGCATTGGGTAAGGCAAGGAGAAGAAGTTATTACTGATGCAATTTAGAAATACAAGGAAGCACACTATTTGTTTGAAAAATCTAGAAGATTGCAAGGAGAATGTAGATTTCACCAGGAACAGATTGATGTTGAAAGGTGAAATATAGAAACTCTCATGCAAATAGATGTCCAATAATTGATAAGAGAAAATGTAATTTCAAAACAAGAAATTACATTATGTGAAAAATGGAAAAAAATAGTTAAGTTGGGAAGGTGACACATTAATATAACGTATAGTTCTAAGGATTTGAAAAAGTCACCGAGAAATGTAGTAAGTTGCTTGATAAAAATAAATATTTTATTGAAGTGTTAGCACTTCAAGATTATGATCCTTGGACACTAGGACAGGAGGGTAAAGAAGCAAAATATTTTAAGGAATGGATTGAGAGAAAAAATAAATACCTTATTCATTTTTTAATGCAAGAATTCGTTAATGAGATCATACATTGCAAAAACACTATAGTCTGATATGAGATAGTGAAAGTGCGAAGGAATTCCAATATACTCCAGATATCAGAGGAATACATCAAGCTCATGTTTAGTAGGAAGGAAATACATGGAATTTCAAAAGAGCATACACACCCAATAGTAAATGCTTTCTGAGAATATCCGTTAAGAAAAAATGAAGAAAAGATCATAGAACTCGAGCTCTAAGTGATATTAGGAAGTACTTGATATCATGTACTAGAAGTGTGACAAAGACATTTTGTTAAAATTGATTTTTGCAGGTTGATCCTATTTCTAGTGGATGTTTCTTTTGTGGTATTCCAAGGAATATTGTTAGCCTTGTTTTATGCAGAGTTTTGTGCATTGGAGTTTGAGATTGAGAGGCGTTCCTATTGAAGAAGTCAAAGCTTTGACTTCATCTAGAAAATTCTAATGACAACTGGTGTATGCCATGTGCTACATTTTTATTTTCTATTTTTGATTCTCTTGATAGAATTTAAGCTTGATCTCTTGGGGCCTTGTTCCTATAAAAGGTCATTTATTTCTTTAGTTTTATTTTTAAGTTCAAAATTTGTGGATGCCAGAAGAGCCAAAACTTCTTTAAGTTTTCTTTTGTTTTCCTTTTTTTTTAAATCATTCAGGACAAAAAACTTCTATGCACATATAACTTAATCAATATCGAAGTCAATTTGATATCTACCTATCTCACGAATCTTTTGTAGGTAGTTTTTGTGTCATAGAAAAATGGCCCCTTGACATTTTCATGGTCTTTTAGGCCTTTCTTCATGATACTTCATCCATTTTTCTTTCATTTAATGTTGTAATGTGACTTAAACACACACATTAGGTCCTTAAAATTTAAACTATGGCATCTTGTGAAGGTGTTGTGAAGTGTTGTAAAATATTTCTTCCCTTTTCTTGACTCTATTCATTACAATTGACCTAAAAATCACCTTTTCAACACTTATCAATTCCCATTTTGAAGTGTTGTAAAGTCTTGTAACAACATTTCATGCTTTTCTAGGCTTAATTTCACTATTTGCGCCTTTCTTATAGTTTATTTGATCCCTTTATGCCCTTATAAGGCTTAATTAAGTGTATTTTTGAATATAAACCCAACAAATAACATTAAATGTGACTTAACTCCCAACACCCACTTTCAAGTCCAAGGTGGGACCCATTAACCATGGGTGGTGAATGAGTCCCCCTTGGCTCCAAATTAAAAAAAAAAATCAAATTCTCTCTTGGTTTATTATTCAAAATTACTTGTTGTTGGCTTGTGATGAGGTATTACTAGGTTAATAAGGCACAAGAGTGTATAAATAAGTGTTTTTCTCCCTATTTTACATCTCCTACAATCTTCTAATCTCATAATTCATCCAAGCATTCAATCAAACACTTTGCATCATCAAATCAAGCATCTTGGAGCAACCATTGGCATATCTTTATATTTTGAGCATCAAAGGTGTGGTAAGTTTATGAAATTTGCATGTTATCTATTGATCATGCTCTTTTAATTCCATTTAATTATTTAGGGTTTGATTACCAAAGTGGGGTTTGACCAAGGAAAACCCCTATTCTCTAACCTTCAACCATTTTCCCCCTCTTTCATGTGTCTTTGCAAACTTGTGTATGTAGATTAATCAATAAATTAGGTGTTGAAAGGTGGTCAACAAGTCAACAAGGTGTTTCATGTCAAATGAACCCTATTTCAAGCTTGGAGACAACATATAGCCCATTTTCTACATAATTAACTTCATTAACCTTGCAAGAAGACAACCTTAGATATGGTGCTATAGAATTGGTCCCTAATTTATCAAAATTTTGGGAGAGGATGGATTCACCATCAATGGCGAGTAAGTCCCAACTTAAGGCCAGAAATCTAGATTTTTTCAGATTCTAGATCTTGACACTCAGAAACCTATTCAAATAATTTTCCATCAGAAGCAGGACTGATTCATGATTAGTGGTGAATGAGTCCCACTATTGATTTTTAGTGATATCGACCAACATTTAGAACATTCCAAAATCTTCATCAGACTTTAAGGTGCACTCTGATTCAACCTTCTTCTTTTATGTTTTGCATTTGCTCATACTTAGTTCATGATTGCATATCACATTATGTTTTCAAACATTGCATAATCTTTAGGTTTTTCATTCATAATCAGTCAATTACTTAATTTAATTGCATTTAGATCATTCCATTTAGACTTAATTGCATCATACACATCCTAATATGAGTGAACCGACATATATTTTATGTGGGGTTTGTCTCTCTTCTTTTAGGTGAAACATCCTAAGGGTGCAAGAGTGGCCTATAGATCTCACACCCAAAAATCTATGGTTCATTTTGGTGAACCCACATATTGAGCACTCTTTCTTTCTAATTTTATTCGCATATTACACCCTAGATTACACTTGCATCAACATTCAATTAGAGTATTGATTTCTTTTGCATCCTAGGGTTTCTTCAAATTGTAATAGTGAAAAACTCATTTAGACTTCATTTTTGCATATCATATCATTGAAAAAATAAAAGTCTACATTCGTATCATTAATTGGCATCTGAAAAGCATTAGAATCACTTTAAATTTTTTGAAAAACAAAAAAAAATATCATGCTTGGACTCATTCGCCACCTTGGGCAAATCAGTCCTCCTGCACATTTTAGACAACACTTTCAAGCATTTGTCTGGCATTTTCCTATGTTTTTGTTCTTTGTTGTTATTTCTCTATTTTAGTTTGCAAAAAAATTGTTATTTAAAATTTTCACTCCTAGATTCCATTGCATTTGCATTCACCCTATCTTTTTGGGTACTTGTATGAGTGTTTCATGCCCCATTGATTATAGTTTAGTGAGACAAAGTTCTAGACTCGTGGCTTCCCCTGATAGCACTTTTGTTGTGGACCTTGGGATCTCAAGAGCTCCTACTCCTAGTATGGACAATGGTGCATTAGGCATGGAAAATACCACTTCTATGCCTTCACCTTTCCATCTAATGAATGTTGACACACACAAAAATTCCATTCTGTAAGAAAAATTCATTAGTATTCATGAGGATTTTTCACATTTACAACAAGATTTATCCCTTAAAAAACATTTCCACCACTACCATACCTGCAATAGAAAACCTTCATCATTTTCTTGAAAGTGATGATTTCTTACAAGTTATGAAAATAATTGTTGAAATATACAATAAACATAGTTTCAAGCCAAGGACGACCTCACATTCCCCCCCATTCAACTATAGCATCCATACCAACTTATACCACTCCTCAGGTTACAACAACTATGCAATAGGTTAGTCATGTGGCTCCTTCTTTTACAATTCCAACTAGCATTTCTAGTTCTTTTGAAGAATCACATATTCCTTCTTCCACCTTCACCCCTCTTAGTTTCCCTTTCACTTCCCCTAACATTACATACATTTCATCACCATTTTTCCTTCCACCTCATAACACTTACACCAGTCCCATCATGACACAACTCTTTAACATAGTTTCATCAATGGAACAACAAATCTCCACCATTAGCAAATGTCAAAATTCTCCACCCACATGCCATGTTCATAATAGTCCATTATCCTTAGACATCTTACACACACAAATGCCACAAGGGATTGAAATGACTAGGTTTGAGAAATATTGTAAGACCCCCCCCCCCCACACTAGAATGTATAATGCCCCACCTTGCATATGATTAGTAAAGGACTAATATGTCTTATGTGATCCTCAATAGATGGTAAGATGTATTATGGATGACAAATAGTGTGATTATTTGATAATATTCTTGCTTATGCTACCATGAATGTAAGACCCCATTTCATATTTCCCATTTTATTTCAATGAAACAAGTAGTTAGATGATAATTATGATGAAATCAATGATAAAAATATTTTTCAGGATTCATGGGCATTAACCTTTATTTAATTATGATGGATGCACATGTGAATTGTTGGATATAACTTGGAAAGTGTTGGGTTATTTGGCATATTAAATTTTGGTATATGGTTCATTGTTAATGTTATAGGAGTTTAAAATGAATTACTAAGGTGGTAAACAAAATGATGGAGTGACTATTTCATTTACTATATTCTTGTATTGGAGTAAGTGTGTATTTCCTTTGATTATAATGAAAATTGAATCATTAGGTTCATTTGATGTATTAATGAGTAAATAGTTCATGAGTGAAAATTATGTGAATTGGATTAGCTAATAATATGAAGAGATATATGATCTAATCATGTTGACTTTGGTAATGTGCAGGAATCAAATATGCAAATAGGAGGATAGATAAATGTTGGAATCAAATCAAATATATCTTTGGGAAGTTCTAAGAGTAGCCCTATTTGACTTAGAAGGGTTTGAGGTTTTATTATTGGATGGGTGATTGAGTAGAATCTAATTGTAGGATGTGTGATGTGAGTTTGGTTAGGGTTGGAACCCTTGGTTGGGATCAAAATTCGTATGGATTCTGGTGTAGGTTTTGAAAAGGGATTATTGAGTCAATTTCCTTGGTTTTTGAACAAGAATAGATCCCTAGGACCTATACCTATGGGTTTGGAACCATTTTGACATGTGAACTTGTCCTTGGAGTGTCAAAAGACCCCTCAAAAGTCCACATTCATGAATGTGACAAATTCAAAAAGTTTTGGGGCTTGGGAAGAGTGACTCGTCACTCTCAACCTTCTACTCCCCAAAAGTTCTTGGAATTGGCACAAGATTCACACATGTGTGAGAACTTGTGGGAAAGAGTGTAGGTTTGGAGGACCCCTATTTATCTCAAGAATATGGAATATTTGGGCACTGCCCACTTCTCCTCTTAGAGAACTTGAGTGAAGATGGTAGAAAGAATGAGAAAAGGAAAGGAGTCCATCTCTTTGGCAAGATATTGATGAAAATGGCTTGGTTTGGAGAGAAATGACAGATACAAGATTTCAGTCCCTCCACCTAAAATAAAAGATAAGTTATTTCTTTTCCATTTTCCCTTGTTTCTTGGTAGTAAGGAGTTGACCTATTATATGGATCATGCTTGAAAACATAAAGTAGAGGATGTAGATGCATTTAAGTTGTGCTATGTTAGTTTTATTCCTTTGTAAAAATGAGAAAAGACTCCACTAATCATTGTGGGGCTAAAAGAATTCCTTGCTCGGGGGTATGGCTAGAGCCCATGAGGTTCCATAACACCATTATGGTAGGGTGGAGAGCAAGCTTGTATTATTTGACATGATACTCATTTTATTTCAAAGTAATATTATAAAATGAAAAGTTAGTATATTGTTGAATGAATAAAAGAATATGGAAAAGAGCAAGTCTTATTCTTTGTGTGTCATTCATTGCATTTTTAAATATTGTATGTAATATTACACGTGTTGTAATTCTTTTTGGAAATGAACAAAAACATAGATACCTTATGAGTTGTGCTAGCATAGACATGGAGGAAAAGAGGGGCTTTTGTTGATATTTATGTATCCTTTAAATTGCATACCATGTAAAGAAAATGTAATATTGTGTTGTTGAGGAAAAAGTTTAAATGACATAATGCCAACAAAAAGGGTAATAATGGGTTCTTGTTAGAAAAAAATATAAACCCACATAAATAGATGTGAATATGCTTCTTTTAACACTTCAAATTTCTTATCTCATTCTTTCTAAAACAAAGGGATCAATTTAAATATAACAAGTGAAAATACCTACACTACTTTAAACTTTTACCAATAAGTTTAGTTGTAGAGTGTATATATATATATATATATAAAATGTTGCCATAAGTTTTAAATATATAATATATATTTGTCCATCATATAAAAGTATAGGTTCATATATGCTTTTAAGCTACTTACATTTTATCAATATGTTTTAATAAAATATTGAAATTTAAAATTAAATATTTTATGTTTAATATCATAAATGTGTTTTAAATTTAATATACCTGTCACAGATTTTGAAATATTACCAGTTAAATAATATTTAATTATTTATTGAAATAAAACAAAAATAAAATTAAAAAATAAATAAATAATCATTTTTTTAATTTTTTCTATTTTTGACAAGGCACAAGGCGGAGCCCTAGCTGTTGGGCAAGCCATTCTTTGGGGGGCTACAGTTCCCATACATTTCCAATACATAAATAAATAAAATTGCATAAGTGTTTCCACTTTTTTTTACAGTTTGAAGATCACCATTTTGTTTAAAATAGTGGGGAGTGGAACTTTTGTTTTAAAATAAATAAATATGGGGCTCTAAGAGAAGAAGAAATCATTTGTGAATAGAGGAGGTTGTGCAAGCTGTATATCTGTATTAACAACAAAAGAAGCTATAAAAACATTAATCCTGCACAACAGCAAGGAAATATTAAGTAAACAAAAATCCAGTGTTTTATAGAATCAATGCACAGTGGGGTTTGTGATTTGCAAAACACCACTATTCTAGGTATTCTTCTTTTGTAGCTTGGCATCATAGGACAAATATTTTAAAAGATAAAGAAAAGAGACAAGATATGTCTTTAAATAAAAATATTGAGATTAAGGGTACCCCAACTGTAGATTAAATATGGAGTCTATATACTTATGTACTTTTAAAATATGCATTTCATTGTTGAACCTATAACATAAGGAGAATAAATGAGTAAATGGAAATGAGGATATACTTCCATGCATTCAAATGTATATGTGAAAGATTTACAAGAAAGAAGATACATATGCCTTACAATACGCATATCCATTTAATCTGGAAGTCTGTATTGAATCCAGACGCCTACGAAGGGTTCAGTAGGCTTAAGGGTGCAGCCATGCGATTCTATTCCAAAATTCTTTGCAGATCATGTGGTGTAGATGACTCTCTATTGCCTTCTTTAGGGTTTAGGAAATATCCATTGCCGCCATTCTCGTCCGGTAGCCAGAAATAAAATAACGCAAATAACAGGAGAATAGGGTTTGGGGAGTTTTAGCACCCAGCATTAGGGAAAATTCATTTTATTCTCTTTTTAAATGATTAAACAAAAGCTGCCCAAAAATTTGTATTATAAAGAGCTAGGGGAATTCAAAATGGATGTGAGAAGAATTATAAATATAATATAATTTGTGAATGTGACTCAATTTTAAATGAGTAATATTAATGTTTGATGAATTAATAATCAAAATAATATTCAGTGAAATTTGGAATCATTAGTATTAATGTTAGTATATATAAAATATAAGGAAAGATATTTAAATGTCTATTCTTTTAAATTTGAAATCTTAAAAAAATATTACACTTAAAGAATGAAAATAGAATGTTTCTAATATAGTCCAAAGAAAAAAATAGAAAAAATCAATAACAAAATAAATAAAATTTCTAGACATGAAAATAGAATGTGGATTTTTGCTAAGGAATATACATGAAAATAGAATGTAGATTTTTTTTGTTAAGGAAGATTATCCATGTTGATAATATTATTATTTAATATTAATGTTAACAATGGTAATATCAATAGAATTAATAATGATATTATATTTAATTTTATCTTTATAGATTTAAATATTAACATTAATATCTATGGATTTAACATTTATGTTAGTTGTCTATATCAATAGAATTCAATGTCGATCTATAACATAAAAGCTAATAAATTTAATATTAACATTTATATCTAATAAAATTTAATAATAACATTAATATTGTCAATTATAACAACAAATAGGAAGGCTTTGAATCTTTGAAAACAACTATTATAATAATATGAAAAAAAGTTGTGATGGGAGCGGGAACTAGTGCGAGCAAGTGGGAAAAGTCAGGTTTTGAATCTTCAAATAGTGTAGCGGGTGGGGGTTCGAGGGAATCTCAGGGGAATGCGGAGACCTCTTTGGGTTCAGAGAAAGGTAAGTCAGGTTCTGATGAAAAGGACATCCATGAAAAGTTCAGGTGGATCCAGGTGGAAAGGATGGGACTTCAGTTCCCAAAGTTGTCGTGGATATGTCGGACAAGGGGGATGAAAAAGGTAAATCGTGGACTTCGTTGTTTGGCTTTAAAACAAATGAAAAATCTTCTTTTCCCCCTGTGCGTATCCTTTCTGATCCGGGATCTGGAAAGTTTTCAATTTATGTGCTGGATGAAATCATAGACCATAATATTGCTAGGATGGAGAATGTTTTGGTTGGAAAATTTTTGGGTCCTAGACCTAATATTGAAGTGGTAAGGGAGTTTGTTAAGAATAAATGGAAAACCAGTGGTCTAGTTTCGGTTGTGGCGCTCCCAAGGGTTATTTTTTCTTTTCAGTTCACCTGTAAAGAGGATTCTAGGGCTGTTCGAAGCGGTGGTCCTTCGATTATTGGAAAGTCTTCCTTGGCTATGCAGAAATGGTCTTCTAGGGTAGATCTATCTGATTCAATCTTTGAAATGGTGCCAGTTTGGGCCAGATTGCCAGGTCTCCCCTTGGAGTATTGGAATACAGATATCTTAAATGGGATTGCTAGTTCTTTTGGAGAACTTCTGTCAATTGACTCAATGACCACGGCTAGAAAGCATTTGGTCTTTGCTAGAATCTGTGTTGGGGTTTCTCAAAATGCTGATCTCCCCTCTTCGATTGACATCCAATCTAAGTTGGGGGTGTGGAAGCAAGCTATTAAATTCAAAAAAACACCCTTTATTTGTTTCAAATGCCGAAAATATGGGCATTGGGCAAAAAAATGCCCACTAAATAATAAAAGTGAAAAGGAGAAAGTAGCCAACCCTAAGAATGTCTAGAAAAAAAAATTAGAGGAGGTGAAGCATATGCCTATCCCAAATGCGAAGGAGAACCCTGAAAGAAACACATTTCCACAAGATCTGAAGGAGACGCATAAATGCTTGAACAAGGATGCTTGCCCTGAGTTAGTTGGAACTTGTTCTCGGGTTCCTAAGGATCCTAAATATTTGTTCTCACCTGCTGAGGAAAGAAAGGAAAACATTCCTTCTGAGGAGGAAGCCCGGGAAACTCTGAAGAAGGTTGTAACTAGAAATGAAGATACTTGTATGGTTTTTTCCTCACCTCTGTTGACGATTGGATGTATGAATGTTCCTGGGTTAGAGGAAATACCCATTATGGGTTTGTCCCTGGAGATAGGAATTACTGCCCCCTTTCACTCTCCTTATGATAACCCTTGCTCTAATGGGGTATAGAATTAGGATATTGCCACTTTGGAAGTAGTGAAGGATACTTATGAGTCCCAAAGCATGAACTTGAAAACACCTAATATCAACACATCAGAAGCCAAGAATGGTTTAATGGATACCCTCCCTTGGGACCAAAGGTTGATATCTGAGAAGGATGGGGAATTAGGTAGAGAGTTGGAAAGCCAAGATGAAACCGAGTGGGAGGAGGTTATCTCACACTCAAAGTCCAAAAAAGAAAAAAAGAAGACGAAGGAAACTTCAAGTGGTATGGTCACCAGAACTAGAGCCAAGGCCGATTGTGGGAGTTCCAAGCCTTGCCTGGGAAGAAAATCAGAAAAATGGCAAAGGGAGCAAGGCAACCTTCAGGATATTGTGGATGGTATCCAAATGACCATCCCGAAGATACTTCAATCCCCAGGTAAGAAATGAAAATTATGTCTTAGAATATTAGAGGGCTGAATAGCCGTCATAAAAAGGATGTTTTGCAAAATTTTGTTAGGGACCACAAACCCGATATTCTTCTTGTTCAAGAAACTAAAATACCTAAAGATAAAGTTGAAAGTCTTAAAATTTTCCAGAACTGTGGGATTCATGGAAATAGTTCTGTGGGTGCTTCGGGGGGAATAGTTACCTTTTTGAATAAGTTGTTTATTAAAGGTGAGCCTTTAATGGAGAATGGTAATGTTGTGGCCACTAGATTCACCCACATAACAGACAATTTTTGCTAGATTCAATCCAATATATATGCCCCAAATTGTAAGAATGCTAGAAACTCCTTTTGGTTAGAGTTATTTGGTTTTCGAAGATGTTTTGTCAATGAACACTAGTTGGTCATGGGAGACTTCAATACTCCCCTCCTGAATGATGAGAAATTTGGGGGTTCTCAAATCAACTGGGAAAGTAAATCTGGCCTATCCGACTTCATAAATAGTAATGCCTTGATTGAATTAGACCTACAAGGGGCTTCTTATACCTGGTCTAATAGGAGATTAGGGCCTGATTTGATCCAAGTGAGGCTTGATAGGGCCCTTGTTTCTGGTCAATGGTTTATAGACTATTTTTGTGCTTTGAGAGCCTTGTCAAGAGTGGGATCTGATCATTTTCCCATTTGTCTTTTGGTGGATCCTACTAAGGTGAAAAAGAACTTCCCATTCAGATTTGAAAAATTATGGCTTTCTCATCCTCAAATTTTTGAGGAAATTTGTAGTTGGTGGAATATAGATATTACTGGAACAGTGATGTTTAGGATTGCTAAAAAGTTAAAGGAAGTGAAAACTAATGTGAGAAGGTGGAAAAAGGATGCCTTTGGGGATTTTTTTGGCACTAAAACAAAAATTCAGGGCAAAATTTAGGAGATCCAAGTTAAAATCCAGAAATGGGGATACATTGACAATTACAGAGAAAAGGAAAATGAACTTCTCATTCAATTGCATGACATCATTGCTAAAGAGGAAGTGTTTTGGCGACAAAGATCAAGGGTATCTTGGTTGACTGAGGGAGATAGGAATACCATATTCTTTCATTTGTCTGCTTCGAAACACAGGGCTGCTAACAAAATCACTCATATTGATTCTAATGGGACTAGATTTGAGGAGGAAGATGATATAAGGGAACAAGCTATCCTTTTCTTTAGCAATCTTCTTTCTTGTAATGGTGAGATTGTTACTGAAGCTCAAGATTCCCTGATTGAGGCTATACCTCAAGTGATTGGTCATAATGAAAATTCCTTAATCACTGTTATTCCTTCAAAAGCTGAAATAAGGAAATTTGTTTTCTCCTTTGATGGAAACAAAGCTCCTGGACCTGATGGTTTTCCTTTATTCTTCTTCCAAGTGTTTTGGGAAATTGTTGAGCTGGATGTGGTGAACGTTGTCAAGGAATTCTTTGGATCAAGACGTCTGTTGAAAGAATTGAATGCTACTTTTGTGGTCCTTATTCCTAAAAAACTTGGGGCTTCGAAGTTTCAAGCTTTTCGGCCAATCAGCCTGTGTAATTCTATTTACAAAATTATTTCAAAGGTGTTAACTTCAAGAATTCTTTCTATGCTTCCCCAAATTATTGCCCCGCAGCAGAATGGTTTTGTGCTAGGTAGGTATATTCTGGACTCTGTTGTTACTGTTCATGAGAACTTACATTCGTTAATGGTTTCAAAAATTGAAGGGTTTATTCTTAAACTAGACATTTCCAAAGCCTATGATCGGGTTGATTGGGATTTCTTGTTTAAAATCCTGGACAAGTTTGGTTTTAATAATAAAATCATTCAGTTGGTAAACCATCTTGTTTCGACAGTTACCTCCTCTATCATTGTGAATGGATCACCATCAAGGTTTTTCAGACCTCTAGAGGCCTCAGACAGGTAGATCCTATTTCTCCTATTCTATTTACTATCTTGGCTGAGAGTTTGGGGAGAAATATTAAAAAGCTTATTGATCAAAGATCCCTTGTTGGCTTAAGACCTTCTTCTTCTCTTCTTACTTTTTCCCACCAGCAATTTGTTGATGAAACTATTCTTATGGGAAGATCTACTATGACTGAAGCTAATACTTTTTAAAAAATTATGAATCTTTATGAATATGCTTCTGGGCAAGTTGTCAATAGGGCTAAGAGTTCAATTTTTTTCATCAATACTCTGGAGTATAGACAAGTCAAACTTGCTCGAATTCTTGGATGCCATGTTGAGTCTCTTCCCTCAACCTATCTTGGCTTACCTTTGTGTTCTAAACCTTTGGACTCATTCTGGATTTCTTTGGTTGAAAAATTCAATAAGAAGCTATTAGGGTGGAAAGGAGCTCTTCTTAGTCAAGCTGGAAAAATCCAACTCCTTAAGGCTTCTCTGCAAATTCTTCCTATTTATGCTCTCAGTATATTTAAAATTCCTGCTAAATATGCTAAGGCCATTGAAAAAATTCAGAAAAGGTTTCTATGGTCTGGAGTGGAGGACAAGAAGAGAATGCCACTTGTCAGATGGGATCTGGTTTGTAGACCCAAATCAAGGGGGGGCTTGGGGTTAAGGAAAATCAAATTTTTGAATTTGTCCCTTCTTGCTAAATAGCTTTGGAGAACTCTTACTTTAAATGGAGAATGGTGTGATACCTTAAAAGCCAAATATTTTAATAACTATGAGTCTTCTAATGAGATTATTAATTCTTCTTCTTTACCTCGTGGGTCTGTCTGTTGGAATGATATGGGCAGAGGAAGAAAGCTATTGGAAATGGGAATTGGATGGCAGATTGGAAATGGAAATTATGTTAGGTTTTGGGAAGACAGGTGGCTTTTTAAAGATCCTTTAATCAGAATAGAGAAATTTAGTAAATGGATGAATGGTTGTAAAAAGGAATTTGGAGTCTTGGTTAAAGATTATTGGAGGAATGGAGGTTGGGTTGATTTAAAGACCACTAGTCAGGATCTTGGCCCTGTTTAGTCAGCTTTCAGAGCCCTAAGACCAGCTCAACACCATGTGGAGGATCTTGCTGTCTAGTTAGACAACCTGTCTAGTATTTTTTCAGTTTCCTCTGCCACTTCTATGTTGGTTAGTCCGATGGGGCCTCCTCCCTTCTAGGCTAAGGCTTGGATTAATCACCTGACTCTGAAAATCAATATTTTCTACTGGATAATGCTACAGAATAAGATTCTTACTTTGGATAATCTTGGAAAAAAGAGGAATTCAATTACCAAATAGATGTTATATGTGTAGGAATGAAGCTGAGACTGTTAATCATCTTTTTCTTCATTGCCCTTTTGTGTCGAATATTTGGGATAAATTTCTGGTGCTCCTTGATGTGGCGTGGATTTTTCCTGCCTCTCTCAAGGATTTCTTCATACAATGAAAATATCCTTCTAAAAATCCTTTTGTTAGAAATCTATGGTCTTTTATTCGACCTTTTATGTCTTGGAATATTTGGAACGAAAGGAACAACAGAGTGTTTAGGGATAAAGAGATGTCAGAAGGGGACTTGCATGCTAAAATTGTAAGGGCTATAAAGGAAAACTTATCTTTAATTCCAAGAAAAATGTTTGAGAAATCTATCTGGTCTCCTTTTGATACTTCTATGTCTGAAAAGTGGAATTCAAAATTAGTTGGATCAAATGTCCTCAAACCTAGATTTTGTGGGAGAGAGAATGCTAATTGGTCTCTGTCGCCTTTGGGCTGGTTGAAAGCCAATTTTGATGGTGCAGCAAAAGGTAACCCTGGGAAAGCTGGCAGTGGGTGTGTTTTAAGGGATAACTCGGGGGCTTTTATTGCGGCTTTTGCTGTGGACATCGGTACTCAAACTAATCATGTTGCGGAAGCTGTAGGGGCTTTTCATGCAGTCAGCTTAGCCCTCAAGATCAACACGAAATACCTTTGGCTGGAGGGTGATTCATTGAATATAATAAATTGCATTCTTGGGCTTACCCCCCCTTATGGACCATCAAAAAATGGATTGAAGATACAAAAATATTATTAAGTAAATTTGATAAAGTGAAAGTGTCCCACGCCTATAGAGAAGCCAATAAGGTGGCAGGTTTCTTCGCCAATGAAGGGGTTAAGAAGCGGGGGGAAAACATGTGGAGGAAGAATGACAACCTCCATCCTGAAGTGAAAGTGCTAATTTATTATGATGCAGTGCATGGAAGAGAAGGAAATCTTAGTCATGATGAAATGGATAAAGATCAGGTACATCGATTTCATTAGATTTGATGGGACCAACGTCATTTTCTTTTTCAAGAAGAGTCTTCGGCACGCTTTCTAGGTGTTCAACAAAAATTGCCTAAACGGGTCCCAATGCAACTATTCAATGTTGTTTTATAGTGAGCTAAATATGGGCGGAGAAAGAAAACACATGGAGCCAAGTAGTTTCCAGGAGCACAGAAAGAATACTAAAGCGTGGGAAAGAATTGAAAAGGGAGGTTTAATCCCATATATGGAAAAGCTCCATGGTACAGATGAGGGGATGCTGGACTATTTTGTTAAAAACTAAAAAAATGGTGAGATTGTGTTGTTTGGTAGCAATGTTAAGCTGAGTGAGGACTTAATTGGTGAGATAACAGGTCTTTCGACTGAGGGTGTTAAATTCTATTGGGACCGATGATTCTTTGATGAAGCGGTCATTAAGTTTCCTAAAAAATAAAAGGAGAAAGTGAAGATGGTTAAGGTTGCCAATAGTTATTTTGATGTGGAGTCCATCAAATCTATCTAGAGAAAAGTTTTAATAGTCATTATGGAATATATCACGGTTGATGGGTGCTTCACCAGAGTTTATGGTTACCACTTTTCCATTTTGAACCATTTCCGTCACAAGGTTCGTATATCTCTTCCTTTTTACTTATTTTCTTCTTTGAACAATTACCTTGATGATGTGGAAAGAAACCCTAGGAGGAATGCTATTATTCACCCTGGTCTTGTTAGGCTCATTTTTGAGCATTTTCAAAATTTACCTATTTTTCCTAAAACTGTTGAAATTAAAGATTTGGATGATGAGGAGACTGAAAGTAGTAGGGAGGTCAAACCCTGGGGCCACCTGCTTGTGTTTTTGTTGGCCCTGATACCACTGTTCCCCAGTCCCTATCTTGTCGGAAAACCCTTAAGGATTCTACCCTGTTGTCATGTCCTAAATTGTAGCCTCTGCATGAGTGTCCTAGTCTGGGTTTTGCTTCATCGCCCTGTCTTAATCCCCAGTTGTCTCCTGGATGCCCTACTTCGGGTTTGTCCCCTGGTTTTAAAGGTAACCCTATTACAAAACTTGTTTCGTATTCTAGGAATTCTATAGAAATCCTCTCTGATAAGCCCATGGTCAGTAAGGAGTCGGCCCCAAGTGCCCCTGCGTCTGGAAAATTTGGGAATGATCATTATGAGTCCCCTATTCAGGATGAAATTAATTCAGCCCTGAATAAGCTCAAGCCTGAGGATTTGGTGAGTATAGCAGAAAAAAGTACAGATGGCATTTTCATTGTTCTCAAGTGGACCCAAAAATAAGTTTGTGATTTGAAAGGTCGTGTTACTGATCTTAGCAACAGGGTCACGGACTTGGAGCAGAAGTTCAGTTGGAATTGTAGAGATAATGAAGAACAGGAAACTCCTTTACCGAGGAAAAGACAACAATTACAGGATGATAGATTGAATAGTATCGAGTGCAGCATGTCCAAGATTGGACAAAACATTAGGGCCATTATTGCGAACAATCACAAAATTGCTAGGCATAACACCATTATCATCAATGCGATGGTGGAAAATCTTGAAAAAAACCAAAAGGGTTCACTGGTCGTGGATTTGGATGTAGACAGGGGAGGCAGTAGATCGGCTGGTGAAGGGATTTTGACTCGTACCTGGGTTAACATTAAGAGGAATACCCTGACTTCATCATATACGGCTCAAATTCTCAAGCAGGGGTTATAGGACATGAAGGATGTTGAAAAGGAGGCTGAGGAGTTACTGAACACCTTGGAGTAGCATGTTGGTGTTGGTTGATGGTTTTCTCTAGGCGGTCCTTTTTTGGGCCTTGTTGTCTCTTGGTGTTGTCGTTTCCTTTTTGGGACAACTGTCTGCTTGTTTGAACTTTTTCTGATTATCCTTTGTTGTTTAAACTCTATGGTTTCAGGTCCCTGTAAAACCTATTTTTTCCTTTTCAAAAACATTAATATTGTCAAGAAATGTTAATATTGATAATAAAATTCAATATTAGATGCCCGGTTATATTAGTTAACCATATAAATAACATCATAAAATAAATATTGGCATAGTTATGATTTATATTAATATCAAGGTTACCAAAATGAGAAGCCATCGTTAAACATCAATATTTAGGCAAAACCAATGTGTATCATAAATAATGGTATTTAGTTCCTCTTTAAGAAAATTAAAAAAAAAGGAAGTTGTGATGATTAAACAAATTAAACAAACGAAATATATATATGCCCTTTTCAATTAAAATGAATAAGAGAACAATATTATTGAATAGGTTGGGTCAAACGTTAATAATAATATTATTACTTGTTTGGGTTAATAATATTATTTTATGTTATAATAATAAATGTTTTTGTAAGATTGAGAATTTATCGATATTATTGTTATAATGGAAATTATAATACTAATGTTAAGTTTAGAGTAAAGTTATAATATTACTAGATTGTAAAAGAAGATATCACATGTTCTCTTTGCAATGAGTGGACAACAATATGGTCTCTTTTATGACTCGAGTTTTAATCTCAAAATAAGACAATAGTAATGGTAACACTATTAATGGTGTCATCGTATAAGTGATTGTTGATGTGATAGCATTATCATCATTAATGAATAATTGGTGGGGTAAATGATAACTAATATTATTAGGGTATAATAAGAATTCAATAATGAGGTCATTATGTTATCTCTTGTTCTTAGAGGGTTAAGTAGTTTCATTACTAAGTTTAAAAAAAAAAAAGTGAGTTTTTTTTTACATGAAATTATGGGCACGACAAATAAAATATGTTGTAACAATAGAAATATAATGACATTAGTGTGAATTAATAAAGAAGATTTAATTATTAGATTATATTTATTAATTCCTTCATGTAGTTGGTCTAAGAGTAAATTGTGGGAAAAAAAAAGGGAATCATTTGTTTAATAGAAATATATTTAAATACTAATTCACGTGGACATTTATTATAAGGTAAATGAGAATCATTCAAAATTTGACTTTTACATTGAATAAAATGATCAAATAAAATTTAGCGAAACTATTATAAATGAAGGGTCCATATAACCTAATTTGAATTAGTTTTACCTAATCAAATCATGAAGGGTGAAGCTTTGTAGTAATGAAATAGTAAACCAAACTGATCAAATGAATATTACCATGAGCTTTAGAGGGACCTTCAATCCCTTATCAAATTTAACTTAGCCTAAGGTTTACAAGTTAGATCATGTTTAGCATTACACTTCAAACACTTAGAGTGATAAGGATTTTATTTATGGGTTAAAAAAAAAATGTTGGGATTTTCTAGTGAACATTTTTTGGGCATGACAAATATGGAGGTAAAGGAGACCCTATTAATCATGTCAATTCTTGTATAGCTTTATGTAGTGATTTTTCCCTTGATGATAAACTCTTAGCCAAACTTTTTCCTAGGACCTTAAAAGATACTGCATTAGAGTGGTTTTCAAACTTACCCAATCATTCCATCTGATCATTCAATGAACTTTTGGATGCCTTCATAAGTCATTTCCAAGTTCATATAACTCCTAAAAAGGCAATGGTTGATTTAATGTGATGTAGACAAAATTCCAATGAAAAGGTAATTGACTTGATTTAATGTTGCCAGTCATTGTATGCCCAAATTGATGTCAAAATTCCTAATTCACATATGTAGAATATTTTTATTGAAAAATTACACAAAAAACTTCAAGATAAGTTAATTATGATGAAATTACCTTCATTCATGCAATTATGCACAACACTATGTGACTATCACAACTTGGTTTCTAGTCATGATTCAAAGTCCACTTCTAATCGAGTTGAAAAGTTTGAACAAAATAACCCAAACAACACAAACTTTTTGCAAACTAAATAGAGTATTTTTACAGTTCAATTTGACTCCTCAACCACAAACCCAACCTATTCAGAGTCAAGTGGTAGTTGTTAAAGTAGTGGTGCCCTATACCTATGGGGACCTGAAGAGACAATTTTCCCCCTTACCTAATACCCTCCATAATACAATGAATCTATTACTTCATCAACAGATTATCACTTTTCCTACCGTCAAACCACTTGATACCACCAAGCCTTTACCACCCACCTTCAAACCAAATTCTTATTTTCAATTTCATCAACAAAATGGACATGACACCAAACAATGTAAGTGTCTCAAACACTTAGTTCAAGACCTCATTGATTCAGGTCATATGTCCATTGTGGGTGTCAATGATCAAGGAAATTAGTCTACTGCACCCCCTAACTAGAATTTACAAATCTTTACCAACCCCATTCCTAAACATGATATTTCATTTGTCAAGGCTAGTGATCCTTCAAACCCTCAGGTCATGAACATTGATACAAATCATGAACAACATCATATAACTCCAAATGTTACCCAAGTTAATCTTATGGATGAACTTGGTGGTGCAACAGATGTTGTCCCTCGTATGGGCCCAACTATCAAATCTCATGATATTACATTTTTGTCTCATGATATACTCAAAAATCTCTTGCCTATGGAAAGAATGTGATCACGGAAGAGTTTTTAGTATTACATGAGTTGTATCAAGATGACTATAATAAACCAACTGGATGGATTAAAAAACATATTGGTTTTGCTTTCCCTAAGATCAAATTGATCATAGTCCCATTATAGTTAGGACCCAAAACATTGGATGTAATATTTTATATTATTCCACAATTAGACCAATTTCGTTTATGGCTGAGTCATCCATGGCTTTGCTCAATGAAAGCGTTCCCTTTAGTTGTTCACAAGTGTCTAAATTTTCCACATGGCAATGTAATATTTACAATACACCATATCAGCTTTAATCTATTGTCCTCTAAAGGTAATTTCTGCTTAGAATCCTTTTGGCCTAAACCTATGGAACCCATCACCCCTCGTAAAGATTTCTTTTTCATATCCTATCAAAAGTTCAAAGCCAAAAAAATATCCAACTTGTCTCTTCCCTTGATGTCCCCATCTACTTCTGCTCCTCCCATCATAGATGAAATGATGCTTCAACCTAAACTTGAACATGAACAAGAAAAGAAACCTCCCAAACAACCAAAAAAAACACTTCACCTCCATCATTTAAACAACCAAGAGATACTAAAACCAATCTCATTATCCCTCCTCACATTAAACAAGTGTATAAAGCTAAAGAGAAAGTGATTGACCCATCTTCTTTGATTTCTTCCATTCTTCCCCCTTCAAAAGAAAAGGAACCTATGATGGCTCAATCTTGTCTTACACCTCAAAAAATTAAAAATTAAATTAAATGAAATAGTGGTGCTAGGGAACATAGGTGTCATCATCTCTCCTTGCTCATCAATCATGACTGGATGAAAACAAGGAAAATCAACCTCCACTCTTGAAAAAGTAAATAGATGATCACCCTACTCCTCCTGACCCACCACAAAATAATATAGTCCAACACACACAACAAAATGATCCCGTCCAACAACCACGACTTTTCATACATTATTCTTTTGAAATAACCCTTCATCCTCCCATCGTAATGAATCTTCTTGATGATGATGAGGAGGAGATTGCAAAAATAGATGAAGAAGTGCATAATGATCTAAACTCTTTATTTTCATCTACCATGAGCTTAACTAATAAATCTTCTCAACCAAGTGAAGAACCTGGTACATCTCCTAGTTCAACACTTGCAATTCTTCCTTTGGATAGTCAACTGCCCTCATAATACACTGAGCATGATTGGGAAGTAGATGACTTGTTAGATGGTTGAATTTCATTCACCTTTCTATCCTTTTTCATTTTTCCTTTATTTTCTTTTCTTTTTCCATTTTGTGTGTGTATTGTGTTCCCCCGTAACATGCATTTGATGTTCTCTCTCTTTGTTCACTTCCTCTATTTGTACCTCTTTTCTTCTATATGTCATACATTATCTTTTTCCCTTTCTATTTTTTGTTTTCCTTTCAGAGATGACACAAAGTGTTGAGATACGCTATGTCTCTTCCATGTTGACCCAAAAGGTCCTTTTACCTTTTCATTTTTGTTTTGTGTTTTCCTTTTGGGGATGATGAAAAATGTTGAGACACCCTATGTCTCTTGCATGTTGACCCAAAATTTCCTTTTAATTTTTCATTTTTTTTTGTGTTTCCCTTTTGGGGATGACGCAAAGTGTTGAGATGCCTTATGTCTCTTCCATGTTGACCCAAAAGGTCCTTTTACTTTTTCATTTTCATTTTATGTTTTCCTTTTGAGGATGACACAAAGTGTAGATATTCCCTATGTCTCATCCATGTTGACTCAAATGCTCCCTTTTCCTATTTAATTTTTCTTTTCTTGTTGTTTTCTTTCAGGGATGATGCAAGGCATTGAGACCGAAATGTCTCCTTCATGTTGACCCAAAATCTTTTTCTTTATTTTTCCTTTTCATTTTCTTTTCACTTGTGTTTCTCCTTTTCGGGATGATGCAAAGACTTGAGACCACAATTTCTCTTCCATGTTGACCCAAAATAGACTTTTTTTTTCTTTTTTTTCGCTCTCTTTGTGGCATTCTTCTAGTTCTATGTGCTTTGGGTAATGATGGCAGTTCTTAGCTCTTTCATAAAAAAATTATAGCAACAAACATATTGACCCAAAATCCATTGATCCCTTATGTGTTTGGTGTTATCTTTTCTGGGGGGAACTCCCTTTATTTTTTTTTTCATTGACATGATACAGCCTTACTCGAAAACATATGACTTGGCATAGGGCTTTCCAAGTTGGATATCATGTCTTGATTTATTTTTTCATTTTTATTTCACTACTTTAAAGTAATTTCTCACAAAATGGTGTGTAGCAATTCCTTTAAAGTGGGGGGCATACTTACCATCAACTCATTTGCATTCTTAGTGTAGCCTTGTCGTTCATATGATTTGTTTTGTCACTTTGTGGATGAAATTGGGTTTGATGTCCTTCACAAGCATGATCTATCTAAGCATATCACATTCCTCTTGGTGGCCTTATGTGACACATTGCATCCCCTAAGTTGGGAATATTTTATTCTTTGATTGGTCCTCTCTTGGAGACATTAGACACAATGTTCCCTAAGTGACAGACCTTGCATGAGCTTAACAAGACTCCTTTGAACAGCTTTACACTTTACATTTTTGAATTTTGCATTTTTACCACCTTGCATAATGTAACTTGAATTCATGTGGTACTATCCTCTTTGCTCATGAGTTCTAAGCATACAAATATTTTCTTGTCTCATGAAGGACAAACCAGCATTTTCCTTTATGGCACCTTGTGAAAGTTATCAGGAGGTATAACTTTGATATGGTTGAGCGGGAAGACCATTTAGTGCCAGAACTTTCCCCACAACCACCTATGTGTTTGTGAGTACATACCAACTAGCGTATGTTTCTCATCTTTTGGGACTTCTCACCCGGTGGACCACCATGAGTTATGTCACCCCAGAGTGAGTATACATTCTCATCTTCTCACAAGAAGCCTAGATCTAATCCACAACTATTTGGACAAATGATCAAAGCTTAATATGATTCTCCCTTTTCTTCACATGTGTTTTCCTTAGTTCTTATTCTTAGTTTTCCATGGGATTTTCATCTCGAGGGCTTGATCATCCCTCTTAATCATTGTCATTCCATCTTGCTAACATAAGGAATTTGAACCCTCTCTCTTGATGTGCATGGCTACTTTAGTGTGAGTTTGAACCAAGTTCATACTCTCACTAAAGTGAGGGCTAAATGTGCCATAGAAAAATAGCCCCTTGAAATTTTCATGGTCTTTTATGCCTTTCTTCATGATGCTTGATCCATTTTTCTTTGATTTAATGTTGTAATGTGACTTAAACACTCACATTAGGTCCTTAAAATTCAAATTGTGTCATCTTGTGAAGGTGTTGTGAAGTGTTTCAAAATATTTCTACACTTTTCTAGACTCTATTAGTTACAATTCACCAAAAAATCACCCTTTCATCACTATCAAGTCTTATTTTGAAGTGTTGTAAAATCTTGTAACAAGATTTCACACTTTTCTAGGATTAATTTCACTATTTACACCTTTCTTATACTTTATTTGACCCCTTTATTTCCTTATAAGGCTTAATTAAGTGTTTTTTTTAATTTAAACCCAAAAAATAACATTAAATGTGACTTAACTCCCGACACCCACTTTCAGGTCCAAGGTGGGATCCATTTGCCATAGGTGGCAAATGAATCCCCCTTGGCTCCAAATTCAAAAAAAATCAAATTCTCTTTCAAGTTTTTATTCAAAATTACTTGATGTTGGCTTGTGATGAGGTATTATTGGGTTACTAAGGCACAAGAGTATATAAATAATTGTTTTTCTCCCCATTTTACATCTCCTACAATCTTCTAATCTCATAATTCATCCAAGCATTCAATCAAGCACTTTGCATCATCAAATCAAGCATCCATCAAGCATCTTGGAGCATCCATTACCATATATGTAGATTTTGAGCATCAAAGGTGTGGTAAGTTTGACATTTGCATGTTATCTATTGATCATACTCTTTTCATTTGATTTCATTATTTAGGGTTTCATTACCAAAGTGGGGTTTGACCAAGGAAAACCTCTATTCTGTAACCCTCAACCATTTTTTCCCCTCTTGCATGTGTGTTTGTAGACTTGTGTATGTAGATTAATCAAGTAATTATGTGTTGAAAGATGGTCAATACGTAAACAAGGTTTTTCAAGTCAAATCAACCCTATTTCAAGGTTGGAGATAACTTATACCCTATTTTCTACAAAATTAACTTTGTCAACCCAACAAGAAGAAAACCTCAAATGTGGTGCTATAGAATTGGTCCCTGATTTCTTAGAATTTTGGGAGAGGACTAATTCACCATTAGTGGCGAATGAGTCCCACCTTAAGGATAGAATTCTAGATTTTATTAGATTCTGGATCCCGACACTTAGAAACCTGTTCTCAGAAGTTTCCATCAGAAGCAGAACTGGTTCACCATTAGTGGTGAATGAGTCCCATTGTTGATTTTGAGTGATCTCAACCAACATTCAAAACATTCAAGAATCTTCATCACACTTACAGGTGCACTCTGATTCAGCCCTCTTTTTTTCTATTTTCCATTTACTCATACTTAGTTCATGCTTGCACATCACATTGTTTTTTGAAACATTGCATAATTCTTAGGTTTTGCATTCATAATCAGTCAATTATTTAATTTAATTTCACTTAGATCATTCTATTTATAATTAATTGCATCATACACATCTTAATTTGAGTGAACCTACATAGATTTTTTGTAGGGTTTGTCTCTCTCCTTTGAGGTGAAACATCCTAAGAGTGCAAGAGTAGCCTATAGATGCCACACCCAAAAATCTATGATTCAATTTTGTTAGTTCAATCAAACAAGATTGTATGTTGTGTTGTTTAAGGGTGCATATGGAACCTACTTGTTGTTCAAACTAAAACCCGCTTCTTTAAAAGATCACATTATTTTATGCCTACCTATGAAACAATCTGGTGACATATAAAGTGGTTTGCTTTGATTTCATTAAATCTTGGGGAATGCATGGAGAATAACTGGGAGAAATTTTATTTTTCAATATTTTTTATGCTTTATTTTAGATTAGATGTTTAAATTTCTGAAAATGTTCCAAAAAATAGATGAATGAATGAACATTTATTAAAAATATTTCATTTTCTATGAAATTTCCAAATGCTTAAAGCTAAATCTACTTAAGTGATAGTGAAATTTTTTGATGTTCATGAAATATTATTGCAAATATTTTGATTTCATGAGATTATTTTATGATCAAACTGGAAATCTTGTATTTGATGCTTATGATTCTTAATGAAACTAGAGATATTCTTAATGAAATTAATGATAACAATAGATCCCTTGAGATTAATAGCAATATCACATCATACCATGGAGTTAACCTAGTATGGTTAAGACCTAACTACCAAAGCCTTGGTACTAATCTAAGTCAACCTTTTCCTATTACACAAACACATTAGGTTTCTCTAGGTCAGTCTTTCAAGTAAATATAGGTTCTTTGTGGTTTTCCTATGAGGATTTTATCTGCATTATTGCTACAAGTGATATCATCATTAAAAGTACCATGATCTAATGTTGATGGCATTAGCAGAGTGATGGGATGTAGAAACATGTGCATTTCATCTACCTACTCGTGAGATGACCATCACATTGGAGGACATACACTCCATACTCTAAGTTCTGATTACAGGTGAGCAATTGTGTTTCTGAGTGGAGCAATCATTTCATGAGATGAAATACGACATGTAGTACTACCTTGGTGGACCAATGCATGATGAGAGAGTGATGACATAGATAAATCTTGTGATGCTACTATACTCATGGGCTCCGCTGGTTACATGGATTATGATGATGACAATAGCAATAGTACTCATCCTTAATAGCTATGGAGCACACTTAGAGGGAGGACTAGTACACCTGATACAAGGGATGGCACATCACCGAACAATATACACTTGGGGGTGCAACATCCTAGTGCACATGTATTATGATCTTGGATGGTTTATATTTTGGGAGGTGGAAAACATGGTACACTATGCTTTTGTAGGTTTGGTACCTAGAGCATATCACATGTACCAGATTGACAGGGTTCCCATGTCCAACAACCTTGGGGTATCCTCAGGCTTTCACCTATCCTTTGTGGTAGTTTTGGCAGTATGGTAATTTGTATTTTTGGAGAGTTTGATTTGATCTACTAGAGGAGGATGAGACCTTTTGGAGACCTTATCAGCTTTTGCTACAGTGGCCAAATTAAACTTGACAAATGAGGATATTTTAGATGGACAAGGTCTTGATTAGCAAACATGATTACATAGTATGATCATTATAATATGATCATTTCATGCGATAGTTTGGTCATGTTTAGATAGCACCCAGGGCGCAAATTTTTTTTAGGAGATCAGTATGGAGTGCCCAAAGAACTAGTGATACTAGATGGTTCACTATTGATTATGTTGTCTACAATGACTCTGAATACTCAAATCATTATATGCCTTCAATCTCTAATACTAATGACATCAGTGTCACAAATGACTATGAGGAATGGTGGCTAGTATCATGACCAACTCCCATATTTTTGATGGGAAATTTGATAGGTGATGCAATACCACTCCCAAATGAGGGAGATGAGGTAGAGGATAGGGTCGAGGAGACACACTATAGGGTTGTAGACATATTTACATATGTGATAGATAAGGAGTATGATGAGACTGCAGATCCTAACTATGATTGATAGGAGGAGAGTGATGAGGAGGAGGGAAAGGAGGAGGATGAGGAGGAGGAGCAGCTCATGAGTGAGAGTCATGAGGAAGTAGATGAGTATCCAATATGCCATGAGTGGAGAGCCATCCCCTATTCGTGTTACTAGATCACTAGTAGTAGCTTCAGTAGGAATTGGTACCCACAACCATGGAGAGGCTAGCACATCCTTCATGACCCCTGCACATGATGAGGTTGATTTCACATATCCTACCAGAGAGATAGGTGATGATATTTTATTTATTATTATGTTTTATGATTACTCTTATGTTATATGGTTTAAAACATATAGGTCATGATGTTTATTGATTATATTTTTGTTTTATATCTTACAAGATCTGTGAGAGATCTTCAGGATCTCTATCATCAGGTGGTTGAAGAGATAGTTCCCTCATCATTAGAAAAAGATGCCAATGAATTAGAGCATGTGCCCCCACCCATCATTGAGTAGGACCTATAGTTGTTCACGTGATACATCAGATTGCGAGCAGCGTATGAGAGTCTTAGGAGGTGCATCTGTCGAGTTGATTTTTCCCAAGACACATAGTCATCTCAAACCCTATAGAGTTTGAGAGACTAGAGTCTGGGTAGCTAGACTATAGCCATAGATAGATCAGATAATCAAGGAGCATTGGGAGGCCCTTAGAGAGGTGTTGGGCTTATAGTTTCCTCTTAGTACACCAAGTGGATCACAATCACTATCACATGCCACCATCTCCCAACATATCACTACCAGAAAAATGTGAACACCAGGTCCTAAGTGATTTGGCATACACAAACCTTAGTGGCATTGTATATATTGATGAAATGTACACAAAAAAATGATATGTATATGTAGTGTTGAAAAAAGGGTCCTTTGAAACTTTTTCACTCTTTTGGATCCTCCTTCAAGATTTTGGCTGAATGTTGCCTTGATTTAGTGTTATAATGTGGATAATACATTCACATTAGGTCTTGGGCCCTTGTGAATCAATGGAAATTAATGGTTCGTTGCAAAAATTGTCAAGAAGTGTTGTAACACACTTTCATGCTTTTCTAGGGTTTTATCAATTAACTAAGGATAATAAATAAAATTTTATCATAATGAATCTTAATCTTGACTTATTTGGAGTGTTCTAAAGTATTTTAACACACTTTCACATTCCTCTAGCCTTGTCATTAATAATTAGGCTTTCTTATGCTTTAATTGGACCTATTTTGCATCCATAAGCCTCATTTATTACATCATTTCGAGGATAATCCTGGCACCAATCAGTAACCAATCATAATTCATTCATTCCTAGCTTTTGTGGCCTAGATTTAGTGTCTTGGACTCATTCTCGACCTTGGGTGAATGAGTCCCACCTAGGTATTTTTGGCCCCAATGTAGGCTTCACAAATTTCAAAGCATTTTTCATTTTTGGTCCCATACATTATGTATGATGGGACTCATTCGCCACTATTGGAAAATGAGTCTCGTGTGATCAAAATTAAAATTTTATTCAAATTTCTAGCAAGATTTTATTCTCCTAGATCTGATGTTGCCTTGTAGTATTGTAATTTTAGGAATTCTTGTATAATTAAGTATAAATACCATATTATTTCACTCATATTTTCACCTAGGAAATTCTACAAGCATTCAAGAGTTCACAAGAGAATTTTAGTATTCACAAGAGAATTCAAGGCATTTCAAGGGCATATTATCAAGCTTTCAAGAGCATTCTTTAAGCATCAATCATCATGTCAAAGAGTGCATTCTTCATGTTTGTTATTGTGCTAACAATTGTGATGTAGTAGTTCATTATCCAAGCAAGTGTTTCAAGAAAGATCTATCTCCTTCAAGCTAGATTCAAGAACCGCATCCATTCTAGCCATTTCAAGCATAATTTCTTAACTTAATTTTAAGAATTTGGTGAGTTGCTACAACACTATTTGTTCATTCATCATTCTCCTTATAATTTTTCTTTCATTTCAAGATTTAATTACCAAAAAGGGGTTTTACCAAGGAAAAACCCTTCTCCATAACCCCCACAAAATTTTTCCCTCTTCTTGTGTGTGATTTGTAGGGCTAGGTTTTTGATTGAAAATTTATAGTTTTGGGTCTAGAAACTAGACAAAAAGAGTAGAGCAGACCGAGAGGTACAAAATATCATTCATAATTTCTAGAAAAGAAGAAGTGGGCTGATTTGCCACTATTGGCGAATGAGTCCACCTACACATTCCTAATAGATACTTTTGCAAGTCAAGATACCCTTTTGGCTAAAACTTGCTTTGGTGCATTTTCCCTGAAACTAGTTTGATTCACCCAAATTGGTGAATGAGCCCTAGTCAACATTAACATCAAATTTTTCACTGAACCAAACCTCCATTCTATCTTCTTCATTATTAAAGATGCATACTTCCAATTCTATAGCTTTTTACCACATTTTATTCATCTTTCTAGGTCATTTAGCATTAGTTTGCATTCAACTAGGGTTTTGTTTTACATTTTTCATTTCATTGTCTTTTCTAAGTTTATACTTGGTGGAAAACCCCTCATTAGATCTCATTCAGCCCCTAGGACAATCCATTTCCTAGATTTCAATCTCCTTTGCATTGAAATCTCAAGGGTTTGTTCTTAAGTGAAACATGGGAAATAGCCTCTCTCCTTTTAGGTCCAAAACCCTAGAAGCGAAAGAGAGACCCCCTATATTCTTCATTTCATTTTGGTGAACCAACATTTAGAACATCATAGTTCTAATTTGAGTTCATTAACATCCTATATTTAGATTGCACTAACATTGCATTAGGTTTTGCATTCTAGTGTTTCAATTTTTGCATTAGTGAAAAGATCATTTAGGTTACATTATTGCACTTAAATTCATTGAAAATTAGTAAAGTTATTCATTTACATCTCATATTTTCATAAGAAAACATAAAAATATTAAAATACAATTCTAAAATTCTAAAATTTTCAAAAAAATTAGTACTTGGACTAATTCGCCACCAAGGGTGAATTAGTCCCTCTACATATTTTGCACTACATTTTTTTGGAATTTACAGTACAGTTTCTGAATTTCTATTTGTTGTTTCTACATTTCAATTTTGCTTTCCAAAATTTTAATTGTAAGCATTTTATTCTTATTAGCTTACATTGCATTTGCATTCACTCCACATTAGTAGCCTTTGCATGAGTGTTTGGTGTCCCATTTCTTATACCATAGTGAGAATAAGTTTGAGACTCATGTCATCCCACAATATCACAATCATTGTGGATCTTGGGTTACCTAGAGCTTCCACTCCTACTATTGACACTATTACAATAGACATGGATAACAACTTAGACACTCTTTGCCTTCAACTAGCATGCACAATGAACAAAGAAAAGATAACATCCCACATGAAAACATAATTAAAAGTCATGAGGAGATAGTGAACTTGCAATATAAATTAAGCCTTGAAAACATTTCAACCACTGCAGTTCTTACCATAGAAAACATTTACCACATGCTTGAAAGAGATGATGGCTTTGACCTTATGAAAAAAATAGTAAAAATCCTTGGAAAAAATCTTCCCTCAACCACTAGTTGTCCTTTACCCACAAGCAATGTTACAAGTCAAGGAGGAACTCGAATTCCTCCTACCACAACAATAGCCTCAATACCTACCTATACCACTCCTTAAGTCACAACAACAATGCAACAAGTTAGTAATGTGATTCCTTCCTTGGGTATACCTACTAGCATCCCTAGTTCCTATGTAGCATCGCAAGTTATATCTCCTACCTTACCACCTATAATCATTCCATTCACTTGTCCTACAACCACATATACTCCATCCCCACATTTACTTCCATCTCATAACACAAGCACTACCCCTCTCATAAAACAACTTTTCCAAACTGTTGCATGACTTCAAAAGAAAATTTCCACCATCAACCAAAATCAAAATATTCCACCTACATATTATGTCAAAAGTAGTCCATTGTCCTTGGAGATATTGAGAAACACCGATGCCACAAGGTGTAGAGGTGCCTAGATTTGAGAAATAAGGTGGGAAGGGAGATCCTTCTAACCATGTTAATGCTTACACTACCCTATGTAGTGAATTTTTCCTTGATGATAAATTGTTGGAAAATATTTTTCCTACATCCTTGAAATATATTGACTTGGAATAGTTCTCTTCTTTACTAGAAAACTCATTTTGTTCATTCACTAAACTTGTTGAGGAATTTTTAAACCACTTCCAAGTGCATATGAATCCTAGGATGACCTTGACTGATTAATGTGATGCAAGCAAAAAGAAGAAGACAAGATAACTGACTCTATCTCATGCTGAATCAATTTATTCCCAAATTGATGTCAAGGTCCTCAACCCACACCTTCAAAATATGTTTATATAAAATTCGTAAACTAAGACTCAAGACAAAATTACAATGATGAAATTCACATCCTTCATGCACTTGTGCACTGCCCTTTGTGATTATCAAAATTTAGTTAGTAGTTGAGATACAAAGTCCACTTCTAACTAAATTAAGAGATCCAAGCCCACAAACCAAAAAATTCCCAACCTTAAATTAGAAAAAAAAAAGGTCCTTCAATTTAATCCACCTCAGCAAACATCTCAAAATGTCAACAACTAGGTAGCTTCTATGAAAGTGACAATTCCCTTTAGTTATGGAGATCTAAAAAGACAATTCACTCCCTTGCCTGATACCCTTCATAACACTATGTCCCAACTTCTAGAACAACAAATGATTACGTTTCCACCTGTCAAAACACCTGGCCCTAATAAGCCTTTACCCTCAAGATTTAAATCAAATGCTTATTGCCACTATCATAAAAAAAATGGACATTACATGAAACATTGCTAGCTTCTTAAAAATTTGGTGCAATACCTCATTGATTCCATCTACCTATCCATTGGAGGTGTTAACGATCAAGAAAATAAGTATATTGCCCCTTTGAACAAAAACTTGCAAATTTTCACTAATCTAATGCCCAAACATAATATTCCATTTGTCAAAGCCAGTGAAAATACAAAGAATGATGTGATGAATGTTGATACAGATGATGAAAACAATGATTATGTTCTAAATAATTATTTCAATGTCAATCTTATAGATGAAATGGTAGGGACGATAGACATCATCCCTCGTAAGGGCCAACCTAAGAGATATCTTGGCATTGATTTCTCCTCTAAGGATATACTTAAACATTTTCTTGATGCTCCTCTCCACATAGCCAGCCGTATCTTTGACAAGCCCACTAATGGGATGCTAATAGATCCTACCTATGAAGAGAATGTGATCACCAAAGAACTTTTACTATTTCATGAACTCTATCAAGATGAATGTGATAAACCAAAAACATGGATCAAGAAACACAATGGTTTTTCTTTCCCTACAATAGGATCAATCACCTTACCATTATAAATAGGACCAAAAAATTATGTCACATTCTCCATCATCCCACAATCAGATGAATTTCGTGTGAAGCTAGTCCACCCATGGCTTCACTCTATGAAAATTTTCCCTTTAGTTGTGCATAAATGCTTAAATTTTCCCTTTGATAATGAAATATATATTGTCCACCATATTGGCTTTAGCCCTTTGACTTCTAAAGGAAAATTTTCCCTAGATTCCTTTTCGATTGAGCCCATGGAACCTATAAAGCCTCAAGAAGACTTATTTTTATTGTTCTATCAAAAGTTTGAAAGGTAAAGAAGATAAAAAAAACTATCTCTCTGAAATATGTCCCCATCCAGATCTAAACCTCCCATCCTTGATGAAACCATGCAAAAACCTAGAAACAAGAACCAAAAAACCAAGACCAACCAAAAATGGAAACTTCACTTACATCCCACAAATGATCAAGAGACAATGAAAATGACACTTTACACCTCCCAAAATCAAACAAGTTTGCAATATCAAAGAGAAAGAGAAAGTGGTTGAAAAATGTCATGTGGTTCCTTCCGTTCCTCCCCCTAGGGAAAAAATGAAACCTACGATTGATCAACCTAGTCCTACACAAATTGAAAAGAAAACAAAAAGAAACAAAGATGTTAGAGAGTGTAGGTGTCGACATCGTGCCCTTACTCACAAGTTACATGAAGAATTAAACAAATAAAATCAAGATCTGAACTTGACTGAAGGAATGCATGATGACCCCCTCCCCAACCAAAACAAAATGACCCAATACAAGAATCACAAGAGTAAAACTCTTCAATGGACATTATCATTCATCCTCCTATTATGAATAACTTGGATACCGACGAAGATAATACTAAAATTGATGAAGAGGTGCACAATGAATTGAGCACACCATTTTCCTCTTCCATGAGCTTAAATGAAAAACCTCCTATAAAGAGTGTTGAACTTGTTGCTTCTCCTAGTTTGGAATTTTCACTTGTCCCTTTAGCTAGTTTCCCAACTTTGGTATACATAGAACATGATTGGAAGGTAGATGACTTTCTCATATGTTGACTCACATTTTCCTTACTAGTCTTTTGCATTATTTATTTTTCTTGTTCATTTTCATTTGTGTGATTTCATGTGCACAATGTGATCCCCCATGATGTTTTGCTTGGTTTTCTCTCTCTCTTTGTGACATTCCTCTTTTTGTACCTTCATTCTTCTCTGTCATATATATATTTCTCTTTTTATCCTTCTCTTTTTCATTTGTCTTATGTTTTCCTTTTTGGGATAGCGACATCGAGAAATTCATGTCTCCTTCATGTTGACCCAAAATCTTTTTCTTTCTTTTTTCCTTCTCATTTATCTTTTTCATTTGTCTTGTATTTTTCATTTTGGGGATGACACAAGGCTTCGAGACACCTTATGTGTCTTCCATGTTGACCCAAAAGGTTTTTCTTTGTTTTCACTCTCTATGTGTAATTCTTCTAGTTCTATGTGTATTTGGGGGATGATGATAGTTCCAAGCTCTCTTAAAACATTGTAGAAAAGAACATACTGACCCCAAATCTATAGATCCCTTATGTGTTTGGTGTTTTAATTTTGGGGAAACCCCTCTCTTTTCTTTTTTATCTTGCATGATGCAACTTTACTCAGAAACATATGACTTGGCATAGGGCTTTCCAAGTTGGCTCTCATCTCCTCTTTTTTCTTCGCATTTTTCATTTTCTACTTTAAAATAATTTCTCACAGTATGGTGTTTAGAAATTACTTTAAAGTGGGGGAATATATTGACATTATTCTTTTTCATTTTTTTCATTCTTAGTGTATCCTTCTTACTTCATATGATGCATTTTCTTACTTTTTGGATAATATTGGGTGTAATGTCCTTTAGGATTGTGATCTCTCTTAGCATATTACATTCCTCTTAGTGGCTTGATGCAACACACTACATGCCCTAGGTTCCAAATTTTCTATTCTTTGATTGGTCCTCTATTGGAGACATTAGGCATGATGTTCCTTGAGTTAAAGGCATTACATGAACTCAGCAAGACTCCTTTTAACATTTCCTATTTTTCCATTTTTAATTTTTTGTTATATGGCCACCTTGCATAACACATCGTGCGTGCTTATAGTTCCATCCTATTTTTTCATGAGCTCTAAGCATACGAAGTTTTACTTTCCTCATGAAGCTTGAAAATCCATTTTTTGTGTAGCGCCTTATTAAAGTTATCAGAAGGTATAAATTTGGTATGGTTGAGTGGGAAGCCTAATTCTAGGCATGAATTTCCCCATAGCCACTTGCATGTGTGTGATTCCATACTGGTAGTAATGAGTGTATGTTTCTCACCTGACAAATAACAAGGAGTTTCATTGGCTTAGAGTGAGTATGCATTTTCTTGACAAACAACCTAGATTTGATCCACATTGAGATGGAAAAATGGTCAAAGCTTAATATAATTATTTTATCTATTTTCTCCTTTCTTTCTTCTTTAGTAGTGCATTATTAGCCTTTTCACTATTCTTTATATCATTTTCATGTGTGTTCCTTTGTGCTTATGTTGGTTTTCCATGGGATATTCATTTTGGGGGCTTGATCACCCCTCTTGATTGTTGTCTCATCTTGCTATAATTAGTTCATTGGAACCCACCTTTGTGCATGTTTTTCTACTTTATTGTGATTTTGAAGTAGGTTCATCCTCTCACTAAAGTGGGGGCTAAATGTAGTGTAGAAGAAAGGGTCCTTTGACACTTTCACACTCATTTGGGTCCTCCTTGTGGATTTTGGCTTAATATTGACTTTATTTAGTGTTGTAATGTGGATAACACATTCACATTAGGTCTTGGGCCCTTGTGAACTAATGGAATTTAATGGTGCCTTACAAAATTGTTGTGAAGTGTTGTAACACACTTTCATGTTTTCCAAGGATTTTATCAATTAACTAAGCATAATAAATATAATTTAATTATAATTAATCCTAATTTTTCCTTATTTGGAGTGTTGTAAAGTGTTGTGAAAAACTTTCAAATTCCTCTAGGATTGTCATTAATAATTGTGCTTTCTTATGCTTTAATTGGCCCTTTTTTGCATCCACCAGCCCCATTTATTAAATCTTTTTGAGGATAATCCCAATACCAATAAGTAACTTGTTGGAACTGTAAAAATCTAGTATTTTTACATATGTTTTCACTCATAAGTGTACTGTTTTGATCCTACCATATGAATATTTCATCTATATTTTTCCCTATTGCCCCTCTGAGTTCATCGAGCTATGCATATTTTACATTCTAGTCCATATCGGCATAGGTTCATCCCTATCTCTTTGATCAATTATGCATTTTCCGCTTGCATGAGTCTATGTTGCCTATTGGCAAGACTAATTTAATGTCACAGCGACATTCGGCAGGACCTTTATGTTGTCACAGTGACTGCTTTGTTTGTGGTTGGTTATCGGCACACTGTTCATCTTGTGTTCGTGACAAAGGCGATTTCTATCAGCATATGTTGCAGCTATTGGTAGAGGGTCTTGGTGAGTATCATTTGTCTCACCGACGGAGCACATAAGATTTCTCCAAATGAATTTTTGTGGGAGATATTTGTATCGTTTTAAGGTCTTGGTGAGTGACCTTCAGTCTTGCCGACCTTACACATGGATTTAATCTTGTGGAACTTTCGGTGGGAGTTGTTGTTTGTGGTAGGAGGTCACAGCGATGTATATGTGTCTCGTCGATGGGTTACTAAAGGGTTTCTATTGAGTGGCTTTTGGTTGTCTCAGCGACCAATATGTTTGGTTGAGAGCTCTTGGTATAGCAAGGTGCATTCTATAAGAGCTCTCCCCGACATTGTTTTGTCTTGCCGATAGCTCGATGTGTTTTATTTTCGGTGAGAAAGTCTAATGGTCTTGGCGAAGATGAATGTAACAAAGGGTATTGCTCGGTATGACTTTTGTTTCAGTGTGTGGTCTTGGCGAGGTGCCCGGGGTCTCACCGAATGAGGTGCAAAGGTGACTTTATTGACATAAATATTGGAGTGTCTCGACGACATTCAAAGTGGATAAGGATTTTTAGTAAAGCAATGTGGAGTCTGCAAGAGGTCTTCCCGATATCATAGAGC
Organism: Sequoia sempervirens; assembly: GCA_007258455.2. Taxonomy (NCBI): domain Eukaryota; kingdom Viridiplantae; phylum Streptophyta; class Pinopsida; order Cupressales; family Cupressaceae; genus Sequoia; species Sequoia sempervirens. Next base: position 672,921,252 of record VDFB02281492.1, read on the forward strand.
TATAGTGATATGCAAAGGGAACTGGGGGATACTTCTTGCCTTTGGTGTGACCAACGTAATGTTATAGCGACATACACAAGGTGACAATGCATATCGGTAAAACATAATGTGCTCTATGGGACATCTCCCCGACTTGGATAAGTCACAGCGAAAGTGAAATACAAGGGTGGAGCGATTAACAAGTGAATTGCCTTTGGAATAGCTATTGCGTTATCTCGCCGACTGTCTCACTGGTGAATAACAGAAATACAATTCCTGTGGCCGACATGTGAATTCATATAACTGTTGTTGGATGACTCGATTGGAGCCCGAATTCTATGAAGGGCTGACATGATATTTCAAATGATTTATTTTCTAATGACTGTGTATAAATAGGCATTTTGGCAATTATAATGTGAGGATTTTTCAGTTATTTGATACAGTAGGAAAATTGTATGGATACAGAATAGTAAATTTATCAAATCAGAGGCTATGGTGCATGTTCTAAAATGGAGGTATTTATGAGTGTCAATTGATGTTGCTGCACATATCTGACATCAATTATCTATTGAATTTAATGAAAGAATTGCTAAGTTGTCTCCAAGATGGATTCTTTCTAATTGTTTAAATTGATATGACAAGTTTGTATTCAATTTATCAGTGCACATTTGCTGCACTTGTGTGATCGATTGATTGGTTCTTTCAAGTAAAGACTAAATCCTTTTAGTTAATCACAATAATTAGAGAGATTCAATTGGATTATTCAAGTAGAGCTTAGTAGTCATATTCTTGCATGTTTATACAAGTTGTAAACAAATTATATGCCAGATAATTTAAATCTTCTCAAAGAAGTGTTTCTCATCTTGATCTCATTTGACTCCGTATACCCAATAAGGCACTGGTCTCTACAATTTCATTATTTGAATTCATTCAATCTCTTTTATTAGTCAATTAATCATTCTAGGATTTAGATCAGAAGATAGCTATCAAGTTTGGTTTCATTTGTTCACTGTTATCTGCCATTGTGGACAAAGCATTTCATGAAAGATAATCACAAGTTAAGGCTACACTATTCAGAAAGGTACACCCACCTAGGTTTGCAGCAGCTAAAGAGTGGAAGGTTGAATTCTTTTGACCTTGTCTATTACCCTAAAGCGTATTAGGAGATTGGAAGCCTCCTGAGGCATTCAACCTACATTTTTGAGAGCTAAAAAATTGGTGACTCTACTGGGGAATACATTCAGAATCAAATCCTTAATCATAGAGTCAGGAACTTTGTACAGAATCTGCTGGGAATAAGAAGCATTAATTATTTTCTCATTTTTGACATAAAGTGAGTGGTGACTCTGACAAAAAATTTGCAGTTGTTCATCATGAATGGAAGAAGATCTCAGCACAAGGGAGGTCATACTGGAGCTCCTGCTAGCAGCAGTAAGTAGACACATAAGGATGATAGAGCTGATAAAGGAAAAAGGATCAATGAGGACATGTACATAACAGATAAAGGAAAATCACCAAGAGCACATTGTGAAACATATAATTGCTATGATACATTGAGATATGATTCAAGTGCAGTGCCTTGTACTCCAGAAGATCAAAGAAATCCTTTCCCTTCTCTCGATCCTCAAAAATAGGCTATGTTTGAAGCTAGAAAGAGGCAAGAATATGATCTAGAAATGCAGGGTGATCAGAATGAACCTATTGATCATACATCTCCTCAAGAAGATTATGAATCTTTGAGTTTTGAAGAAATCAAGGTGTTGTTTGAATCCCAAGAAAAGGAAAGAAAACAATAGGAAAAGGCTCAGATGATACAAGCAATAAAAGAATCCAAATTGCAGAAAGCACAAGTTACTGATCAGACAACTGATTGTACCCCAAAGTATTTACCACCTGATAAGTAGGGTAGTCATGGTGCAAGACCATCTAATCAATTGAATGTTCAGAACCATCAGACTCATAATCATTACAGGAAGCCAAGTTAGCCACCTCATATTCCCACACAGCATATAAATGTGCATCCGACTCTTGGTCAGCATCACACTCCTCAGCATAATGCACAATACAATAATCCTATGCATTAGTATCAATATCCACCTATCCCTCCGCCTCACCAATATGCAGCAATGATAAGCCAGTTTGATTTGGTAGGTTTTAATCTATGCCCTTACCCTATGGATAGCAGCTGGAAAAGTATGATTCCCAAGTTTGCAAGGAGCAATGCAGTCACTGCTAAAGAACATCTAAGGAATTTTAATATTTCCATTCAAGACATATGTATGCCACATGAAGATTTGCACATGAGGCTGTTTATGATGTCACTTATTGGAGACGCTAGGGAATGGTTTAACAGCTTGCCAGCATATTCAATTAATTCTCTCCAAGCATTTCAAGACAAATTCTTAGAGCAATATGGGAATCAAAATGCTCTAGATGCAGCTCTTCATGAACTCGTGAGGATTCAGAAAAATTGGAATGATTCAATTTATGATTTCAACCAAAAATTCAACAAGTTGCATACTAAAGTACCTCTTGGATCGAGGTTGCCAGACTCTGCTGCATTGAGTATTTATTTAAGTGCATTTGATCCTAAGATAGGGTATGAACTAAGAAGTAGATCCCCAAGATATTTAGCTGAAGCATAGAAATTGCATTGACAATTGAGAATAACAGGAAGGCTGCTGGTGTGACTAATAAAAGAGACAAACCAAGGCCTCCTCAGCAAAGTAATTATCAGTATAGACAAGAGAATACATACAAAAAAGAGAACATAAACGAAAGGCCAAGGTTGCATGATATGCCTTACAATACAGACTGGAAAGATGGGAAACCTGTAATGGCTAGGCCAAGAAATAAAGAGACTCCTGATCCATTGGACAAAAAGGGAACTTACATGGTGAGTAATAATTATTTCTATGAAGTTTGTAATCAGCCACATTCTCTAGACTACTGTGTTGTAGCTCAAAAGATGCAAGAAGAGGGAATGTTAATGGAGGATAATGGAGAAGATCACAAAATTTACTTGACTTCAGATACTTTTTACCATGTTGAGGAAGGATATTCATCTTTAGAGGATGAAGGCTATGAGTATGACATTTCTAATCAGAAGTATAATGTCCATTTGGCTAAACAACAGATCTTTTGCGATTCTGATGAAGACTACACAGAGCCACATCTTGTTGAAACACTTGTTCAGTGCAATGTAAGGAGACTCACTAAAGATGAAATGGAGAAAATAACTATTGCAGCAGTTGAGGATGCAAGGAGTAAATATTGGTTGAGAAACAGAAAAGTGAATGAGCTATATGGAGTTCTTGGGGGAATTTTTGTAAAAGATCAGAGGGAAACACAAGAAAATGTAAAAAAGCTAGAGAACAAGTAGCATGATAAAATTGAAAAGAAGCTTGTCCAAGAGCAAAAAGTTATAGAATTACACAAGGAAATGCAAAATTCTGATCAGCCTACTAAAAAAGAAAAAGAAGAAGGCAAAGGAGAAGCACCAGAACTGAAGAAGACTATTAAGACGGAAAGCTCCTCTTTTGATTCCACCTAGGCGTTATCCCAGGTAAAAATATTCACTCCACTACTTGAATTGATTAAAATTAAGGAGTATAGAGATAATGTTGTTTAATTGATTACAAATATGAATGAAAAACATATGAATTCTAAAGAAATCAATAGGCAGGATAAGATAAATAATTTAGAAGTCTATTTGGGTGATGTTTTGACAACCTCCCCAAAAGTGGATCCTTTCTTTACCACATTGCTTATAAATAATAAATTGCAGAGGAACTGTATGATAGATTCTGGTGCTGCTATAAATATTATGCCAGTAGGAGTAATGAAATAGCTTGGCATGTGGGTTGATACATGTGAAGGAAAGTGCTATGCAATGGATAACAGACCTGTACCTATGATAGGCATTATGAGAGGTGTTGAAGTCAAACTAGCTACTTATCCACATGTGTCTTATAATATAGATATAACAGTGATTGATACTCCTACTCAGTTTGGGATGCTTTTGTCAAGACAATGGAGAGCAGTTGTTGGTGGAAATGTTCAGTTTGATTTGTCTTATGCTATAATACTAGTGAATGGTCAGGAAGTCAAATTATATAGAGAACCAAGAATGCATCAACTTTTTTACTATGTACCTCAAGATTAGATTAATTGTTTCTATGATGTTGATCTTGGAAGTTTTAAGGTTGAACCGGCTCAACTAGAATTGACCAATAGTGATTCGATAGAAAAGCATGTGGCTCAAAATTGCAATGCAGTATGGAAGATGTATTTTGATGGAGCATGTAGCCTAGAAGGTAATGGCACTAGGATTGTTTTTATTTCCCCTGAAGGTACTACTTTTAAATATTCATTCCCATTAGCATTTGAATGTACAAACAATGTGGCATAGTATGAAGCTTTATTGACAGGTTTGAACATGGTTGTGAAACACAAGATTAAGTTGTTAACTATTTTTGGTGATTCTGAGTTGGTTTTTTCACAAATTAAATCCAAATATACAGCAAAGCACAAAAGATTAAAACAATATAGGAATGTTGTATGGGATACGATTGAATTATTTGATGCCTTCTCAATTGAGTGGATCGACAGGCCAAATAATATAATGGCTGATTTCTTAGCAAATGTGGGGCTCAAAAGAGATGATATTACATTGGCTGGGGTATCACAGATTGAGTTTAAAACAAGGCCTGATATTCTTGATAATATTTATAACTATTAAGTTTTTAATGATGATACTGACCTTTTGAAATTCCTCAATTGTATAGATTAGTATGAGACACAAGAAATTGATTTTAATGCTTTTGTTGAAGAAGTGGATGGGAAGAAAACTATGTTTGGCAAAGACATATTGCAGCTCAAAAAAAATAAATTACCCAAGGGTTTAGTGGCATTGGAGAGGTTGTATGATGGAAATGATAGATCTCTAATAAAAAAAATGCCAGTCAGAAGAGAAGATATTGAAGTCAACTTGGGGACTGAGATAGCACCAAGAAAGGTATACATTGGAAAGAAGATCAGCCCTATGATTAGAGGAATGCTGATAGAGTTGTTGAGAAAATACAAGCATGTTTTTGCTTGGTCTTATGAAGATCTGAAAGCATATAGGGAAGATTTATTTCAGCATGAAATACCACTAAAGCTAGATGCCAAGCCTTTTAGACAAAAGCAAAGACCTATAAATCCAACACCAGAGCCTAAAATGTAAGAGGAATTGATAAAGCTCAGGGATGGAGGAATTATCAAACCAATCAGACATTCAACATGGGTTTCAAATCTGGTTCTAGTGAGAAAGAAGAATGGTGACAACAAATTATGTGTGGACTTCAGGAATTTAAATATGGCATCTCTTAAAGATAATTATCCTTTATCCAATATGGAGGCCATATTACATAAGGTGACAGGGTGTGAATTGCTATCCATGATGGATGGGTTTTCTGGATACAATCAGGTTAAAGCCAAGGAATCTGAGCAATACAAGACAACATTTACTACTCCTTGGGGAACATATATATACATAAGAATGTCATTTGGTCTTACTAATGCTAGAGAAACTTTCCAAAGAGCCATGGATGTAGCATTTGCTGATTTGATTAATATTATCATGGTGGTGTATCAAGATGACTTGACTGCTTATTCGAAGAAGGTTGGAGATCATGTGCAACATCTGGAAAAGGTATTTATTAAAGCTCTTGAATATGGTATTAGTTTAAATCCAAAGAAATGTCATTTTGCAGTCATAGAGGGTAAGCTCTTGCGGCATATTGTTTCAAAGAGGGAATTAGAATAGATCCTGAGATGGTGGAAGCTATTGATAAGATTCCTATTCCCAAAACTGTCAAAGCAATACAATCTTTCTTTGGACAAATTAATTTTGTCAGAAGATTCATTTCTAATTTTGCTGAGATCATTAAGCCCATATCGAAAATGTTAAAGAAAGGAAAAAAAAATGGATTGGACTACTGATGCTTTGGATGCTTTTATGTCTATCAAAAGGGCTATCAAAGAGGCTCCTGTTCTTAAGTCTCCAAATTTTACAAAGCCTTTTCATATTTTTTCATTTGCCTCAATGCACACTATTGTTGTTGTTATGCTATAAAAAAATGAAGGTGGTTATGAATAGCTTGTGTCTTTCTTTAGTAAATCATTATAGGGGTCTGAATTGAAGTATGACATAATGGAAAAATAGGCTTTTGCATTGGTAAAGGCCACAAAAGCATTTAGACCATATCTTGTTGGAGTGAAGGTGATTGCTTATGTCCCTCATACTGCTGTCAAAGACATTTTAACACAATCTGAAGTTACAAGGAAAAGATGCAGATGGATCAACAAGATTCAATAATTTGACATGGAGATACAGATTACTAAGCTAGTAAGAGGCCAAGGCTTGGCTAGGCTAATGACGGAAACTAATATTGATGCAAATCAGATCTACAATATTGAGGAAGGGACTACAATTGCAAGCATTGAGCACACTCTTTGGTATACTGATGTTATGCACTATCTTAAATACATGAAGTGCCCAGATGGATTGAGTAATAGCCAGAGGAGAGCTTTGAAGTTGTAGGCATCAAAGTATGTTTTCATGGATGGCGATCTATTTTGGAAAAATAGGGATGGCATATTGTTGTTATGTTTGGACGAGTCACAGGCCAAACATGTTTTGAAGGAAATGAATGAAGGAGTTTGTGGAGGTCATTATTTAGCAAAGACAACTGCACACAAGATTCTCAGGGAAGGGTATTTTTGGCCAAAAGTTTTTAATGACTCCTTTACATATGTGAGAAAATGTGAAGCTTGCCAAAAGTTTTCTAGAAGATTGAAATATCAGGGTGCTTTGCCACTTTGACCTTTACAAGCTAATGCCCCTTTTCATCAATGGGGAATTGACTTCATTGGATAAATACAAGAGAAGACAAGTGGAGGACATAGATTGATACTAGCTGCTACTGACTATTTTACAAAGTGGATGGAGGCAATCCCAACCAAGCAGGCTACGAGTAAAGTTGTAACAAATTTCTTGATGGACAATATTATCACCAAATTCGGTACACCATTGAGGGTAATCACAGATAATGGGATGTGCTTCAAGTCAGATGAATTAAAAAGATTTTGTGATAAGTATGGCATTATTATTTCTTATGCAGCTCCTTATCATCCACAAGCCAATGGACAAGCTAAGTCTAGCAATAAAAGTCTTTTGAAGATTATAAGGAGAGTGCTAGGACATAACAAGAAGGCTTGGGATTCAACGTGAAAACTAGTTGTGTGGGCTGATAGGATCACTGTGAAAAAGGAAATTGGAAAATCTCCATTTGAATTAGTCTATGGAGCACAAGCCAAGATGCCTCTGTAGAATTTGTTACCAGTCTATAAGTTTATCTTACAGGAAGATTTGGAAGTTCCTGAGCCCATGGAAGATAGAATGGAGTAACTTGCTGAACTGGATGAATTAAGGAGAGAGGCCCAAAGTCAAAAGATGAAGCTACAAGCACAGATGAAGTATCTGTTTGACAAGAACGCAAAGAATAGAAAAATTAAAGAAAATGATTTGGTGTTGATGTGGAATGCAAGGTGTCAGGAGAAATGAAAGCATGGTAAATTTAAAGCTCTTTGGTTGGGACCTTTTGTTGTTGTTGACAAGAAGGGTGAAGATTCAAACTATCTACAGAACATGGCTAGTGAAGATCAGGAATTGCTTGTTCATGGGAAATTCTTGAAGCTTTTCTTCTCTTGAGCAACACTGAGGATTAAGGGTTGCCAGCACATGGAAAAATCTTGTGTATCCTCTTTAAAATTATTTTCCATGCATAGTAGTCTAGGATTCTGTCATTTTCCATTCACCTCCATCTTGCATTCACTTTACATTCACTTCCACTTTGCATTCATTTCCATTACCATTCATTTTGTTGCTTCTCACTGGTTCATCATTTTGTGTTTGGTTTTCTCACCCATGATTCTGGATCCTTGCAATGATCTTACTATCATACATCCCCAGATGGAGCCACTATTGGAACTGTAAAAATCTAGTATTTTTACATATGTTTTCACTCATAAGTGTACTATTTTGATCCTACCGTATGCATATTTCATCTATATTTTACCCTATTTCCCCTCTGAGTTCATCGAGCTATGCATATTTTACATTCTGGTCCATATCGGCATAGGTTCATCCCTGTCTCCCTGATCAATTATGCATTTTCCACTTGCATGAGTCTGTGTTGCCTATCGGCAAGACTCATTTAATGTCACATCGATTGAAGTTTGTTTGCAAGTGGCATTCGGTAGGACCTTTATGTTGTCACATCGACTACTTTGTTCATGGTTGGTTATTGACACAATGTTCATCTTGTGTTGGCAACAATGGAGATTTCTATCGGCGTATGTTGTGGCTATTGACAGAGGGTCTTGGTGAGTATCATTTGTCCCACCGATGGATCACATAAGATTTCTCCAGATGACTTTCAGTGGGAGATATTGCTATCATTGTAAGGTCTTGGCGAGTGACCTTCGGTCTTGCTGACCTTACACATGGATTTCCTCTCATGGACCTTTTGGTGGGAGTTGTTGTTTGTGGAAAGAGGTCACAACAAAGTATATGTGTCTCGCCGATGGGTTACTAAAGGGTTTCTATTAAGCAACTTTTGGCAAGATTTCAGCTATGTCTCGGTGACCAATATGTTTGGTTGAGAGCTCTCAGTATAGCAAGGTGCATTCTATAAGAGGTCTCCTCGACATTGTTTTGTCTTGCCGATAGTTCAATGTGTTTTCTCTTCGGTGAGAAAGTCTAATGGTCTTGACGAAGATGAATGTAACAAAGGGTATTGCTCAGTATGACTTTTGTTTCAGTGTGTGGTCTTGGCGAGGTGCCTGGGGTCTCACTGAATGAGGTGCAAAGGTGACTTTATCGGCATAAAAATTGGAGTTTCTCGACGACATTTAGAGTGGATAAGGATTTTCAGTAAAGCAATGTGGAGTCTACGAGAGGTCTTCCTGATATCATAGAGCTACAACGATACGCAAAGGGAACTGGGGGATACTTCTTAGCTTCAGTGTGACCAACGGAATGTTATAGTGACATACAAAGGGAAACAATGCATATCAGTAAAACATAATGTGATCTACGTGGCATCTCCCTAACTTAGATAAGTCATAGTGAAAGTGAAATACAATGGAAGAGTGATTAACGAGTGAATTGCCTTCGGCATAGCTGTTGCATTGTCTCGTCGATTGTCTCACTGGTGAATAACAGAAATACAATTCCTATGGCCAACATGTGAATTCATATAACCATTGCTAGCTGACTCGATTGGAGCCTGAATTCTATGGAGGGCCGACATGATATTTCAAATGATTTATTTTCTAATGCTTGTGTATAAATAGGCATTTTGGCAATTGTAATGTGAGGAGTTATCAGTTATTTCATACAGTAGGAAAATTGTATGGATACTGAACAATAAATTTATCAAATCAGAGGCTATGGTGCATGTTCTAAAATGGAGGTATTTATGAGTGTCAATTGTTGTTGCTGCACATGTCTGACATCAATTATCTATTGAGTTTAATGAAAGAACTGCTAAGTTGTCTCCAAGATGTATTTTTTCTAATTGTTTAAATTGATATGACAAGTTTGTATTTAGTTTATCAGTGCACATTTGCTCCACTTGTGTGATCAATTGATTGGTTCTTTCAAGCAAAGACTAAATCATTTTAGTTAATCATAGTAATTAGAGAGATTCAATTGGATTATTCAAGTAGAGCTTAGTAGTCACATTCTTGCATGTTTATACAAGTTGTAAACAAATTATATGCCAGATAATTTGAATCTTCTCAGAGAAGTGTTGCTCATCTTGATCTCATTTGACTCCGTATACCCAATAAGGCACTGGTCTCTACAATTTCATTATTTGAATTCATTCAATCTCTTTTATCAGTCAATTAAGCATTCTAGGATTTAGATCAGAAGATAGCTATCAAATTTGGTTTCATTTGTTCACTATTATTTTCCATTGTGGGCAAAGAATTTCAAGAAAAATAATCACAAGTTAAGTCTAGACTATTCGGAAAGGTACACCCACCTGGGTTTGTAGCACCTAAAGAGTGGAAGGTTGAATTATTTTGACCTTGTCTGTTACCCTAAAGCATATCAGGAGATTGGCAGCCTCCTGAGGCATTCAGCATGCATTTTTGAGAGCTAACATAACCAATCATAATTTAGGTGTTAATGGCTTGTGTGGCCCATATTTAGTGTTTGGGACTTATTCACCACCTTAGACGAATGATTCCCACCTAGGTCTCTTTGGCCTCGATGCAAGTTTCACACATTTCTAAGCATTTTTCATTTTTGGTCCCATACATTATGTATGATGGGGCTCATTCAGCACTATTGGAAAATGAATTTTGTGTGACCAAAATTCAAACTTAATTTAAATTTCTAGTAGGATTTTATTCTCCTATATTTGATGTTGGCTTATACTGTAGTAGTTTTGAGAATTCTTGCATAATTGAGTATAAATACAAGGTTATTTCACTCATATTTTCACCTAGAAAATTCTACAAGCATTCAAGAGTTCATAAAAGCGCTCAAGGAATTTCAAGGGTAGATTATCAATCTTTCAAGAGAATTCTTCAAGCATAAATCATGATGTCAAAGATTGAATTCTTGATTTTTTTTATTTTTCTAACAATTGTGATGTAGAAGTTCATAATCCAAGTAAGTGTTTCAAGAAAGATCTATCCCCTTCAAGCTAGAGTCAACAACCTCATCCATTATAGCCATTTCAATCATAATTGCAACACTTAATTGGAAGATATTGGTGAGTTACAACATCACTATTTGCACATTCATCATTCTCCTTATATATTTGCTTTCATTTCAAGGTTTAATTACCAACAAGGGGTTTGACCAAGGAAAACCCCTATTCCCTAACCCCACAACATTTTCCCCTTCTTGTGTGTGATTTTCAAGGCTAGGTTGTAGATTTTCCAAGAAGAAAAGTTGGAGAAAAGTTGTCAAATCCCTAAATTTGTCATAGTTGTCATCAGGCATTAGAGAAGCTTGAAGAAGACCTACAAGTGGTAATTTACAAATTCAAATATGAAAACCAATCAAGAAGAGGAGAGTAGACTGAGAGGCATAGAATCCCGTTCATAATTTCTAGAAAAGAAGAAGTGGACTGATTCACCACTATTGGTGAAAGTCACATCGTACAGGCCTGACAAAGATTTTTGTAGGTCTAGATACCCTTTTGGATAAAACCTGCTCCAATGCATTTTCCATGAAACTAGACTAGTTCACTCAGATTGGTGAATGAGTCCCAGTTAGCATTAACATCATATTTTTTAGTGATCTAGATGTCCATTCTATCTTTTTCATTATTCCAAGTGCACACTTCCAGTTTCATAGCTTTTTACTATGATTTATTCATCTTTCTAGGTCACTTAGCATTAGTTTGCATTCAAATAGGGTTTTGTTTTATATTTTGCATTTCATTGTCTATTCCAAGTTTACACTTGGTGGTGAACCCCTCATTAGATCTCATTCAACCCCTAGGATAGTCCCTTTGCAAGACTTCAATCTCCTTTGCATTGAAATCTCAAGGGTTTGTTCTTAAGTGAAAGGTAGGAAATAACCTCTCTCCTTTTAGGTCCAAAACCCTAGAAGTGAAAGAGAAACCCCCTATTTTATTTGTTTAAGTATATATATGAGAATTTGATGTTTTATTACTTGTGTTTATGTGTTTAATGGAAATTTGATTAATTAAATAATATTTGCAAGACTATTTCATGAATTTCTCCATGATTTAACATGTTTATTTGATCTAATTAAAACTTACTCTAGTTTATTTTAGATGCAACATTCTAATTAATTATGTTATGCTAAATTAAATGCACCTAAGATCTAATTATTTAGAACATTAAATGCATATAAGGATCGAATCTAACATAACACAAAAGATGAATTTGAATAGCATGAAACCTAAATTAATCACCTAAAAATGAATTAAATAATCACTTTAGTATTCAAGAAACACAAATGACTCTTTGTCAAGAATGAATCAATGCAAGAGAAAATAGAATATATTATCCAAAAACTCTAACACCACTACTTTATAGTTCACACTATTCAAGGGAGTTAGACATAATACTGACACAAATGTGTGACATTAATAGGTTCTTTGAGAGATGTACCATTTATTTTTGTTAATGTGTATGCACCTAACCCATAACTTTCATTAATTATATAAGGTCCTAAATAGTTAGGATTAAATTTTCCTTTTTCAATCAAGTTAGCATTAACATTGTATTGATTTTTGAATAAGACCAATTCACCTTTGTTGAATACACGAGGGATGACATGATCACTATAACTATGTTACAATTCTCTTGTATAAGCTTGGAGATGCTCAAGAGCGTTAATGCATTGTTCATCATGCAACCCAACAATTATTCATATTCTACCATGTTGTTGGTGCATAAGAATTTTATGTGATATGATAAGGGAATAGGATTTCTTGTAGGAAAAACTATTATAACCCCAATGTGAGAGCTTGTTCTACACTTAGATCCATCAAAGTATAATTCCCATGCTTCATCATCTTTTTGAATAGTCCACACATTCTTATCAGGAAATGTTTCAACATTAGGTAATGCTAGGGGTGAGGGAGGATCAGCTAAGTGGTTGCTTAAGGCTTTGTCCTTTAATTATTTTTTGTGAAACAATATTAAGGTAAAACTCTGTTAAAAACATAACCCATTTAGCCAAGCATGTTGATAAATCTGTTTTATTGAAAAGTTTTTTTAGAGGATCAAATTTCATCATCACATGCATTTCCACATTTAGTAAATAATGTCTCAGTTTACTTGTAGAAAATACAAGAGACAAAAATTACTTTTCTATTGTTGTGTATCATTTCTCATAATCAACCAAAGTTCAACTAATGTAATAAACATGATGTTCTTTACCATTTTTGTCATGTTGAGCCAACAATGTTGCAAGAGCATGGGCTGATGTGGCTATGTAAGGGATGAATGGCTTATTTTCCATAGCGGGTTGTAAAATAGGTGGAGTTGCAAGGTATTCCTTCAAAATCTCAAAAGTCTGTTTACAATCTTTGTTCCAATAAAAGTTCACATTCATTTTGAGGAGATGTGTAAATGGTAACGTTTGATCTACTAAAGATGCTACAAAATGATGGATAGCTTGAATTATTCCTTGTAATGTGCACAATTGAGAGAAGTTTCTAGGAGGTGGCATGTTAATTATAGTGTCAATTTTCTTTGTTTCAACCTCGATGCCTCTATGAGATATGATTGAACCAATAAGTTTTCCACTTTCTACACCAAAGACACATTTTTCAGATTTAATCTCATGTCACATTTTCACATTCACTCAAACATTTTCTAAACAACATTCAAATTGTAGATTCTCTTGTTAAAGATTTGGCTAGAATATATCAACATAGTCTTCCAAAATCTTATGTATGTAATTGTGAAATATTAATGTCATAGCTAGTTGATATGGTGCATCTGCATTCTTCAATCCAAAAGGCATCATGACCCAACAAAATGTTGCCAAAATTGTTGTAAATGCTATTTTTTATTGGTCTTGAGGGTTGAGAAAGATTTGCTGGTATCCAAAAATTACATCCATGAATGAAAAAAAAGCATGTCCTGCAGTTGAGTCTACTATCATGTCATTGTTAGGAAGGAGAAAATCATCTTTTAAAGATTCTTTATTTAAATTACAAAAATCTATACACATCCTAATATGATTGTCAAGTTTTTTAACTGCAACAGTGTTTGAGATCCAAGGAGAATAATCTATAGGTATTATGAAACCATCCTCATGGATTTTTTCAATCTCTCCTATAATGATCAAGGCTATCTTAAGATTCATCTTTCGTATCTTATATCTAACCAGCTTAGCATTTTCAACAAGCATGTTATTGCGTGTCACTATCTTAGCATCAATTCCTAGCATATCCAAATAGTTCCAAGCACAAAGTTTAGGAAAGTCATGTAGTAAAATTATGTGATCTTCTTGTTCTTCATTGACAAGGAAATTTCCTATCTTAATGGATTTTTCCTTATCATTAATGTCCATTGGTATGTCAATTGTATCTCCTAGAGGAAGTATATTTGGCTTTGTAAATTCAAGGTTGTATTCATCACTACTCATATCTGTCTCATTAATTTCATCTTTTGCATCCTTTTGTTTGGTGCTAATCATAGCTCATGTTACCCTTTTCTTTTGAGGAGTAGTAGATGATTTGTCATAAAATACTAGAATTTTGTTTAAGGCTTCATCATCCTCAAGTTATTCCAATGATGGTTCAAAATCCATATCAAGCAATTTAGGATGTTTCAAGGTGAGATTGATTTTTGGTTTACACATGATGGTGTTGATATTTAATGATGGTCTCTTTGTTTCTTGTGTAATCTTAGAAGGGAAATACCCCAAGCCATTTTTTTTCTCTTGTGTTATAGGCTCTATAGGAACATGAATGTCTTGTTATTTCTCCCCACATCCTTTGCTATTATAGCTGAATGTCTTGTTCTTTCTCCCCACATCCTTTGACATTATATCCCAATTGTTTCAAAAGTGGGTATGTGTAGGATCATAATGGAAAAAATAGGCCTTTAAGTGGTGAAAATTTCAAAAAAATCAGAGTTAGGCAACTTGAAGTAAAAATTTGAATAAGTTGTTTATATTATTTAAAAAATATGTAAGAATAGAATCTATAGCAAATTGAATGTAGTTTCTAAACTACTAGGCTTATTTTAAAAAAAAATCTATTTGGTGAAAATTTGAAATTTCAATGCAATAGTACTTAAATTTCAGGGGAAAAATAAGAAGTAGGTGTCTAGCTAACCACCCTAACCACAATAAAATGATAATATTCTCTTATAATATTTTAGATATAAGTAGAGGACTCATGTCTCAATGTGATGCATATTTTTTTATAATATTTTTCCAAGTAAATAATTAATTATGATTTTTTTATTACAACTTTTAAAAATATAAAAACTCATATGTATGACCACCTTAACTTGGTCAAAACTTCATGACATTCAATTTAATTTTTTAATCCTATAGTATGTGAAGCATAGAATGTGACACATGTTTTAGAGTTAAAAAATGTGATACCATTTGAAAGCAATAGATTTTTTTAATTAGCCTATTGATCATGACTTTAGTCGTACTTCAAATTATAGAAAATGAATAATAATTATTTATTAAATTCAAAGTAAAACATAATTTATATTGGTGGAAAGCTGAGAATCTCCTTTAAAAAACCTTTTCCTTTCATCAATTTTTGGTAAAAAAATCTGTCAACCACATACCCATCATATCGCCACTTTTTGGCCCATCATGATCCTACACATACCCAAGTTCATAATCTCTCTGATAAATTTTTTCCATTTCTTTCAGGTTTAGTGGTTATTGATACTCTATCTCATCAAATTTTGTTGTATAAGTTGTATCTTCTTCAATATTGGATGAGATGTATGTTTGTGAATTTTCTTCAGAGTTTTGAGTTAACATGACCATTGGTTTCTTTTTCTTTCATCTTATTTTATTGTCATTATGTATTCTCCCATAAACAAAGGTGTTAACTCCACAGAACCCAAATCATCATCTAATAATTTTTACACTGTTTCCATTTCTTGTTTGTCTTCTTCTATAGGTTCTATATTGGATGTTGGAATTAATGTGCTTAGAGGACTTGTTGTTCCTTTTTCAACTTGTAAGAAACTATCAAGCTCGAGGTCTATTTCAACTTGGTCCACCTTCTTGTTATATACATATTTCATGATACGATTAAGGGTCGAAGGCATCGTATGCATCTCATGAATCCATGGTCTTCCTGAAAGAAGATTGTATGAAAGTTCATGAGGCATAACATGAATAGGAGTTCATAAGGTGGCCTTTCCAATTGTAATAGGTAAAGTAATCACACCGAGTGGTTGCTTTCCTACATTGTAAATTCCTCAAATTGATAAGGATTTAGGTTCAATTTTTTATTTCTCCACATGTGATCTATCTAAAATCTTCACACTACACACATTTAGGGTTAAGCCATTATCAAGAAGGGTCCTTTTTATTCCTATTCTATTGAATTTGTCTACTATCATGAAGGAATCATGTATCTTTCTCATCCCCAAAGGAGGGAGATCATGTTGGTGAAAGGTAATGTCTACATTAACTGTATTCATTCCTTGTATTAGAGTTTCCACATCATTTTAATTTGTATTAGGAGGGATAACAACTTGTTGTAAGGCTATTTGATGTTTGAACAATAGTGTGATAATTAGGTGAATTTTGAATTAGGTCCCAAAGAGATATATTTGTAGGAGTATTCTTAAGTTTTTCTACAATATAATACTCTTTCCCACTATGTGGAGGAAAATGAGGAGCACTAGGCAGTATGGAATTAGGAAAAGGTAAGCTTGTCAGAGTTGGTTGTTTTGATTATAGATTATTTCGAGTGTCATATTTTTGAGTAATGGTACTATGACTCAATTGTTGCAAAACATTACTATTAGGTTGGTAAAGGATAAGTTCATGTTTGGTTTGAGTTTACAGATTTGTGTGAAGGTGGGTAAAGGATGTGTTGAGGTTGAATCACATTAACGTCTCTTATTTTTTGTTTTTTCATAAGAATCCTTAGTGGATGAACTTTGTGAGATGAAGTCCTCAAGGGATTCATCTAACATATCAAATTCATCACTACTAAAAGGCTTTAGGGTTAGGCTAATTTGGAAAGAGAGATTTGACATAGTCAAATAATTATACTTTCTCAAAGTGGTTTATGTGTTTTGGTCTTAATTTTGGGTTTTTTTGCTAATCTATGTCTAATGTAATCTAATATAAATATTGAAAATGGAAAATCCAAAAATATAATTATATCCATAATTTAAACTAATGTAAATAATGTTACTTCTAGTTATTTGATTGAAACAAAAAGCAGGTAAAATGACATAGAAAATCAATAACAAAAAAATAGAAGCTTGAAAACAAGAAATTTAACTATGTAAAATGTAGTTTAGAATTTGGACTAGGACTAATTTTCCCAAGGTGGAAAATTAGTCCTAGTAGGGACTTTTTTTTGAAAAATTAGAATTTTTTAGTTGATTTTTATGTTTTCTATGTTGTATGATCTAGATTTTAGATGCAAATGTAGATTTTGAATAATTTTCAATGAAGTTAGATGCAAAAAATGTAAGCTATATGATATTTTTCTAATGCAAAATTTGAAACCCTAGAATGCAAATCCTAATGCAATGTTAATGTAAACCAAATCTAGGATGATAATTCAATCCAAATCAGAAAATGAAAATTTCTTAAGTTGGGTTCACCAAAATGGACCCTCTTAAAATGGATGTGTTGATGATGATGATGGATTAAATGATATCATGCCGCTTTCAAAGATTCCACTCAAGGATAGCCCTAGAGATCTGAATGGAAAAAACAAAGAGATCTTGCAATAGGGCTATTGTGGGGGCTAAAAGTAGACTAATATGGGGTTCACCATCAAGTTTATACTTGGAAAAGATAATGAAATGCAAGGAGAAATGTAGAGCCCTAATTTAATGCAATGACTTACAAAATGAGCTATAAATGCTAGCAAAACTAGATAGAAAAGAAACAAGATGAATAGTGTCCACCTAGGAATTTCAAAGTGACTAATTTCATTTCTAAAACACTGGAAATTTTGACTTTTTGACCAACTAGGACTCATTCACCAACCTAGAAAAATCAATCCTAGATCTGGGGTTTTGCACAAAAGCTTGTTTCAGGAAAAAGGGTATGTAAATCTATAAACAGATTTGGCAAACAGCTATAGTGGGACTCATTTTCCACTCTTGGTGAATTAGTCCCATTCCACTTTTTTGAGAATTTAAAGTTTTGATCTACACTTAAACACCTTCTCTTTCCTTCCAACTTGAATTTTGGATCCAAATCTACAAAAATACCTATAAAACAAAATATAAACTTGATTTGCTAATGGGGGCTTGCCTTGGTCAAACCCCTAGTTTGATAATTAAAGCTTGATAGAAATAATGAAATGTGCATGTAAACCCTAGCCTTAAGTTTGTCTAAGACTAAGAAATTTGAAACATGATGTAATCCTATTCTAATGTGTAAGAATATGATGCAATAATGGAAATGTGAGGATGAATGACTCTCTTGAGGAGATCTCTAATCACCCCAAATGAACCCTAATGATGCTTGTACCTTCCTTAGGCTGAATGTAGAGTGATAATGGAGGATGGAATCACTTAGGAAACAATTCTTTAGGCTTGGATTGATGGCTAGTTGCATCTCCCCAACCTATAATCCATCATGATTCACCATAGAAAACTATGATCAACCCTTGAAAATGATATATCTTGAATGAAAGTGATATTGAAGACTTGAAAAAACACTTTAATGTTGCCCCCAAGACTTTAACTTTGCTTTCTCTTGAAACTTGAATGCTCTTGTGAAAGGTTCTCAATACTTTTCTCTTGAATTTTCTCTTGAAAATGCTTGCTCAAATTGCTTCGATGAATAAAAATGACTTGAAAAACTGATTATATAGGAATTAACACCTAATCGATCATTATTTAGACCTAAAATACTGACGTCCACCAAAAATTTGAGTTAAAATGGTGAATTTCTTGCTCAAAATTGAAAAAGACCCCAAATGGGACTCATTTACCACCCTTGGTGGATGGGTCCCACCTAAGGGGAATCATTCACCTAAGGTGGCAAATGAGTCCCACCTTATCTTTTTGAGGTGGGATTTCAAGATTTTTAGTGTTTTTAAAAGTGATTTTATGG
Source organism: Sequoia sempervirens (assembly GCA_007258455.2). NCBI lineage: Eukaryota > Viridiplantae > Streptophyta > Pinopsida > Cupressales > Cupressaceae > Sequoia > Sequoia sempervirens. The sequence continues at coordinate 672,940,081 of VDFB02281492.1, forward strand.
GATTTTTAGGTGAAATAACCCTCAAGATAAAAAATAATGGGTCTGAAGGTCATATAAATGATGACTTAAAGGATAATTAATGCAAGTGTACCCAAGATAGGTCCAAATTAGACAAGGAATTATACTATCTCCAAGAAGGGTGTACAATTTTAGTTGTCACAATATCATATGAGGGAGTTGTGCCTCTTAAATTTAAAAGAAAGTCATAAATGCAATTGTGATATTTCTAAAGCTATTAACAATGTTGGTCTTTGTATCTTGGGCTATAGATTTTTTATTTCAATATTACATTAAAGGAAAATTTATTTGCTAACATAATGAATATAAGAATGATGAATTAAATAAAAGAATCTTCATGATAGATTTTCTCTCCTATATCCAAGTACCTACAAGGGTATCAAGGGTCCTCAAGTGGAAATCACAAACATAAATAGACAAGAACAAGATAACATAGATAAACATGGAAATATAATCTAAATATAAGGAAGAGGTACTACTCTAGTCCAACACATCAAACAAGTCATCTTGCTCCAAATCTAGATCAATAATAGGGGATGGAAGGAAATCTTGGAGGGGAGGGAGAATAAGCGAAGTGTCAGGTATCCTTGTTGTAGAAAGGGATAAGGATGATCTAAGCTCTTGTGAGGCTAATTTCATTAACTGAGCAAAGATGAAGTAGAGAGTCGTGATATCATCTATTCAGTCAAATATACACTTCTTCAAATTGAATTGCTATGACTGAGGAGGAGGAAAATGAAATGGTGAGTCATTGCTTACCTTTAGAAGAGAGGTAGTGACAAAATCTAGGGAAGCAGGAGATTCATCCATCATAATAATGAAAGAGACCAAACTAGAATGAGAAGAAGAAGAATAATACTTCTTGTGAGTATCCTTTAGAGAGATGATATGCTCTGATTTCCACTTAAGAAAAGGATGTAGGATCCTCACATTATAAGTGAAAGAAGGAGATAGATCCATAGTAGATATAACTATTTTTGAGAAATGTCTACAAGCTTAAGAAAATGAGGAAGATTGGGTAGATAAATGATCAAGGTAGGATCATAAGAAAGAGCGATGAACACTTGCTCCTACTTAAGGTTAGATTCATTGAGATCTGAAAATGAAGCAAAAAGAAGAATGAAGGAAATATGAGTAGAAGTGAATATAGGGACTGAAGTATAAGTAGAAGTAGAAGAAAAAGCAGAGACAAAAGGTTCATTCCTAATATTTTACAAGGCCTCACATTCTTCAGAAAATAAGCTTTTGGATGTTGTTGATATGTGGTTGTCACTGATGTCAACACTATTAGCATTAATGTCATTAGAAGTTGTATATGTCGAGGATATTGAGAAAATTGTAATGAAATGAGTTGCAAGTTGTTAGTTATATAGTGAAGTTTAGTCTATCGATTAGCTCAGTATGTTGATGATCAGAGGTTGTGGATTAAATGGTTTGTTTTTTAGTATATCTAGTTCATCCATGTTAAGTTTTAGAGATCTACATGAAGATTTGATCAAGTTATGAGCAGTTGTTGTATACACCGAAAAATGGTCTGGATAATTTAATTAATTAAATACAATTTATTTGACTAATTAATATTTAATTTCTCTGCTATTAAATAAATAGAAATATTTATTTATATCATTCATCTTATAATTCTTCTATCTTTATTATATTATTTCTTCTTAATTAAATAAAAAAATTTAATACTTTGTTTTATTTAATTATTTTTATTAAATTCCTCTATTAATTATCTTCCATCACATCATCCCATCTAAATTAAATAAACAAGTTTCATACATTTTTTATTTAATTATCATATTTCTTTCATATTTATTTAATAAACATTAACTTCTATAGTTTTTTTTTATTAAATTAAATATGTTCTTTTCCTAAATTGAATAAATCCAAATATTCAATTGAAATATATCCTACAACTATTTCCTCTTTTCACTCAAAATATGTACTTACCAAATTAGAAATCATATGTCTAATTTAATTCATCTCAACCTTCATAGAAAAATTTGGAGATAAATTGGAGACAAATTTACAGGTGAAATTCTTCATCTTCTTCCATTGATTCTTCCTATCATCTGGCTAAATGATTTTGTGGGGAGGAACAATCTCCATAATTAGCTCAAGCTTCTTCATCCTTCACCATTCAATCCTCAAGATCAAATCCAAACCTTTACTTGCCGCCACATCACAAATATGATGTCGGGAATCTATAAATACAACTTCTTTCCACTGGAAATGGATCCCAAATTTGTGCAAACTTACTCTGCAGAAATAGCAATTGAGTAATCAAGCATCTTAGAAATAGCAATATCATTTATCAATAGAAATAACAAGCATTTTAGAATAGAATCAATATCATGGATTTTTATTTAACTACATCATAGTTTATTGTAGCTTCTTTCATCAAGTTTCATGTCAATTTACATTACAATAGCTTTATCATTATCATTTAGCAATCATTATATAGGATTAGATTCCTGCATTTTATAATATCGCATTCTCTAGGTTGTCATTTTAATAGTCACAGTGCTTACACAATCTAAGAGCCACAATGCTTTAATAAATCTTTGGAGATAGAGAGCAATGGGAGAGCTTTGAGAGATTTTCTTGTTTTAATTAGATTAAATGTTGTTTGAATCTCTTTATATAATGCATTATTGATTGTGTTTGTTATTCATTTATGGATATTTTACTCACACATAAATTGGCACCCATTGTGGGGCCCAGAACCCCATATTTTACATCTTTTTTCTTAAAAGTGTCGTTGTAGGCTTCTAACGTATTTTATTTTAGTGCGATTGAGAGATTTTATGGCACATACAACAAATACTTTAGTGCATTTGATCACTATTTCAATGCATCAACCAAATATTCTAATGCATCTGATGATTATTCTAGTGCATCTGAAGTTTTTTTTTTCACCAGTTAGGGAGTTTATTTGGCACATTGACCTATTATTTTAGCACATCCATCAATTTCTCTATCGCATAGATCTCTTATTTTAGTGCATTGGCCTTTTTTTTGGTGCATCTAACCATTATTGTGGCACATCTGATTACTTTACAGAGTTTTAAATGAATCTAAGATCTAATCATTATTTTCTATCTCCCAGGTGCGAAATATGCTTATGAAAGATATTTTCTGAAAAACATACACCAATCAAAGACAAAATTCACATAAATTACTAATGGTTTTTGCAAGATTAAATTTCAATTATTATTTTTCCTTTATTTAAAATAGTGAATCTAGATTAAGTAAAGGATTAATTGAACACCTTGTCTACTATGGTTGAAGTGATAAGCCTATGCTCTCCCCTTCATTGGGTGGTCAGAATGCTAGAATCACTTTTTATGCTTTATTAAATCCTTTAGAAGGCCTATCGTAGTCAGAGAAAGTACTCACCCTACGGGAATGACCTAAGTGGGAACAACCAAAGCCAAGTTTTCCAACCCACTATAATCAAAAGTGAATTTGGGGAAACCCACAATTCAACTGAAGTGTGCAAGATAACCATCCCCAAAATCTTTCTTTCTAAAGATTGGGTGGTCTCCTGAGGGAGTTTATCATTTGACACTCTGAAAAAATACCCTATCTATGAAATTTAGTGTAGAATCCAACCGTGTTAGTTTCCAAACACTTTTTATATCACGGTGCAAGGGGAGGAAATAATATGTCCCCAAGAAACTCACCATATAAATATTAGAGACCTTGGCCAAGAGTGGAGGATTCGACTTTGGTTAAGATTCGGGAAAGGCGAAAACATGGGTGCCCTCTAGGGGGTGAAAAGGCTATGTGAGTTGACATAGTTGCAAGTTGTGGGTTGTGATATTCTAAGTGACCTATTTGAGATAGAAAAGAGCTTGAACTACTTGTATTTGTCTCAAAACCAGTGGAAATTGAAAGAATCAGACCAGATTCTAGAACACCCACTACATGTTTAATGCATAAAATCTGAAACAAACATTTGCAAACTTGATTTTATGTGTGAAAAGTCACTTTTGAAGACATAATCCATTTACATCATCAAATTTAGAGATTTACCAACAAAATAGCTTGTCAAAATATTCATACTTTAGAAAATTACACCCTGAAATCAATCCTTTTATGGAGAAAAAGTAGAACAAACAGACAACACTGTGACAACTTCTAGTTTAGCACATACAAAGTCTATTTTAGTGTGTACACCTAGTATTTTAGTGGATATTTTGTCCAAATAGTGCATACAACCATTGTTTCAGTGCATCTAACTTATCTTACAATGCATCTATAGTCTATCACCATAATTTACCAGTATCTTGGCGCATCCACAGTCTATTTTAGCACATCTACCCTGTCTGACAGCACATTTACCCTGTATTTAAGAACATCCATAGTATATTTTAGTGCATCTTCTCTCTATTGTAGTGCATCCATAGAACAAGAAAATAGAGACCTATTTGAAACCCCTATCAGACTGTTGACATTGGAATTCAGATTTTTATTAGAACAAAAACATTTTCATAGTTCAAACAGTGTCTTAAACCTGGAAAAATAGGATTTTTGCAAGTCAAAATTTATCAAATTAAATTGATATCTTACAACTTTAAAGTGTCTAAATCATCAAACGTAAAAATTTCTAGATTATTAAGTTATGTTTCTTTATCAATATTTTTTTATCCTACAATCACGAAACGAAACAAAATAATCATTTTGTTTTACTTAGTCTCATCAATAGAGGTTATCATTCTATTCGACTTAAGTTAATACCATTGGAACTAATCCAAACAAAAAAGATCAAAGTTTAGTAAAGGGTATGTGTAGGATCATCATGGAAAAAAAGCCTTTAAGTGGCAAAAAATCTAGAAAAATTAGAGTTAGGCAACTTAACGTAAAAATTTGAATAATTTATTTATATTATTTCAAAAATATGTAAGAATAGAATCTATAGAAACTTGAATGTAGTTTCTAAACTACTAGGTTTATTTAAAAGAAATAAAATTATATTTGGTGAAAATTTGAAATTTCAATGCAGTAGTACTTAAATTTTAGGGAACAAAGAAGAAATAGGTGTCTGTCTAACCACCCTAACCACAATAAAATGATAATATTTTTTAGTAATATTTTAGATATAAGTACAGGACTCATTTCTAGATGTGATGCATATTTTTTGTAATTTTTTCCAAGTAAATAATTTTAATTATGATTTTTTATTACAACTTTTAAAATATATAAAAACTCATATGTCGACCACCTTAACTTGGTCAAAACTTCATGAAATTCAATTTTTTTCTTTTAATCCTATAGTATGCAAAGCATAGAATGTGACACATGTTTGGATTCAAAAAATGTGATACCATTTGAAAGCTATATATGTTTTTCAATCGCCTATCAATCAAGACTTTAGTGAATTCAAATAGAAAATGAATAATAATTATTTATTAAATTCAAAGTAAAGAATAATTTATATTGGTGGAAATATGACAATATCCTTTAAAAACCATTTTCATTTCATCAATTTTGGGTAAAAAAAAGTCATCTACCACATACCCATCATATTGCCACCATTTGGCCCATCATGATCATGCACATACCCTAAGGATAACAAACACTTGTATGCCAATTTTGATAAGGTTACAAAGATAGAAATTTAAAGAGATAGAAATTGAAACAACAAACACCATGGCTGAAGAAAATCCCTTTCACAGATTCCACCAAAATGATACAAATGAAATAACCCAAGAGGACATTCAACCAACACAACAAGATCCCAATTTCCATAAATTTATCAAAAATATTTTGGAACAAGATATGGAAAAATACCTTTTGATGCTAGTTGAACTAGGTGCAAAACTTCCAAAGGATTTTTATATTAATTGAATAAAAGAAACACCTAAATCAATTGAAACTAAAACACAAAACACACAAAACACAAATCAAGTGGTTTCTGTAACACATCAAATGTAAAACTTGCAACAACAAATTCAAGACATGCAAAAAGGAACCATGAAAAGGTATTCATTATAGGAAATTTTTCCTTATCATTTTGATCCAAGTGTGGACATGCTACCATTTCCTAGACATTGTGAATTCCCAAAATATGACAAATACAATGGTAAAACAGATCCAATTGATCATGTGAGAGAGTTTAGAACCATGAGTTTAGAATTTGCACAAGAGGAAACTTATCTAATGTGGTTATTTCCAAGGAGCTTAGGAGGTCAATGTATGGAATGGTTCTCTAAACTACAACTAGGAATTCAATCTTTTGAAGAAATAATCAACAGATTTATCTCACAATTTTCCTTTAATATTCAACATGAGATAACAATAAAGGACCTTTACAATATGAAAGAAAAGAAAGGTGAAACATTTTTATCATTTCTACAATAGTGGAAAAGGATGTTTGGAAGATATCCTTGTTCTATACTTGAAGAAGAAAAGATGGAACTATTCATTAACAATGTAATTGATGACATGAGCTATAGGCTTGAACTACAAAGCCCTTCTACATTTGAGAAAATGATTGAGAATGGGCTCAAGATCGAAGAAGCATTGGTCAAAAGAGGGGTAATAAAACATTACAATGAAGGATCAAACAATAAAAATTCCTCAAATCACTATGGCAACAACGATAAACCCAAGTTTTGGAAAAATAATCAAAATACTGGTAAAAATGATGCTACAAATGAAACAAAAAATGTGAAACCAGTATTTAATTTGATGACAACTACTGTGAAGACCAATAAAAAAAGTGACCAAAACATCAATCAAAATATTAACCAAAACAACAATCCAAACAATGGAGAATCTAAACCACAGTCATATCAATGACCATGAAATCAAAGAAGATTCACACCATTAGGAAAAACAAAAGAATAAAAAATGAGGGAACTTATTGCACATGGACTTATCACATTAGTTGAAGCAAGAAATTGGGAACCAAAAGTAAAACTGTCTTGGTGGAATGATGCAGAATATTATTATTTTCATAAAAATAAAGGACATAAAATGAATGATTGTATGCAGTTGAAACATCTAGTACAAGATTTGATCAACAACAGGAAAGTATTCGTATAAGGACATCAAATGAATGATGATCACAGTGCATTTAAAAATCCTTTACCAAATTATGAAAAGGGAGAATCTTTTTCTACAAACAGTAAAGGTAAAAATGTAAACTACATTTATGACATCACCATTCATTGTATTTTTAAGGTTGAGAAGAGTTGGGTCACTGATAATCAAACTGATAACAATGACATCATATCACTAGATCTGATCCCAAACATGGACACATCCAACAATCAAATCAATGTCATAAAAATCAAAGAAAAGAAAGACTACCAACTGGTTAATGTGACAACAAGGGGGAAATCCAAGGTAACATTAATAGGAGTTGCATCTAAAACTACTACTCCCCCTTCAAATCAATATAACATAGTCAATCAACTGTAGAAAATACCAGCACATATATAAATATTAGAGCTTAAAATATCACCATCCCATAAGGAGGTTTTGGAACAAGCTCTTGTGGCCACCACAGTACCCAATAATCTAGATTTTTGTCAATTTCAGGCTACGGTGGGACATTTAACCACACCTCAATATCTATAATTTTCTAAAAAAGATGATGTATCACTTAATCATCCACATAGTACAGCCCTTCATATTGAAGTTTTAATCCATAAAAAATTGTGTTAAACGTGTCCTAATAGATTGTGGAGCTAGGTTAAACATTTTCACTTTAAAACTAATTTGTTCACTAGGTTATTCTGATAATTCTATTGATGACAAAAGAAAAATCATAATAAAAGCATATGACGAAGAAGAGAGATCCTCCAAAGGATTGATCGTGTTGCCTATTCAAGTAGGACCAATTGTGAAGAATATAGTTTCCAAGTGCTAGAAAAAGACCTAACATATAATATACTCTTGGTACGTCCTTGGATTCACAAAATGCAAGCACTACCATCATCTTATCATCAGTGTTTAAAGTTTCCTATTGATGGACAAGAAATTACTATTTCAGTTGATTACAACAATCCTCAATATTATAACACACTTAAAATAGCACAAGACACTTTTGTGCCCCATAATAGGGAGGCAAGCACTTCCAATTCATCCAATGGTAAAAAATGACTTAAGATTGTATCCAAGTGGGTTGAGAAAATGGACCAGTCAAAAGAAGCTCAATCCACTCCATCAAACTATGAAGGTCAACTGAATTCACTATCTTAGCAATTCAAAGAAAATATTTAGTTAATGGACAAAGGCATGAGAGAATATTCAATTGGGAAATCTCTATGTATTTCACGGTTACTAGCATTTCCAAGATCATATGGACAAGCATCCACATTAACAAAAAAATCATCACAACCTACCACGGTGTTGGATGATAGATTTGTAAAGGTGTGTACATTAGAAGATGAATCTGAAGATAAGGCCATCCTCAATTGGATTTACAAGGATGAGGAAGCATCTACATCAGAAAATATTAGCATAAAGACAGATCAATATCGAAAGGGAAAAGAAATATTAGAGAAAATGGGGTATGAAGGACAAGGACCTATTGGCAAAATAAAAGAGGGCACCATAGAACCCATACAACCCCTCACACTTCAGCCAAAGAATAAAAAAGGATTGGGTTATACAGGGGAAACAAAAAAAGAAACCACTCATAAAGTTGTTGAAAGGATCCTTCAAATGAGGGATAGTTCTAAAATAGATTCTAGTGAATATGAGTTAGACTCTTTATCTAAAATATCATACAAGGACATACAAATTTATGTCATAAAAGAGTATACACCTACATGCGAGGAGGGACACAGTTTAGGGACTAGACCCCTTGTATTTGGATCACAAAATATCGATGACTAAAGTGAGGATGAATAGATATTGAGTGAAATATATGACTTGGAGGAGAGTAATATCATAGACCTTGACATCACCACTAAATTTTTTTACAATATTTCTATTAGAACTCTCATGGCCATTGACCTTAGCCAATCCGATGACTTTTTACCATTAACGCATCTTGAACTTATCAACTAGGAACCAATTGAACCTATTGAGGTACCTATATTTGAGAATGATGATGCTATCATTAATTTCCTTTGTCGTGAAACACCTAACACAAGTTCTACTCATAAATCTCATAACGAAGCTTCGAATCAGGAGCGTGTCAAATTTTCCAATTACAAAATTGAAAATAGGAATAATGGATCTAATGGTGAAAACCATTCAATGGAAACATTAGATATTGAAAAAGTTAAAAAAAATAACACATCTGATGGTGAAAACCTCTCAGATGCACCAAAGGATGGGATATTTGACACCTTCTAGAACACTATCATGAAAGATCATTAGTATTGGTGGAGCCTACACATTCTATCAATCTTGGCACAATAGAAAAGGAAAAAATTCTACATCTGGTAGCATCTATGACAGAATAAGAAAAACTTGAATTCATCAAGTTCTTTGAAGATAGACACATCAATTTTGCTTGGTATTACTCTGATATGTTAGGATTCAATCTAGATATTTTGATGCATCATTTATCTCTACCATCTAGGATAAAACCAGTAAAGAAAAAACAAAAAAAAAACATCCACATATCACCTTGTTGGTAAAGGCAGAGCTAAGAATGTTGTTAGGCATAGATAGAGGAGAGGATAAACCACAACATGTGATTATTGTCGTATTAGGCTACACTAGCTACAATATCAAATCAAATGTCCTAGGAAAAAATCTTGAATTTGAAGATTCGTCAATGACTCTTATCATCATGAAATATTGAAAGTCAATAATCTTTGTCAATTCATCAAACATCAATCAACCTATCAAATCTAAAAAGATCTGGTGAGACTTCGATTAAATCTTGTGAGAAACCATCATTTAACCTCACCTATCATGAGGTCAAACATCAATCTAAAATTATACCTCACTTATCATGAGGTCAATTCATCAAATCAAACTCACTTATCATGATGTTAATCAATCAAACCATAATTATACCTCACCTATCATGAGGTTAATTTTCATCAAGCAATCAAAAAACCTTGCCTATAATAAGGTCAATCAATCAATCAATCATTGAATCTCACCTATCATGAGATCAATAATCTTCTAGTCTATCAGGATCATCAATCAATATCAATTCAAAGGTTGACATGATAAAAAACAATCAAACACAAGGAGGAAAAGCAGGGAAACATTTAATCAACTAGCAGAATCAATATTATTTGTCGGGAGATAAATCATCGAATCATCAAAGAATCATAAAAATTTGAAATCTTTTGAAAATATAAAAAATCATCAATTTATCTCCCAAGGGGCCATATATCCATCATCACCTAAAAATCAACGTCTGAGGCATATCAAAATTTTTTTATCGATACCAGCAACTGCAACAAAATTTTCTTTGAACCAATGTGTAAACACATCACTTCAAAGAGGGGAAAAATGTATACACCTAAAAATGGTCTAGATAGTTTAATTAATTAAATACGATTTACTTGATTAATTAATCTTTAATTCCTCTACTATTAAATAAATAGAAATATTTATTTATATAGTTCATCTTTTAATTCTTCTATCTTTATTATATTATTTCTTCTTAATTAAATAAAAAAAATTAATACTTTGTTATTTAGTTATTTTTATTAAATTCCTATATTAATTATCTTCCATCACATCATCCCATCTAAATTAAATAAACAAGTTTCATACTTTGTTTTATTTAATTATCATATTTCTTTCATATTTATTTAATAAACATAGAATTCTATAGTTTTTTTCTTTTATTAAATTAAATAAGTTCTTTTCCTAAATTGAATAAATCCAAATATTCAATTAAAGTATATCCTACAACTATTTCCTCTTTTCACTCAAAATATGCACCTACCAAATTAGATATCATATGTCTGATTTAATTCATCTTAACCTTCACAGGGAAATTTGGAGATAAATTGAAGACAATTTTACAGGTGAACTTCTTCATCTTCTTCCATTGGTTCTTCCTATCATTTAGCTGAATGTTTTTTGTGGGGAGGAACAATCTCCATAATCATCTCAAGCTTCTTCATCCTTCACCATTCAATCCTCAAGATCAAATCTAGACCTTTACTTGTTGCCACATTACAAATATGCTACCAGGAATCTATAAATACAGTTTCTTTCCATAGGAAATGGATCCCAACTTTGTGTAAACTTACTCTACAGAAATAGCAATTGAGCAATCAAGAATCTTAGCAATAGCAATATCATTTAGCAGTAGAAATAGCAATAATTTTAGAATAGAATCAATATCATGGCTTTTCATTTAGCTACATCATAGTTTATTTAGCTTCTCTCATCAAGTTTCTTGTTAGTTTAGATTACAATAGCTTTATCATTATCATTTAGCAATCATATAGGATTAGATTCCTACATTTTACAATATCTCATTCTCTAGATTGTCATTTTAACAGGCACAATGCTTACATAATCTGAGAGCCACGGTGATTTAATAAATATTTGGAGATAAAGAGCAATAGGATGACTTTGAGAGATTTTATTGTTCTAATTAGATTAAATGTTGTTTGAATCTCTTGATATAATGTCTTATTGATTGTGTTTGTTATTCATTTACACATATTTTACTGACAAAGTTGCGTTCAAACAAATTTTTTTATTGCTTCAAATTTGTGTTTATGATTTAAGATAATGTGATTCTAGTAAGTTCAGTTGTTGTGGATCCTTCTGTGGTGATTCATGATATTTTTGGATGTTTCTAGATCATTATCTATCTGTGTTGCACGTTTGAATTCATCATTGTGCTTGTAATTGGTGATTTTCTCTTGTGTGTTCATGATTTTCATGTTCATGGCTGACAAGGTGATTGTAGCATGTTGTCGATCTTCGAGGAATAATTTTTGAAGGTGTTTTGCATTTGAGGATTTTGTTTTGGTCTTCATTATGTTGTGGCTAACATTTGTTGGTTCGCATTGACAATTGTTATTGTTTTGGGCTGACAATTTGTATTCATTTTATTATTTTGTTGAAGCTGACATGTAGCAACATAATCTCTAGTTGTAGATATATATAAGTGATTTTTAATTACATTTGAAGGAATGCACGTGTATGAGATGTGTGAATAATGTCCTAATAATTTGAAGGTAGAATCAGAGTGTAAAGAAGAGTGAGCAAAGTGTGAAGAAGTGTTCATGTGCTTAAACAGAATTGGAATAAGGCATTAGTAGATGCTATCTTCTCAATTCAAAATCTTGGGGATGTAATCTGAATGTTTTTGTAAGAAAGTGTCTTCCTTTGGGTAGTAAGCCTTGTTGTATTTGAGTAGCGAGCTCTAGGAAGTGTCCCTGAATGCATGTGCATTCCCCATTTATTTTTATTTTTACTTTTAACATGGTATAATCTTGTGGACTGACCTCCACCATGGTTTTTCCCATTATAGGTTTCCACGTAAAATTTTTTGGTATTATGTGTGTTTTTTATGTGTTGATGACTTATGCTTGCATGGCTATTTATCATATCTAAGAATAAGGTAAATAAGTTTACTAAGTTTGAATTTATGAGACAATTGATTCATCCCCCCTCTCAGTTGTCTGCCCTTGTGTTTCCAACAATTGGTATCAAAGAAGGTTCCTTAGAAGAATTTTAATAGCTTAAGGTGATCTGGGATGGTGACATATAAGAAGGATAGTCTAAGATTTTATGGAACAAATTATTCTCTATGGAAGACTCAAATGGAGTGTCATCTGAGATGCATTGGTGAACCCTATTGGAACACTACAAGGAATTGGTATGTTATTTAATAGAATGGTCCTTCTACTACTGCTAAGATTAAGGATGTTGAGTACAATATCAGGGCTAAGGAAGAATTGTTGAGTGCCCTGACTAATTCTAAAATGACAAATGTTATGAATCTAATGACTGCTTATGAGATCTAGAAAAAGTTGGAAACTTTGTATGAAGGTGATGCTAATGTGAGATTGCTAAGTTGCAAATTCTGAAAGGGAAATATGAAATGTTGAGAATGGGTGATGATGATCTAACATTACTTCTTTCATCCAAAGAGTGAATGAACTTGTGTGCAACATTAGATGTGCTAGTGGACAATTGGAAGAATCAGAGTTTATTTCTAAAGTGATCAAATCCTTTCTTGTTGCATACAAAGTCAAAGATATTGCTATTGAGGAGCTCTGGATTGTAACAAATGTAACCAAAGATATTTTGATTGGTAAGCTTACTACTTTTTAGCTCAGTGAATTTGGTGATGCTCTTCCTAAGACATAATCTGCATTCAAGGCTACTACCTCTAGAAGGAATAAATAGAGATATGATCTGGGTGAAAGTTCTTCTAGAAAGGTATTCAAGTATGAGGAGGAAATGAGAGATTGAAGAAGAAGAGATAAAATTAGATGATCTTGAAGCACTTATTATCAAGAGAGAAGCTAGAGGAGAAGGTAAGTATAAAGGGAAGTTTCCTATTAAATGTTTTTCTTGCAATAAGATAGGTCATTTTGCATCAAGGTGTCTAGAAAGAGTTCCTAAGTCCAGACCTAACAAGCCTAGAATTCAAAGGAAGTGTTATTATGCTACTGATGAAAGTGTGAAAGATGATGAATCTGATAAAGGGAAAGTAAGTGAGGATGAATAGGTATTTATTGCTATCAAGGAAAATAATCTTGTGTCTACTAAATCTACTAATTGTACAAATGTGCAGAAATCCCTAGCTACTCAAGTTGAAGAAAAAGATGAATGGGTGATTGACAGTGGATGCTCTCATCATATGACAAGTGATAAAAGTAAGTTTGTGAGCTTGGAAAATTATGATGGTGGTGTTGTAATATTTGGTGATGATAAAGTAGGTTTAATTCATGGTATAGGATGAATTTCTCTTAATGGTAAGCATAATACTGATGATTTCCTACATGTGGAAGGATTGAAACATAATATATTAAGTGTTGGACAGATGGTTGACAAGGGATACAATCCTCAATTCGAGGATGAAAAGTGAAAAATATTGGGGAGTTCTAGAAATGTGATTGCATCAAGTACAAAAATAAAAGGTAATATCTTACACCTAAATGTTGCTAGTAAAAGTTGTCTTATTGCTCAAGTTGATGAAAGTTGGTTGTGGCATAGGAGATTGTGTCATGTAAATTTTGATAATATTATCAAGATAAGTTCTACTCAGGCTATGAGAGATATTCCTATATTGATAAAACCTACTAATACCATATGCAAGGAATGCTAGTTAGGAAATCAAACTAGAGTTTCATTTCATAGAAAACAACATTGTTCAAATGAAGTGTTGGATTTTGTGCATACTAACTTGTGTGGTCCTTCTAGAGTCAGAAGTTTACAAGGATACAAGTATTTTATGTTTCTTATTGATGATTATTCTAGAATGATGTGGGTTACTTTCTTAAGGGAGAAATTTGAAGCTCTAGAGAAGTTCAATATCTTTAAGGCTATGGTTGAGATAGAGACAGGTCTGAAGATTAAATATTTGAGATCACATAGAGGTGATGAATTCACTTCCAGTGAGTTTAATTCTTATTGTGAAGAACATGGGATAAAGAGACAATTATCTGCCCCGTGAACCCCTCATCGAAATGGAGTTGTGGAAAGGAAGAATAAGACAATTTAAGAAGCTACAAGAACTATGATGTTGGAAGGAAATTTTTGTCATATCTACTGAAGAGAAGCTTTGAGTATTGTTATTTACACTCTCAACTATGTACAAATCAAAGGTGATACTGGTAAGACTCCAAGGTTATGAGCTATGGTATGGTCATAAGCCTACTGTTAGATAGTTAAAAATCTTTGGGAGTAATTTCTATATAAAAAGAGATGAAGATATAGGAAATTTTGATGCTAGGAGTGATGAAGGAATCCTTCCTAGTTATTCTACTAAAAGCAAGGCCTACCAGTGCTACAATAAGAGATTGAGGAAAATGGTTGAAAGTGAAAATGTCAAGGTTGATGAAGACATAGCTAGACCATCCAAAACCTATGGATATGATTCAAATGATCAAAATGACAGTTTAGATAAAGGAAAGAAAGTTTAGACTTCAAATCAAGTTCAAATCATTCTGGTGAATCGAAAAAATAAAGAGGAAGGAACTAGTGAAAGTGTGAAAGAGAGATCACAAGATCCTGAAGTTCAAAAAAATCCTAAGACTCCAAGGTATGTAAGATTAAATTATTCAAAAGATCGGATTATTGGTGATAAGAACAAACATCTCCATACTAGGAGAAAAATTGCAGAAGAATATTGTTTGATTTCAAAGACTAAGCCTAATAGTGTGAATGAAACATGCAAAGATGAACATTGGATGGAAGCAATGAAAGAAGAACTACAGTAGATTGAGAAGAATGATACATTGATTCTTGTTCCTAGACCTAGGGACAAAAATGTGATTGGAACTAAATGGGTCTTTAGAAAAAAAATGAATGAGCAAGGTGAAGTTGTTAGAAACAAAGCAAGACTGGTGTGTAAAGGATATTCTCAGATGAAAGGAATTGACTTTGAATAAAAAATTTCCCCTATTGCTAGGATTGAATTTATGAGATTATTTCTTGCTTATGTTGCTTACAAAAACTACAAGGTTTATCAGATGGATGTAAAGTCAACATTTCTAAATGGTGAACTAAAAGAAGAGTTGTATGTTGAGAAACTTGATGGATTTCAATTGACTGATAAGGGAGATATGGTTTGTCATTTGAAGAAAGCATTGTATGGACTCAAGCAAGCCCCAAGAGCATGGTATGCCAAATTGGATAGGTATTTTTTGAAGCTTGGATTTAATAAAGGTACTACTAATAGTAATATGTATTTCAAGATTGATCATGATAAAGATTTGATTGTTGAAGTCTTTGTTGATGATATCATTTTTGGAGGAAATGATGGTTTGTGCATGAAGTTTTCTGATGGCATGCAAAGTGAACTTGAGATGTCTATGATTGGAGAGATGAAATTATTTTGGGGATTGAAAATTACTTAGTTAGATAAAGGGATCTTTATATCTCAATCCAAGTATGTGAAAGAATTGTTGAATAAGTTTGGTATGGAAGATTCAAAGCCAGTCAGTACACCTATGGTGACCAAATGTAAGTTGACACAAGATGAGGATTCACCTAAGACAAATCAAACTAGATACAAATCGATGATTGGTTGATTGCTCTATTTGACTCAAACTAAACTTGATATCATGAATGGCATATGCATAGTTGCAAGATTTCTTGAATTGATCCTAAGGAATCTCATGTGATTGTTGTGAAGAGGATTTTTAGATACTTGAAGGGGACAATTGATTTTGTCCTATGGTATCCTAAAGATGATGATCTTACTTTGAGTACTTTTACTGATGTTGACTGGGAAGGAGATTTGAATGATAGAAAAAGTACTAGTGGTGGTGCATTTTTCTTAGGAAAGAAACTTATTTCATGGTTAATTAAGAAACAAAATCCCATTTCTTTATCTATTGTAGATGAAAAATGCATTGTTGCTGCTAACAATTATACTCAAGTATTGTGGATGAAGCAGATGTTGAAAGATATCAAACTTGTGTATGATGAACCTATTGCTATATTCTATGATAATTCAAGTGAAATTAAAATTTATAAGAATTTGGTGTTGCATTCAAAGACCAAGCATATAACTATCAAGTTTCACTTTTTGAAAGAGAAGGTGAGTGAAAAAGAAGTCAGATTGGAGTATGTGCCTACTAAGGAATAGATTGCAGATATCTTTACCAAGCCTTTTCCTAAGGATACTTGTGAGTATCTCAAAGGGAAGTTAGGGGTGATTATGTAAGGCCAACTTATTAACTCCCCATGATACATGTTGGGATATTCCAGTATGTGATAACATTGTAACTCTTGAGATAGAGTTTATATAAGTTATTGTAGAATTAATTATTAATAATAGATTATTTACTTGGATGGTGATAGTGGATCTAGTAAGCTTATCCTACGATTATGTTCGTCCATAAGACCTTTTTTGCATATCCTACGATTATGTTCGTCCATAAGACCTTTTTGTGCATATCCTACGATTATGTTCGTCCATAAGACCTTTTTTGCTAGTGGTCTATAATAATATTAAATGGATATAATTAACCTACATCTATAACCTTAGTTATCATTTGAAAGTTTATTGATTCCAATATAATTAAATATAAACCCTTGATTGGCCCTTGGCCAATGAATATTGTACTATAACTAGGATTGCACAAGGGGTTCATAATGGACCAACAATTACAAGTAATAAATAGCATTTAATTTTAATTTTGAAACTTAATACTATAAGGTTATATGATAAAAATAAAATAAAATATATATAATTAGAGAGTTAGATCTTATCTAAGTGGTATGAGCCTAAAATGGGTCATTTATTTTGTTAGTCTTGTTATTCTATAGAGTTGTGTGAGAAAACTGCTATCACCTAAATTATATATGTGATATAAATATTATAAAAGAAGGAAGTTGAATCAAATCATTATGCAAAAGAAAACTTTGATATTATCCTGTCTAGGAAAAAGTTGATATTATAGGTTCTAGTTGGGAAAATAAAGTTGTGAGGCTTGAGTGAATAAGTGATAGCCATGAAGATGAAGCAATGAGGGGTAGTTGGAAATAAATTTACAGTAATTCAATAACCATAGCATTAATGAGGTATGGTAGGCCATCTTTAAGAGGGTGTTGAAGAAGATATGAAATTGTGCCCCAACATATACATCTATTACTGCGAGGAATACCTGAGTTAAGAGGGCATGGCTCATTAATAAATTATTGAAAGTGGGCGCGTGAACTTAATGCTCTCTACCATCAGAGGTTCAATGAAATTATGAAAGTCTGCTCCTTTCCTATCCTCTGTATTTGAGTGTCAGTGCCATTAATGAAATTCTTGGTGAATGGGGATGACTAGACACATATATGTTCGTTGTTGCAAAGAGAAGGGAGTGGTTGGTTTCAATGGTAAATGATAATAATGAAACCTTTATTGGATTCACTGTACATTGATTTCCTCCATGTCTCAAAGATTTTGTAGGTTTATATTTTAAAACATCCATCAGAGAGACAGTCAAGTCGAGGGGGTTGGTAGCTAAGAAATAGCGAAAAGTTGGGTGGGAGTCTGTTAAAAACTCAACCAATGTGGATAGCTGGATAATTTATTCTAAAAAGAGTCGAGCATGAAGATAGAGAGTGAGGAATGCATTGACAGGGTGCACAAAGATAGGCACATTTACATTTCCAAACCACTCAATGGTAGAGTTGACAACTGGTGAATCAACTATTGTTAAGTCTATTCTGAGAAGGCGACTCATTTTGGGGATGGAGAATCTAGGAAGTGGCATCAATCTTGTGTGAAGAAGGGGATCTATATTTCTTGATTTCCTCCATACATGAATATAGCTGTGAAGAACAAAAGAAGACATGTTGGTGATGGAAGGGTTGTCTATCTATGCAAATATGAGGAAATGTAGTCGTGTGGACTACAATATCTACAGGTTATGCATAAAACAAAACTTTTGAAAGATTTGGGAGCAAAAAAAAAATAAGGTGATTGGCAAGTGTAAAGCTAGACCCCCATAACATTGGCAGACATCCTCACTGCTTGGTTGCAGTGTGAGTTCTTGGATAGGTTATTGATCTCCATCAAGCATAAGAACATGGCACGAGTGAGGGTAGCTTATCAGAGGATAGGATACCTTTTGAGGTAGAAAGGATGGAAGAGTTTCATGAGAGGGGCGAATGAATATTCACAGCAGTCAATAATTTAAATTATCCAGTTTATCTTGTGGTGGAAAAAGGGTTGAATCTAAACGTTGTTGTTGCAAAGTCTTCTGAAATGGTGCTCTACTATTTCAGCAATACATCTTCTTCATCCACATTTACTATCAATTTTGTGTGAGGAACCAAGTACACAATATAATATCTCACTTCATTTCTAAATGATCAAATTTCTGGAAAGTAAATTATATTACTCGTGAAGGAAATGGGATTTGTGAAATCTTCTCATACCCAACTGGGCATATCCTAGTTTAGCTATTTTTTTTCCTGGGTTGCTTCAGTACTTCCTGTATATAGCGAATACATTAATATAGCTCCTTTTGAACACGATAAAAATAAGAAAAGAAAAAAAAAAGGGGTTACCATGATGACATGTTTGCATTAATAAGTCTTTGAAATACGTGTTTAATCTTTGTAAAATGGCTATGGTATGCTATATGAGTTTTAAAAAATATATATTTTAATTATTAATCCTCTAATAAATAATATTGTTGTGTTTTTTTTATATTGAATAAAATTAAAAAAAAAATTACAAATAGAAGATAACAGTTGCACAGTGAAAGATGTCCACAGTCAAAGCACCACACTTTTTGAATGCACTAATATGGAATGCATTGTTAACTGGTGCCTATGGATTGGCACATCAAAAAGACAATAAGCCTCAACAAACCTAAGATTTTTAAAAAAGAATTTAAACAATGCTTGCATACATCCAAGACCATAGAATATAGAGAGGAGGCGTTAGTGCACCTCCAGCTATGGCTAGGATAGGCATAAGGATAACTTAGTTACCATGGGCTTAAATATTAAAATATTCATTCATCTTGATTGTGAAAATTATTGCGAAGATTACATTCACAGTAAATCAAGTAATCAATATGCGCTTATAATATTTCCAATATAAACATAAGAAAAAAAAAATGTAGCATTTTGAAACATCGTCATGAAAATAAAGAACCTTACCACCTCCAGAGTATGTGGTTGTTTGTACATTCATTTTCTTATAAGTTTTTGCTCCTTTTATGAATGGTCCCAACTCTGATACAAAACTTGGTTTTAAAATTATATCTATCAGATAGGAAGTTCAAGTTCTAAATCTTAACTTTCTTCCTAACATTGAAAATTAATTAATTGAGTTGTATGAAATCCAATAATTGGATTATGTCGATGAAGGAAATTTTTATTTAATTTAGAACAACACTTACTATAAACTTGAAGATGTTGAAAATTTGGGTCATTTTAGACTTGCAACGCTTGTCCTCCACAAACTGCCTCAAGAAAATTTAATGCAGCTTGCGGGGTATGCTGGTAGAACAAATCGCACTGCTTACGATAGCTTTCAATGAAAGGAATCTGCAAACACCTTTATCAAATTATAAAATCTTAGCCATTAATATAGTATCCTTTTCAATTTAAATGAATCAATCAATGTAAATGGAATTTGCTGGCTGTGGATGTAGCATGGGAGATCTCATGCCCACAAGATAAATAAGTCAACGTGTTTAGATGCATTTTAAATATAAATTCATGAAGAGAAGGCAAGCTTTGCATATCAATGGTATGGAAAAATTACGATCATTTGTGATAGTAATGTTAGATGTGACTATAGAAGTAATTACACAGAAGAATATATCTTAGTTAGGATGGTTGCTATGGAAAGAATAATAAAATAATACCATGATAAATAGTGAACTCTTTCTAGAAATGAAAATGGTTGAAAATGCTTAGGAATAATAGTAGCAGGTATAACAGAGCCACTTTTCTTATCAACAAATAGCTAATGTGAGTCAACATAAAACTTTCATTGGGGAACTCAACTGAAATTATAGTATACACATACATCTTAGAACACTGAAACTAAAAAGTCCACCCTATTATTTTGGATAGAATGGAATATACTCAGATAAATATTACATTTGGTATCAGAACCATGTTACAGCTCTTGGATCTCTGGTTAACTTTTTGTGGCCTTTGTGGTGTTGCTTGTGTGAATCTCCTTGTTGGACTAATGTTTGAAATGGCCCTATGATGTATTTTCTTCCCTTATTCTTTGGTAATTGGTGTTAGCTTTGATTGAGTATTACATACCTCGATGTGAATGACATAAGGGATTATGAAATAAATGATACTAGGTTCGTAAACTTTATGTGGGAAAATAATAGTGAAATAGTAATGCTTCTTAAAAGAATCATATATTGTATTCTCCAAAATTAGATAAAAACTAGTGATTTGACCATGATTGGGTTATGAGCTCTTTGTTTGTGTATTTGGGATTGATTTAAAAATGTAGTTTCCTTCTTGGGTGTGGATAAATGAAGTGTTTCCAAATAGTGCATGTTGCTTGGAAATCAACTGAAAGTGTGTTTTGTGTAAAGCTATCTTGAAGATAGGAAAGAAATATGGTTTATTGGGTAAAATATTTTTGTCCCAAAACTGCATTATTACCTAAGGATGTATGTGTGAACTTGTTTATGGAATCAATTAATATTGAGGTAAGAGGGAATAGTAAAATAATATGCTTCGTAAATAAATAATAATGGTGGTAAAGAAAAGAAAAAAAGCATTAGTAAACCTTGCATTGATCAATTTCAAATATAAGCTTTTCCTTCATTGCATGGTATGCCTAAAAAGTAAAATATCGTGTGCATTGTTGTAGTCTTACATTAGCAAAACTTAGATTCTCAATCGTACTATTATTGATAGAAAATCATATAAATGCTAACTCATTTAAATGCATGGCTAAGTAAACTTTTAGTGAAAAGAATGTTGTGCTTGAGGTGCTAATAACTTGGACTATGCTTTCCTTATCGTTTGAGAGTATTGGGTGGCCTTGTTTGAGAAATATGTTTTATAATGGTTGTGTATGACAATGATAGAATACAATATTTTGCATTTTAATTATCGGTAAGAAAATGGTTCATTTCTTTAAAAGACGAAAGTTAGAAAAATGAATTATTTTGTATTTTCGGTATATGTGAATACCCTATAATGGTGCTTATGTTGTGTATAGTGATAACTTTTGTGGATAGACAAGGTTGTAGAAGTAAGTGTATGTTGTGAATACTTGACTCTTATGGAATGGAATGATAAGATTCTTGATAGTGAATGTGATTTGTCATGTTGAAACCAGTATATGTGATGTGCCCCAAGTATGATATATAGGGTATCCAACTTGGGATAAGGGTGGTGAATGTCTAGTACGATCCCCTATGTGTACCCTTTGTGATGTCCTTTATGTGAGCTAGCTAGTTGTGAGTTTATGTAAATGTGTTAAGTGTGTACATGACTTAATTATATGAAATGTGATGTATTCCTTTGTGTTAGTCTTATTTGTATGTTAAATGTGTACCCCTAGTGTATGGTTCCCCCCTTATGGGAGTGAGATGCCAGCTAGTGTAAATAGGGGTTGAGAGGCACATGTTCTCCCATCAAGAAATTACAAGCTCAGGGCATTGACCCTAATCCTAATAAGGGATCTATGACAAGTCATTGTAATCCTCGCATGGACGTTGATCGTGGCCTACTCCCCCATGTATGAGAGCCACACTTGTTGGTTCACAATGCAAGCCTCTTCCTTGATGTTTATAACCCATGGGTAAAGGATGGAATTACATGGACCTCCAGTGATTCATATTTATGTGGTCAGGGACCACCAGTTATTGCATGCTATTATACTTATGTGGTTAGAGAACCACCATTCCCCTCCTCCCCTTAGGTGGCTTATCAAGTCACGTGGTGCTTGTGATGTGCAAACTTTATTGTTGAAATATGAATTATTTGTAATTCTTAATTGATTTTTATTTTATATGTGCCAGCAATGTGAAAATTTACATTTAATTTATTAGGCTATTTAGCCATTTGAAGGTTGTTATAGTCTAATTTGCCTCAAGGACTTGCTTAAATTTCATTTTTGAAATTGTGATTGGAATGTTGCAAGTACCTACAATTGATCTTTATTTATTTATTTATCTATTTTCTCTTGGATTTATAGTTTCCTCTTTTGGAGCTTTATTGAAACTTTGGCTTATGATCTTATGTTACTCGGTTTGAGGCTTTCTCCTTGTTTGTAAATTGTTGGCATGTGTTGTGTAATGTGATATTTGTAAACTGCCATATCCCAGGGGAGTTCCCTGGCAGGTTGTATAGGGGAGTAGATGCACTGGGGAATTATTTTGAAAGGGGTTATGAATGAGACCAGTATGGGACGGTCATTAATCCATTCTTCCCCTCATTCTATGATTGTTCTTATCTATGTGGAGGATCCCTTAGAGAAGGGCCTTGAGACTATCTTTCCTAAATTGCTATGGTATCCATGAATATCCATCCTTGTAAACCCCATTGTGTGAGCCTTGTGCTGTAAATGATGTGGTTGTATGAGGGAACGCTCACCCAAATTGGAAGAGCATATTTACTACTGTTGTGTATTTATGTAAAATTGCAAGTAAATGTGATATAAAAGAACCTATGAACTATGTAAGAAAGATAGCAAAAAATGATGGAAATTTTATATTTTGTGAAACATGAGTTGATATAATTGGAACATAAATACATCTAACATCATGAGTGATGTTTATGGTGCAAATTTTTTTTTGATGTCTATCCAAGAATGCTAAGGTGTGTTGGTAAATGTTTTTGTAATGTACTAAAGATGGTTAAATGGTTAATGATTTATATCTACATAGATGGTTATTAGCCTTTGTTATATTGAGAGTATATGCGATAAAGATTTCCTTGTGAAAATTTTTATTGTAAATGTTTGGATGTTGAACTCATGAAAGGGATGCCTCTAATGTTTGCTCCTAGTTTAATGTTTTGATTCATTTCATCATGGAAGTAAAATAATTAGTATGGCTAATCTGATTCCCCGTGTGTTGTTATAATGATATTAAGTTTCAAATCCCAAAAGACTTCTAGGAGGAAATCTACACAAGGGAGGGAGGATGTAAGGCCAACTTATTAAATCCCCATGATACATGTTGGGATATTCTGGTATGTGATAACACTGTAACTCTTGAGATAGAGTTTATATAAGTTATTGTAGAATTAATTATTAATTATAGATTATTTACTTGGATGGTGATAGTGGATCTAGTAAGCTTAGATCTCAGACATTTTCATGAATGTTTCTAAAGAGTTTTTAAGAAAGTCCTTTTTGTGCATATCCTACGATTATGTTCGTCCATAAGACCTCTTTTGTTAGTGGCCTATAATAATATTAAATGGATATAGTTAACCTACATGTATAACCTTAGTTATCGTTTGAAAGGTTATTGATTCCAATATAATTAAATGTAAACCCTTGATTGGGCCTTGGCCAATGAATATTGTACTATAACTAGGATTGCACAAGGGGTTCATAATGGACCAACAATTACATGTAATAAATAGCATTTAATTTTAATTTTGAAACTTAATACTGTAAGGTTATATGATAAAAATAAAATAAAATATATATAATTAGAGAGTTAGATCTTATCTAAGTGGTATGAGTCTAAAATGGGTCATTTATTTTATTAGTTTTGTTATTCTATAGATTTGTGTGAGCAAACTACTATCACCTAAATTATTTGTGTGAGCAAAAGAAAACTTTAATATTATCCTGTCTAGGCAAAAGCTGATACTATAGGTTCTAGTTGGGAAAATAAAGTTGTGAGGCTTGAGCGAATAAGTGATAGTCGTGAAGATGAAGCAATGAAGGGTAGTTGGAAATAAATTTATAGTAATTTGACCATAGTATTAATGAGGTATGGCAGGCCATCTTTAAGAGGGTGTTGAAAAAGATATGAAATTGCGTCCCAGCATATACATCTGTTACTGCGAGGAATACCTAAGTTAAGAGGGCATGGTTCATTAATAAATTGTTGAAAGTAGGAGTGTGAACTCAATGCTCTCTACCATCAGAGGTTCAATGAAATTATGACAGTCTACTCCTTTCTTATCCTCTGTATTTGAGTGTCAGTGCCATTAATAAAATTCTTGGTGAATGGGGATGACTAGACACATATTTGTTCACTGTTGCAAAGCGAAGGAAGTGGTTGGTTTCAATGGTAAATGATAATAATGAAATCTTTATTGGATTCATTTTACATTGATTTACTCCATGTCTCAAAGATTTTGTAGGTTTATATTTTAAAACATCCATCAGAGAGATAGTCAAGTCGAGGGGGTTGGTAGCTAAGAAACAGGGAGAAGTTGGGTGGGAGTCTATTAAAAGCTCAACCAATGTGGATAGCTAGAGAATTTATTCTGAAAAGAGTCAAGCATGAAGACAGAGAGTGAGGAATGCATTCACAGGGTGCACAGAGATAGGCACATTTACATTTCCAAACCACTCAATCATGGAGTTCACAACTGGTGAATCAACTATTGTTAAGTTTATTATGAGAAGGCGACTCATTTTGGGGATGGAGAATCTGGGAAGTGGCATCAATCTTGTGTGAAGAAGTGGATCTATATTTCTTGATTTCCTCCATACATGAACATAGCTGTGAAGAACAACAATAGACATGTTGGTGATGGAAGCGTTGTCTATCTATGAAAATATGAGGAAATGCGGACATGTGGACTACAATAACTACAGGTTATGCATAAAACAAAACTTTTGAAAGATTTAGGAGCAAAAAAAAAATAAGGCGATTGGCAAGTTTAAAGCTAGACCCCCATAATGTTGGCAGACATCCTCACTGCTTGGCTGCAGTGTGAGTTCTTGGATACGTTATTGATCTCCATCAAGCATAAGAACATGGCGTGAGTGAGGGTGCCTTGTCAGAGGATAGGATACCTTTTGAGGTAGAAAGGATGGAGGAGTTTCATGAGAGGGGTGAATGAATATTCATGGCAGTCAATAATTTTAATTATCCAGTTTGTCTTGTGATGGAAAAAGGGCTAAATCTAAACGTCGTTGTTGCAGAGTCTTTTGAAATGGTGCTCTACTATTTCAGCAATACATCTTCTCCATCCACATTTACTATCAATTTTGTGTAAGGAACCAGGTACACAGTATAATATCTCACTTCATTTCTAAATGATCAAATTTTTGGAAAGTAAATTATATTACTCGTGAAGGAAATGGGATTTGTGAAATCTTCTCATACCCAACTGGGCATATCCTAGTTTAGCTATTTTTTTTCTTGGGTTGCTTCAGTACTTCTTGTATATAGCGAATACATTAATATAGCTCCTTTTGAACACGATAAAAAATAAGAAAAGAGAAAAAAAAGGGGTTACCATGATGACATGTTTGCATTAATAAGTCTTTGAAATACGTGTTTAATCTTTGTAAAATGGCTATGGTATGCTATATGAGTTTTAAAAAATATATATTTTAATTATTAATCCTCTAATAAATAATATTGCTGTGTTTTTTTTATATTGAAAAAAAAAAAAAAAAAAAAAATTACAAATAGAAGATAACAGTTGCGCAATGAAAGACGTCCACAGTCAAAGCACCACACTTTTCGAATGCACTAATATGGAATGCATTGTTAACTGGTGCCTATGGAGTGGCACATCAAAAAGACAATAATCCTCAAGAAACCTAAGATTTTTAAAAAAGAATTTAAACAATGCCTGCATACATCCAAGAACATAGAATATAGAGAGGAGAGGCATTAGTGCACCTCCAGCTATGGCTAAGACATGCATAAGGATAACTTGGTTACCGTGGGCTTAAATATTAAAATATTCGTTCATCTTGATTGTGCAAATTATTGTGAAGATGAAATTCATAGTAAATCAAGTAATCAATATGCGCTTATAATATTTCGAATATAAACACAAGAAAAAAAAAATATGTAGCATTTTGGAACATCGTCATGAAAATAAAGAACCTTACCACCTTCAGAGTATGTGGTTGTCTGTACATACATTTTCTTATAAGTTTCTACTCCTTTTATGAATGGTCCCAACTTCGATACAAAACTGGGTTTTAAAATTATATCTATCATAGAGGAAGTTCAATTTCTAAATATTAACTTTCTTGCTAACATTGCAAATTAATTAATTTAGCTGTATGAAATCCAATAATTGGATTATGTCGATGAAGGAAAATTTTATTTAATTCAGAACAACACTTACTAAAAACTTGAAGATGTTGAAAATTGGGGTCATTTTAGACTTGCAATGCTCGTCATCCACAAACTGCCTCAAGAAAACTTAATGCAGCGTGCGGGGTATGCTGGTAGAACAAATCGCACTCCTTACCACAGGTTTCAGCGAAAGGAATCTGCAAACACCATTATCAAAATATAAAATATTAGCCATTAATATAGTATCCTTTTCAGTTTAAATGAATCAATCAATGTAAATGGAATTTGTTGGCCGTGGATGTAGCATGGGAGATCTCATGCCCACAAGATAAATAAGTCAACTTGTTTAGATGCATTTTAAATATAAATTCATGAAGAGAAGGCAAGCTTTGCATATCAATGGTATGGAAAAATTATGATCATTTGTGATAGTAATGTTAGATGTGACTATAGAAGTAATTACACAGAAGAATATATCTTAGTTAGGATGGTTGCTATGGAAAGAATAATAAAATACTACCGTGATAAATAGTGAACTCTTTCTAGAAATGAAAATGGCTGAAAATGCTTAGGAATAACAGCAGTAGGTATAACAGAGCCACTTTTCTTATCAACACATAGCTAATGTGAATCAACATAAAACTTTCATTGGGGAACTCAATTGAAATTATAGTATACACATACATCTTAGAACACTAAAACTAAAAGTTCCACCCTACTGTTTTGGATAGAATGGAATATATTAAGATAAATATTATAGATTACCCATCCTAATCAAAACTAAGATGCATTGACTTGCATCAGTCCATTCATTTCATAGTCATATCTTGATCCAGATTGATGTGGTGGCTGCTACTTAGGGGGAGTAGTCAGATGTTCAAATATGTGGTTCAAAGCTTGTGTGGAGAAAAGAGATTTTTGTCATTGATGTCAAAGGGGGAGAAGAGTTGTGTGAAAAACTATGAATTATATGGGGAGAAGAGTCATGCGAAAGAGTTGAGGAGAATAGAATTAGAACCTAAGGGGGAGTAAGTGCTAAAAGATAGTTGCATTGATGGTGTTTTTAAAATCATGTGTTGCCATAAATGCCAAAGGGGGAGATTGTTGGATGTTGTTGATATGTGGTTTTCATTGATATCAACACTATTAGCATTAATGTCATTAGAAGTTGTATAAGTTGAGGATAGTGAGAAAATTGCAATGAAATGAGTTGCAGGTTGTTAGTGATACACTTAAGTTCATTCTATCGGTTAGCTCAGTATGTTGATGATCATAGGTTGTGGATTAAAGGGTTTGTTGTTGAGTATATCTAGTTTATCCACTTTAATTTTTAGAGATCCACATGAAGAATTGATCAAGTTATGAGTAGTTGTGTTATGATAGTTTTTTTGTTGCTTCAGTTGGTGTTCTTGATTGAAGATAATGTGATTCTAGTAAGTTTAGTTGTTGTGGATGCTTCTCTAGTGATTTAGGATGTTTTTGGATGTTTCTAGATCATGATATATTTGTTTTGCACGTCTGCATTGATCGTTGTGCTCGCGATTGGTGATTTTCTCTTGCGTGTTCATGCTTTTCATGTTCATGGTCCACAAGGTGATTGTAGCATGTTGTGGATCTTCGAGGAATAATTTTTGAAGGCGTTTCATGTTCAAGGATTTTGTTTTGGATCTTCATTAAGTTGTGGCTGACATTTTTTGGTTTTCATTGATAATTGTTATTGTTTTGGGCAGACGGTTTGTATTCATTTTATTATTTTGTTGAAGCCAACATGTAGTGATGTAATATCTAGTTGTGGATATATATAAGAAATTGTTTATTCCATTTGAAGGAATGCATGTGTATGAGATGTTTGAATAATATCCTAATCATTTGAAGGAAGAATCAGATTTTAAAGAAGAGTGATTAGAGTGTGAAGAACTGATCATGTGCTTAACCAAAACTGTAATCAGGCATTAACAGATGCTATCTTCTCAGTTCAAAATCCTACAGATGTAATTCAAATGTTTCTATAAGAAAGTGTGTCTTCCTTTTGGTAGTAAGCCTTGTTGTATTTGATCAATGAGCTCTAGGAAGTGTCTATGAATGCATGTGTATTCCCCATTTATTCTTCTTTATTCTTTTAATAGGGTATAATCTTGTGGATTGACCTCCACCATGGTTTTTCCCCTAATAGGTTTTCCACATAAAAATATTGGTGTTGTGTGTTTCTAATGTGTTGATGATTTATGCTTTCATGGCTATTTATCATATATGAGAATAAGGTTAATAAGCTTAATAAGTTTGAATTTCTGAGACAACTGATTCACCCCCCTCTCAATTATCTACCCTTGTGTTGCCAACAAACCAATTCATGATGTTTACACTCGCGTGAAAGTTAGTTTAAATGGTTATGAGAACCAAGAATAGAAACCTAAGAAGACTATGAGGTGTCTTGTTCCACTGGAGGATTAGTCTTCATAGTTGTTGTTGATGGAAATTCAAATCTCGAGGAGGAATAAGAGGAGATGTGATAATAGGGTCCTAGGTCTCAACCATATGATCCTTACATTTATTTTCTTTGGGAGTAGGTGGAGGAATAGGAGGAGGCCTCAAGGGTTGAGATATAGGAGAAAAAATAAGAACCAACTCAAGTTAGCTATTTTCCATTATGATACAAGGTGGGATGGGGAATTGTGGGTAAAAATGAGAGTTAGAAGACTTGCAATTTATATTTCATCAACATGGGTTCATTTCCTTTTCTCATCCTAGGCATAGTATAAGTAACAAAATCCACAACTCAAAAGTTTTGAAATCATAGAAGAAGATGGTTCATGTGTAGGAGCATTCTTTTCAACACCCTTTGAGGAGGAAGGCATAGAGGATGAAGCACATTGTTGCACATGCATAGAAGCCTTTATGGAAATGACATGAGAAGAAGGAAAAATGGTAGAATTAGAGGCCACAACTCCCATATTGTATGTGTAGTAGGCCCTGTAGAACAAGTCCACATGGGGCAATAAAGGTCCAATAGAGGTAGGCCAACTATGATCCAATTAGATTCCCCCACATGACACAATAAATTTATATCCAATATCATGAAGAGTGTGTACTATACCATCATGGGGGAATTTCAACAAAATTTGGACTACTAATGTGACCACATTCATGGAGATGAGCCATGAACAAATTAGATCTAGGAATCATGACACATGGAATGCCTAGTTTTAGCACATTCATGGAATGCATATTATTACCATGAACAAATAAACTTATATTGAATATCATGAAGAGTGTGTACTATACCATCATGGGGGAATTTCAAAAGAAATTGGACTAATAAAGTGACCACATTCATGGAATGCCTAGTCTTACCATGAACAAATTAGATCCAGGAATCATGATAAATGGAACATGAACATATTTAGGTCCAACAAGGACAAGAAAAGAAATAGAAATAATGGGAGGAAAAAATAAGCCATCATGATAAAATATCATTGTCTTCAACTCCAAATATTTCTCCTTATATAAATTATTAATAAAACATGTCTCATTTGTAATAACATTGACCCAACTAGCAAGTTCAACCATAACACTTGTCAAGATGTTACCATTGACCTTATTAGGGATGTAGATAGAAGAAGTTCCCCATTAAGGGGAATGCGATGTGGTGTAAGGAAAATTTTCCATATTACTTAGACAAGGAATAGAAGTGAACAAGACCATTTTCACATACTCAGAAGGACTAGGATCATAAGATGAAGAAGAAAATGTTATTAGATTGGTAGAGTGAGAAGGAAAAGGGTTTGTGTAGATCTATATTTGGTTATTAGGATTGGATAGATATTTGTTTTATTTCTTTTCTCTACAATCTATTTGGATGGTACCACTATCTATGTGGTCTTGGAATACATGTCAAAGATGCACACAAAATTTAGTATCATGACTAGGGTCTTCATGGTATTGATAATACTTTCATACATCATAAAAAATGGGATAATGTTTTACTAGTGGTGTAATTTATTGAGGATTGATTAAATCATGTCTTAATTACTTTTGAATAACACTCACGTAGGATTGAGATAGTTTTATAAAAAATTGTTGCATCTTATGCTATTCTTTTTAGTAGGAATTAAATCCACATTCACTACTTCCATTATTTTTAGACTCCCCAAAATAGACATAGCTAACTGATTATCAGAATAGGAAAATAAGGAGGAACACCCATACTATGTCACCATCTACTAGTAGTATTTGAATGCAATAAATAGGTTCAAAAAAGAGGGATATTTCATTAAGAGTAATTTTTATCTCGATGTCAACTATAGATTCCCCATAAACACACATTGGACATCAAAATCGGGTAGGATGTAAGTGATTCAATAAAATAGAGATTGATATCAAGCAATAAAGTAAATTACCTTCTCATGATCACATTGCTTATAGTGAATGAGATCAGTAAAGGTGACCTTAAGACCAATATTTCCTTGGAATTGTTGTAAGAATTAACTAAAGAATTGATCAAAAAAGAAGATAAAATTGTTAAGAAGGGAGAAAACCCACTCCAACATAGCATCCTGTAGGGCTCACGAGAATGGTTTTTATAAAAAATCATATTGATAAAGGAATTCACTACACATAGAAGTGAACTACGAGACATGAGTTTATGGGTCAACTTTTCCACTATACTGATAAAACTTTAAGATTCCACCCCTTGAGGGATGGGGACACTTAAGATACTAAGAGACAAGGGACAATGGTGATAATAAGGTTGCAATGTGGATTGTGAAGTAGCACTAGTTAGATTGGCCAATTTCAATTGTATTCATCCCATGTTTTGTAGTAAGGCATTTATGAGGGGATCTAATGATCGAGCTTGAATAGTCATGGAAATTAAGATTTACAATATGAATGCAAGGATATCATACCCCATGGAGACCCAATTCACTTTGACTCTAAGAATATCAAGGGGCACAATGTTTATGTTGTTGATATAAGTGAAAGAAGGTATAAAAGGATTAATATCTACCATGTGCATTAACACCTCTACCATCAAACGATATAACTATGTACTAGTGATCTCTAGTTGTTTATCTTGAGGGTGGCCCAAGAATAATGTGTAAAAATGTACATGAGTCTTTACTAGATTAGGTACCACATGAAGTAACTCAAGAACCTAACAATCTAAGATGGTTAGATTCCTCAAATAATAGACAACAAGGGAAACTTGAGTGTACACATTATCCATATTTTAAGGATATTCAAAATATTTAAGTTTCTCCTCAAAATCTTGAACCTAGTCAAAGAGAACACTAAGAACAACATAATGATCAATGGGGGAAGAATACCCAGAAGGATTACTTGATTGAGAACTATTTTGAACAAAGGATTTTTTAGAGGCAAATCTTTGCCAATTGGTGAATAGCTCCACTCAACCAATTCAAAATTGGAGAATGTATTGAAACTAGCAAGGTGGACAAATCACCTAGATTTTATGAATTATCGGTCCAATTCATTTCAATTTTCCATCAATTTATTTTATGAGGCATATGCAATTGATATTTTTTCCATAAAAAACTATGCATTTCAGTGGTCTAATTAATATTTTCACCCAAAATCTTAAAATTATGTATTAAATCACCCACATATTCACCAATACTATTTAAATGAAATTTTGTATTAGGGAACAACATTTAGCCAACATAATTAAATGTCCACTGCAAGTTAGGTACCATTTCACCAATAAAATTTAAAAATAATTACATATGAGAACCCATTTTTATATTAACATTAAAAAATAATTATTTATGAGGACCCATTTTGCTAATACTATGATAACTAAATGCTAATCATAGGGGCATAATTGCCTTGAAAATTACAACATATGCATTCTATTGAGGTTTGATTCAAAAAACATTTAAATGTATCATTCCATAATAACATGAAATTCACAACAAATTTACTACACCATTTAAAAATCCCAAACATTCATCAAATATGGATTGATATAAATACAATTGAAACTCTAATTTATTTTTACACAATTTTTTTAGTTCTAGACTTGTGAGCTCTTGATTCAGAAGTTGGAACCTTGATAACAGGCAAGTCACAAACTTACAACAATAGGCATCAAAAAATTCCATCAAAAAAGACCATCAAATATTCATCAAATGGTGAATTATACTTGCAAATTAATTTAATTTTTTTGAGTATTTTTATTTTTCATTCATAAGAGCAACCTAGGGTTGCATGTATTATATTAGTAAAAAAGAATAATTGTGCTCATAAAGGCTAGGTATAGTGTACAATTAGGGCCTAACCAGGCCCACTCACATAAACATTGACCATGACCTCCACACCATTACAAAATTTTGTTACAAATGATTAATTTTTTAATACATAATAAACTTTATATTGAAATTAAATCAGCCAAGGGTTGGGGCCCTAGCTCGGTTGGCTAAATCTTTCCTATTGTAGGAGGTTGGTAATGATGTCTAGTCTCCCCCACCCTTGTGGTACCAAAGGGCATGTCGCACCAGCGCTGCCAGTCACGTTAAAAAGTTTACCAAGCACATTGTAGTTTATAGGGGGTCGTGCTACCCAATTCCTGCAGTCTAAAAAAAAAAATTAAATCAGCTAAGCAAAATATTACATAAATAAAAAAGAGTAATATGTATAAATCCCACTTGAGATTGTACAATTAGAAGGTGGAAAAAAGATACTACATGTATGTGGGTCCTCTTTAACATGCTTTATTAGAAAATAAACTGAATTAAAAATATCATACATGACTCAAAAAATAATGATTCAATGATAGCAAAATATAAAGAATTCAGAAATCTACTAAAATAAAAAGGGTTTTTTCCAAAAATTCCATTTACTATCACATATAGTAGCTTACCCTCATCCAAAAATCCACCTCACCTTACTATGGATAAATTAGACCTAAGGTTGTAGCTCTCCAAAGCTTCAAATAGAGCGTAAAATGAGAAGAAAAAAGGCTAGAGATAACTCCCAATGAGGAACGTGACCAATTTTACACACCAAAGAATATAGATTAGATTTTAAACAAATAAAGAAGCAACCTCATATAGGAGAGCTAAAGGATTATTATGAAAAAAATCTCTACCAACCAATGTTTTAACAACCAAGTCCAGTTGATTACATTGATATAAGAAAATATGAATTATCTTCTCCCCTGAGAAAGGTAAATTGTCTCTCACTTCCTAGTGAAAATAAGGAATAAACACTCTAAACTAGGACTCCATATCAAGCCAAAATAATAGAATTATAAAAGTGGACAAAAAGAATAGAAGCTCTAGAAAAAACAATAGAAGTAGGAGAAAAGAACTAAAACATAAGAAAAAAAAAGGGAATGGTCGACCATGAAATATATAGCTAAAAAAATAAAGAATGAAGACATCAATACTTGGAAGTAACACATTTGAGAGCCATTAGAATGTTAGTTTCACTAACATTTAACTTCAAGTAGAGTACTTAGAAGCATTCAAGATAGAGAACTAAATGGCTTATTGTAGCTCAAGCATTATCAATATCCGCTAACGATTCACAATAAATAACTCACTTTTGATCAAAACTTATAAATATATTGACACTTGTCTCCATTCTAAAGACATTATGTAATAATTTGAGTGTGTAGAAAATTCGTTCTAGAATAAAATTATAGCATTTGATATTTTTCCACCCACACTAATTTCTATTTGCATACAAGTTTAATTCTAATAACATAAGATAACTATATAATTGTTGCATTAAAGTAATATAGAATAAATATATAATAAAATAAAAATAATATTAATAGAAATAATATAATTATAAATGTCAATATTTATATCTTTGATAATGTAGCACATACAAAGGTGCTTGCAAAATGTATATAAGAAAGTTATTAACATAATCTTGCTAGTAGTAGAAGGCAATATTCACATTCATTTATCTAAACTACGCTAAAAAAGTTTACATATATTTTCAAAATTATGACAAAGATTCATAAATTGCATAAATTTGACACAAAAGGATACCAATTTACAATGGCTCATTATTTTATGAAGCGTGGAATATACCTTAGTGTAGGGATTCCCACTTCAATGTGCACAAGAGTCAAAGCATCCCCTAAGCCTCCTACATAATTGTATTGAACAATAAAAATGACCAGGAGCAACACACCAACCTACAAAACTTAGATGTGCAGTAACGAAGTCACAAATCATGAATAAATATCAGTGTTCACCTTCTATCTATCTTAGCTTCTACAAATTTTAAGCCCAACAACATCTTGATAAAGACTATAGTACATCTATTGCATTATCTAAAAATATATGCAAGTCTTTGGCTTGTAATTGCTCCTAGGAAGGCTAATTGTCATCGAGGATTGGTTAGACAAAATGGTGTATCAATTCCAAAAAAAATTTTGAACTACAACCTTAATCAAGATTATGATGAACTTCATTAGTAATGGTAGCTGGATTTATCAAAAAAAATTGTTATGCATCCCACTATGGTGAAGCACGAGCCAATAATTAAAGTATTTAATACAAAATATATTGCATAATCTAATAAAGTATCTTCCTCTTATTATCTTACCTCAATTTAAATGTTTTAAATTTAATTTTATAAAACTAATAATTAAATCGAATTTCTACGTGAGCCAATTTTTGTATTTCGACTTTATCAACACACAGAAGAGCCATTGCAAATGGATTTTGGATTGACATCTGACTTCAAGACCTCAAGCATAGTACAAGTTTGAGTACAAGTTTAATTTGACAACTAAAATATTTTACTGGTTTGAGAATAAGTTTAATTCACCAATGAAAATATTTTATTGGTTTGAAAATAACTTTAATTCACCACAAAAATATTTTATTGGTTTGAAAATAACTTTAATTCACCACAAAAATATTTATTGGTTTTAAAATAGGTTTAAATTGCCAATGAAGATATTTTATTGGTTTGAAAACATGTTTTAATTGAAAATGAAAATGTTTTATTGGTTTCAATAAAATTATAATTTTCCAATATTTTCTATAAAATTCTAGTGATTAGAAAAGATTCACCAATTAAATTTATATTGTTTTCTTGAAAAAAAATTACTAATAAAATTACAGTTTTTCCAATAATTATACAAGATTCACCAGCTTTTCACACCTTTTCCCAAGGGGATTTCTTAAAATTATCCATAATTTTAACCTGTATTAAAGGATGAATAAAAATGGAAGGAGGGGTGTAACCAGGTGATAGTCCTATAATGAACTACTAAAAATTAGGACCCTAGCAGGGAGCACTGAACTGTCATCTTGAACTCATATCTAAGTGTTAAACTCTTTATATAAATACATGCTAAAAAGTTGTAAACTAGGTTATGAAACTCATTAAAGTATCAAAACACTTAGTCCAACAAATGGCCAAACAAGAGAGAAGAAATTCTCAACAAAATATTAAGCTAAGGACAATTTCACATTGAGTTCACTAGAATTTAGAGGAGGAATTTCAACAACCTAAAATGATATGATCTCAAAGGTCGAATGTTCCTAGACTACTAGAAGGATGAAAGCTTAGGTGATGAGATGTGAAGGAAAAGGAGTCTCCTTATACGTTTTTTATTTTATTCAAAACCAAAGGTCAAGAGTTTCAAAGATTGAAAGAGTAGGTTGTAGAGGTCTCTTGAGTAAATTGATAGAATCTCAGCCAAGGATGATAGTGAGACACATAGACATCCTTGTGACACATTGTAGTCTTATACAGATGAAAATTGAGCTTACTATCTAGAAACACTAAGAACCTACTAACTATTTGATGACTAAAATCTCAAAAATGCACTCAAAATAGTAAAATAATAGAAATTGATAGAGTAACATTAATGAACATAACCTATTTAATGAGATGCAAATGAAAAGAAGAAATGATACACTCACAAGAGGTCCATGAATGAAGGCTTTTTCTATTTATAAATAACTCCAACAACTACACACACAAAAATGAGAAAGTGGTTGGAGCTATTTTAAGGGCTTGGCTCAACCAAAACCCCAAGCAAGTGTTCCCACCTCCATGGACAACTAGATAGATAGAGAAAAAAAATAGATAAGATAAATAAAATAGACATGCTATAATAACAATATGTTAATAAAAGTAAAATGATAATGCAATGAAGAGATTATAATTACCTTCCTTTGAAAAATGAGAATGCAACCTCCAAGATGTCCCAAGAGTTCCAAAGCATTGATGTAGGGATCCAAGGAGAAAGATTTTAAGAGAACAAGGGAGTGGGAGTGGAAGAAATGCTTGAGAATGGAGAAGAATGAGAGATTGTTCAACAGAGAGTGAGTAGAATGAATTCTAAGATAAAATGGGATCTTTAAAATAGGTATATGAATGCAAAGGGATTTTCTTGGTGTGTTTGTAAGATACAAAGATTTTACACTTCATGGGCAAGCATGAAGTGTAATGACCAAACAACTACACAATGAAGAATATTTTTGACATGTTCACGTAGAGCATAGGTGTTTATGTGATGTGCTATTGTCCACAATAAAATTTCACTTTAATGACCAAGAATGAAAGGGGTAAGGACAAAATTAAGGTTGAAGAAAAGGGGCATTGCATTATCAATTTTAATTAATCTAAAGGGGAGGTCTATGGAATGCAAAATTGCATAGGGTGTAATTTTTGGTATTATAATAGGTCAATCCCCATGCTATGAAGAGATATTTTGGATCCAGTTATCAATTCAAGCACAATTTTATGGGTATCATTGGTAAATATTCATTTGTTTAGAGATCCATTTGGTAGAAACTCATAGACTAGCATTCAATGAGACTTCTCTACATAGAAGCCTTTCAATATTACCAAATTTTGATGATGGAAATTGCCTAATATTTCCACTTCTATCTTTAATTCTTCTGCTCCTTGTCGTTCTTTGTCAAGCCATATCACAGAGAAAACCCTCATAAACTAAACCAAATCCCCCACTTCCGACCTTCAAGCAGACATCACTTGTAGTATCACGCAATTCTTGGAATGAGAACTGAAAGAGTAAATTTGTCCACGAGTTTAGAGGATCATCCTCATCGTCATTGTCTATTTTCAACTCTTCTTTGCTTCTGCTTACCTTTTGTATATTTCGCTATCTAGACACACAATATGAGAAACATTACAAATAATCCAATAACCACAGAAATATTGTTACTTATAATCGAGCACTCATTATCCTTGGGCCTTCTCTGAACTTTAATATAAGTAGTGGAATTGTGAAACAAATCACCAAAGTATTCATTTTCGATGAGTGGATGTTGGACTCTAGATGATAATACCCGCTAGAAATATTATCAAGGCCAGTATACATGAAAAAAGTAGCTTTACAAAAGTAATTTTTGAAGCATAGAGCTTTACATTCCTCTCTTGAGAGAAAACCTAGAATGCAGACATTTACCAAATTATATCTAAAATAGGAAACATGGTCTAGCTCCAAAAATTGATAATTTTTTGTGCTGCTCATTGTGGGCTTTTCTAAGAAAATGAGAGGACTTTGTAAAAGGTAGTCCAGGTTGAGTTTTATGGTGTCAATCTAGCTAAAAGAATTCGCCTCTTGTGGAAAATTGCACTGACAATTGGTGCTGATACGATAGTCTCCACGTGTTATTGGGTAATAACATGTACCTGACGCACCAGTAAAGGTTGAGAAGTAGCCGTGAAGAGGTCTTTTAGTTTTCTATTTGAAAGAATAGAACAACACATGCCCATATAAAGCAATCTTGAAGTAGGGTGAATTTATGGGCATTGCAACATTCAGTGCAATCGGACTGGATGGAAAACCTTTAGTATAGAATCCAGCCGACTCATTTTCTAACTAAACATCTACTAGAGTGAGAATTGCAGGTAGGCTAGGATAGCTGAAATATATTTCAGGGGGTGGAAAGGCTATATACAGGGAAAAACTGTTGATGAGAAAGGTTGCATAGAAAATCCCTTGGTATGCATATGTCAGGGAAATGTTTCAAGTAAGCTTCTATTTGAAGAAGACATTAATGTGTTAGTGGCAACACATCATTTGTTTGAAGACATGTAACCTCTTCCATTGCCTAGTTATGGTTGATTTTTTTTTTTTTTGGTCCTCTTTTCATTTAATTTTCCTAATATTTCTGAGAGATGTAAATATGTTGGCTCTATACATTTTGACACCTGTAAGCTTCTATAAAATTTGTTAATAGCTTCTCCTCAAAAACTCCATACAACTGCATATAGGAAAAGGGGATTTAGGTTATTGAAAATATATATATTTTTTTAACTATATGCTACTATTATACTCTATGCAAGTTTTATGTGTAGAGGCTCATATTCAAAGGAGAGACAAGAATTGGAAGGGATGGCACCGGTGAATTGAAGTTGTTCACATCATCATTAGTGCCCACCCACTAGCCTGTTGCTCAGGATTCAGAGTTTCTAAAGAATTCAACATCATTGTATGTGTGTTGATGGGTAGCGTGGGTGCTTTAGTTTGATATCATGCTTATCCACAACATATGAGGCCAAAGGAGATTGAGTAAACATTGCTCAAAATGACAGTCACAAACATTGTCCTACTATCTTGCTGCCCCTTATGCTATCAAAGGCACTATACTCATTTGTGCATCCTTAACTGCTTGTAATACTTTAAAGCATTCCTCTGATTTCAATCCCATGATGTCAATCACACAAAATCACTTAATGAGTTTGTATCTACACAATCGTGAACCTGATAATACTAGCCCGTGTAATTAATTTTCTTTTCAGTACCATGCAGCTATTTAGACAATTCAATAAGATTACATAGTGTTGTGACTCTATCCCATGTTAAATTCAGTGTAACCACCTTCTGTTATGCAAAGCATGTCAGGCCCCATGTGGCCTGACTATTTTTTTATTTTTTTTAAACAACTTTCATGCTTAGAGGACTTCGGGGAAGTTTTTGAATGCATCTAGAATGAAAACATGAAATGGGTTTTCCTTAAAACTTACTTTCAGGCACTTTTGAAAAATAGTGAAAATTGGCTAAGTTGGCTTCGGAATTGCTTCTAAAAACTGGTCAAACGACCTCCCTAAGCAATGAAAACTTGCAGGCTTGTATCCATTAGTCCCGAGAATACAATGCAAAAGATGACTCGGTGAAAGGATTCAAGAAGTGAATGTTATTCACTGTCAAAGTTGCTCACTCAAACTTTCTGCAACAAACAACTGTTTTGAACCAATTGAAACTGATGAAATCACCTCGTTGCAGAAATATCAAATCGGCTCCTGGTGAGCTGCCACTGAACAGAGTAGATCACTTTCGTACAATGAGTATGTGTGCAAGATGAATTTACTTGAGTCATCTCCCATCAAAAGATATTGAAGCTCAAAGTTAGCCTCTCAGAAAGGTTTCATTGCAAAACTAAAGAAATTCCATTTGGTTTTGATTTGCTAAAAATAGCAAATCAACTCGTGAAGCTCTGAAAACTGGCATGCGAGTTCATATTAGTATAGAGAATGTAGAAAAATATTCATTTTGACATGACAATCATCCAGTCACAAAATGCAGGCTCAAATGGGAGGCTACTTTGCAGAACTAAATGTTTGCAAACAACTGAAAAGTGCCAAAACCCTTCAACTTGGCTTTTTGAAACACTAACAAAACTTATCATGAGAAGCTGAAAATTGACATGCACATTGACATATGACACATGAGTGTGTCTACAAAGGGATTTTGCTTAGAAATCAACGGGCTTCAAAATATGACCCTCCAAAGTAGGTCTTTTAGGCAAGTTCATCAGGTGCACTTCTGAAAGTGCAGAGACAAAATTTTGAAATGGGCACTTCAAATTTGGAAAATTTGAGAGTGTCAATAGTGGCTTCGACTAGGGATGCATGCCCCTATGGGCATAGTAAGATTCCAGATCTCTAGGGAGTAGACCAAATGCTGAGTCAATCAAGTGTCCTCAAACTACTCCTTTATTCATCTTTCTTTTTCCGCTTCATCTGGTGACATCAGGCCACCAAATGAAAAAAGGGGAGTCACCATTTACCTCTGTCAAACACAATTATGTAAAAATAACTTATCTCCCTCAACTCATGCTTGGCTCTGTCAAACCATAACAACATGGGTGACTGCACCCTTGCAAACACAAGTATCAGGCTACCTTCATGCAAGTGGAAACTTGCTCTTTGTTCAGCTTTGTCATTAATTGGAAACCAAATCAAATAGGCCACATCATTGCCACTTTCTTCATTCTTTGATTTTGTATCAAGTGGCAAGATTTGAAAATGGGGATCAAGACCATATGAAAGCACAGTTTGATCACAACCATTTGTCTGATTGAACATGTTGGTACCTCTCAACAGGCCATCATATACAACATCATCAACATGTTCACAATCATAATGCATTTCAAAGTCAAACATACTTTCCAAATGTTGATTGTCATGTGGCAACAAGCTATCATATTCATCATTTAAATCATTCTCAAACTAAAAACAACATTCCTTGGTATCTTGCACATTGCCACATTCTATGAAAACTCCCTCCAGCTGACAAAAATAGCACTCACAATTTGCTATATGGCTGGAACTATCAGGTTCAATCTGGTTGTTAGTTTGCACATCAATGGTAAACCATCACAAGAATTGAACTGAAGATCGTGTTCATCATGCAAACCATCTTAGCATATGTCAAAGACAAAAGATGCATATTCTGGAGCATCCTTATACTGATCACTGCAACATAGGCACATCTTTTGACACTTCGGTTCAAGTATATCAGAACATACCTTGGCATCATGGAGACATGGATCAAATGCAACATTAACTTCTAAAGAATGAGTAAATGCACTCATCTCAGGTTTGAGAACATATTTTGATGTACTCATGTCATCATTATTCAACTCAAAACCAAATAGCTCAAAAGTAGGCTCCAGTAATTCAACATCAACAGGGACAATAGGAATACAACTATGTGCATTGGTTTTTGCATGTGCAATGTCAGTTGATATATGTGTTGACTCAAAAGTGAAAGATTCATTGCTAGTTGAAAACTCCTAATTAGCAATATGACTAGAATCTTCATTATCTTTCATATAAATGCCTTTCACTTAGGATGGAAACATATCACTATTCACACTCTGAAGATCAGGAGCATCAAACATGAAGCAATTGTACTCAACTTCACACTCATCAACATGAAGTTCACCATTATTCTCACTCCTTGGCTGCTCCATATATATGTCATAGTGTGCCACTTGATTATTCCAAAAGGAATCCATTATTTCATCATCATGCTCTTCATGTAACAAAAACCTTTCCATTTTTGCTTCATACAAACAACCATGAAGAGCAAGGGCATAATCACACTTATCAACATCTTCATCATATTCAACATTATGTTTTGAGTTGACATATTGATCACACACATGTTTTTCTTCAAATTTTGCATCACTCTCACAATGAGCTTGCTCTACTTATAGTAAATCTGAATCACATTCTCTGTATTCACCATGAGCATTTATATCATTGTATTCTTCAAGTGAGGAATATACTTCCATATAATCCTCAGGAAAGCAATCACAATCTTCAGAGTACTAGTCAAAGATATCAGCCTCATCATGATTTTCATCACAAGAAAAATTATCACTACTTAAACCATGTTCAAAATCTTCAGAATAAATATCTGAGGCTACACTTTCAAAATCATAATCACTACTTTGTAATGGTGTATCATCAACACAAACATTGTAATCACTAATCACATCATGACATGGGATAGCATTATGTTTTCATTTACTTTTCAATCACCTAAGATATCACAAGAGAAAAATTCTTGCATATCTACTTTGTCATCATCCCATGTGTCATCATTTTCCTCATTGCTGTAAAGATTTGCACATGTTCTGATTGTAAGCTGATTACAATGTTCATCGTCTGACATGTTCTTTTCACTTATTTGCATTGTTATCTAATTTTCCTCGAGAGGATAGCTGCTATTTTCATTTTGAGAATCTGCATTTTGTGCATAACCACATTTGGTTGATTCCACAATCCTTATCCAATCAGAAACTTGATCAAAACTATGGGGTTTTAACTCCTCTGACAAAGTACTCAGCCCAGACTCACAGATCTGACCAAACATGTCAATGCACACTGAATCTTCAGGTCTAAATTTTGTGGGAATCTTCAACAAAGCATTCAAAAATCTTGAAAATAAATCATGTAATGATTCTCCTTTGAGTTTTTTCATTAGAGAAAATTCTTTAACAATAGATGATTGATCAACATTGCTCAAATCTTGATGATATTTAGCATGGAGCTCATTATGATCTACATGTTGTGATGATGGAGCAGAATTAGCATCTTGACAAGCACTTCTATTATTTGCCCCATGTTTTCTATATGCATGAGATGTATTAGGATGACCAACACTCACAGCCCTATGTCCTTTCATCATTGAGTATCTTAAATTGTTCTCAATATCCATAGAAATTTGATATGCTTGGTGCAAGGTTATAGGCTCTTTGTCTCTCAATAAGAAACCCATCTTGTCAAATGCTCCCAAGTACATGACCAAACATTCAACATCATTTGGTCTTATCAGGAATATCTCTTATGATCTTTGAAAATTTGAGCTTAAAATACAAGACTAACTCATCTTTTCCCTTTTCCATGTTCATGAACTTTTTCCTTATCAAAACAGGGTCAATCCTTTCTCCAAATTGCTCCATGAACATTACCTTGAACTCTTCCCATGAATGAATGGAGGATGTTGGAAGATAGGAGAACCATTCCCTTGCATCTCCTCTTAAGGACTAAACAAATAGTCTCATGATCACATTCTCATAATCAACCTCATAATCTTCCATCGCATTACTGAATTCTTGGAGATGTCTATTTGTTGATTCAACCTTGTCACCAGTGAATCTCGATAACTTATCTTTGACTTTAGCTGGAATGTCATTTGGGTAACTAATAAATCCACTAAAATTGATGGCTCTATACCTTCCAGTGCTGAAATTTTTTTGACCATATAGCTAGGACTGATCACAAACCATGGTTCCATCTGGAACCATACTAGGATGCATATATTGAAGCATTTTAACATGCCTCTTTCACAATTCACACATCAACTCTAAAGTTGATCATTCATTTTCCCTATTGTCTATCTTTTATCATGATCTTAGAATGTTACAATACATAACACAAATGTATGTATGCCTAAGATCTATTTAATAGGAAAATTGAAAAACTAGCATACTTTTCCAGAATAATACATAAGTTGCAAATTACAAAATTCAAAAGTATGCAAACTAAATATATTGTTCCTTTCCCTAGATATTAGTGCTAATCACTCAATAGGGAAACAAGGTTTATTCTAAGATGTTCAAATATGGTTTTCATATACAATTTTCTTGAAAACCTAGAATGAAGAATACCTGGAAATGTTGCAGCTGTTGTCAATTGTCTTATGATTGTAGATCTAGAACTATATTCACCTCTTCATCAGGTTCTTGTAACAAAGTTACCATGTCTCTTTGTAGAGGACTAAACTTTGAACAACAACAAGCTTTTTCACATGTAATTTTCTTTCTGAGTTCCTTTCACCAGCAGAGCACCAAAAATCATAAAATAATCAGTTTCACTGCAACAATTATCTCTCGAGGCTTGAAATCCTTCATTATTTGAATTAAATTCAAAATGGAAAACAATAATATGGCTTTGTAACTAAGCAGTTTGCAATTGGAGATTCAAATTTATCCCCAGTAGAGTCACCATTTTGTTGGTTTGTTTTACTGTAACTAGGCTGGTCTTCTAATCTACCTA
This sequence comes from Sequoia sempervirens, assembly GCA_007258455.2. Classification (NCBI taxonomy): domain Eukaryota; kingdom Viridiplantae; phylum Streptophyta; class Pinopsida; order Cupressales; family Cupressaceae; genus Sequoia; species Sequoia sempervirens. The sequence continues at coordinate 672,984,720 of VDFB02281492.1, forward strand.
TGGGATTGCCAATTCCAATCAAGGGCAACTCAAAGGACCTAGACCAACTAATGAGGATTTTAAAGACCTCCTACACTTTGGGCTTTGCAAGACCTGGGAGGGTGATCCCTTAATGTTTTTACAACCTCTACATCATTATCATAAACAACATTAACATATAACAGATAATCTCATTTAATAGTTCAACACAATAGGATAATATCAAATAGAATTGGTTGTTCATCGATAATATCAACTATTTGGAGCATGAGATAACTACAACATAGGGATTTAAAATGATTTTGAATTTATAAAATGTTTCTGAGATGCACTAAGCTGCAAGATAAATCAGTGCCTAATTCTAGGCTATGGAGTCAAACACAAAAAGAACTCATCAACAAATGACATTCAACTAGTGGATTTAAATTGTTGATGCCTTGCATTAACTATTAGTGTCTTACACCAACAATCCCACTCCTGTTATCTATCAAACTCTCCTTACCAAATCCAACCTGCACACTTGAAATCATTATTATCTGCTCAAAGCATTTAACAATTTCCTTGAAATAGACCCATCAACAAATAACACAATCTCAGTGAAATTTGAGATGACACACTTTCATGATTTATTTGCATAAACTGGTTGTATTTGCTTATGAAATCAAAAAATTACAACTTATAGACTCAAATTATGACTCAGAACTTGACATTTCTCTATCTAACCTAGGCTCATACAAAACCCCAAAAACCTCTCCTTTTACAATGAGAGAAGAAGAGAATAAAAGAGAAACAAAAATAGCCCTAAGATTAATCTGATCTATAGATGCAATCTAGAAAATTCTCTCTCATTAATCAACAAATTTTCTCAAAGCATCTCTCATCTCTCTTCCAACTAAATTTTTCTCTTCATTTTCCTTTGTTGTCTGTTGTGAAGCAACAGAAAATTCTGCCATGTGGAGAAATTTCATCTATCACTTAGCTACATGAAAATACCTCATGCTCGTTCTCATGAAAATCCTTTTATTTTCCTATTCTTTGTTTGCTACAGCTTCACTTTGTATTTTATTCTGGACTTTCAGTGAATAAAATATTTTGTTTTACAAAGTGAACAAATCCACTTTATTCACTACACTCACATTTTAATTTATTCACTTTACATGCATCTTATTTCCACCACATAAAACCTTTCACTTTTACTTTTGAAATATTTTCCTTTTCTTGAAAAGCTTTAAATTTAATTGCGTGAAAACTTTACCCATATCTCTCACACTTTTCACTCCCAACTTATAATATTTAAATGTTTTATTTAAAACATCTCCTGTGAATATTTAAATTTCACCTTTCAAAGTGAAAATCTAAAATATTTTCCTTTGCATAATAAAAAAAATTACTTTGTCGAGCAAATATTTCCATTTGCTCGGTCCACCATTTTTATTTTCATGAGCAACATATTTAATTTTCAAATTTTTTTCTTCTCCTTTAACATTGTTTTAAAATTAAAACAATGGGCATTAAATAAAAACAAATGAAGGTCCTCTTAAACATCCTTCGTGCCTTTATTTACTTCACGAGAGCTTTGCCTAGGGCCCAACTCATACATGTGCCACAATCCCACAATCTCATGAAAATTAATCCGTGAGCATGTTTCCATTGCGATTTGGTGGGGGATGGTGTTGATTTCGCTGCATTTGTATCTTAAATCTTCACCGTTGGCTTCTTTTTTTGTATATTTTGTACCCTAATTCCTCTATTTGGCGTGTATTCTCTTCTCTTCATCCACACAACTATGGCGACCAAACAATCACAATGAAACTTTGATTTTCCCTTTGCTAGCTTTGATTCATTCTCTGTAGGGGTATGATGGCTACCATATATTTTGATGGATTCCCATATCCGGTTTCAGTCCATGCCTTTGTATTCATTCTAAATCCCTTTTTAACTTCCATTGCTAGTGCATTTGCTTAAGCTTTCTACAGCCTTTTCAACATATGTCTATTTCTATGTGTTGTTGCTATCATGGCATTTGAAGCTTCTAAAACACTTTCAATAGATACATTTTCATGTGTATTGCTCCTCTTGGCTGTGCTATCCTCCATGGTCGCTTCTTCATTGAGCACACAGGCTGCTCCCATTCGCCTTAGTTGCATTCTACTAATGCATTTGCTTCAGATTTTGAATAATTTTCAATGAATATAGTTTTATACCTATGCTGGAGCATCGATTCATTTGGCGCTCTATGGATAGACTTCCACTTAATGAGAAACATCCTCCTCCTCTGTTCTTAGCACCCTCCATGGTGCACACTAGCTGCATTACTTCAAATTTTCTAAGATTCTTAACAAATCCATCATGTGTGTTTTCTGCAAATACATTGTTTAGTGCATTCTTTTAATAAATGCTCATACCTTGTTCCATCACTCTGTAGATAGCTCTAGCCTCATCAAGAGATCTATGCAATGTGTGCCCTTTCATTGTATTTTGCAATGCTTGAAAAGTTTCTAAAGCATTTTAAAAAGTCCATTTGGTGCGCTACATAAGTATTCATGGAATTCTATGTATTTGATCTCTTCAGTGACAACTAGCATGGCTGCCCCTGCTTGACTATCACATGGCTTTGATCAATCTGGTTGATCAAGCACATCCCCCTTTTCTAAGATAATCTTCATACTATTCTTCCATATGAAAATCAGAGATAATTTTTTCATGAATGAGGCACACATAGAACATATGCAAACCATTCATATCTCCTTTCAGTAGCTTAAATTTAGATTTTATCAACACTTTCAATTTAATGGGAAATACCATATACCAAGTGAACTAGCTAACCCTCTACAAATTCCTCACATCAAACAGTTTTCATTTATTTTCCTTGAAAGCACATTTTATGCAAAACAACCTATGTGCCAAAATAAAACCTTATTTCAAACCATATTTGCATACTTTCCTTAAGAAAAAAATCCCCTTCCTTTTTCCATTTTCTGAATTTAGTTCCCCCATATTCTTCTTTGGTCCTATATTCAAAGGAGAGACAAGAATTGGAAGGGATGGCACCGGTGAATTGAAGTTGTTCACATCATCATTATTGCCCCCCCCCCTAGCCTATTGCTTAGGATTTAGAGTTTCCAAAGAATTCAACATCATTGTATGTGTGTTGATGGATAGCGTGGGTGCTTTAGTTTGATATCATGCTTATCCACAACATATGAGGCCAAAGGAGATTGAGTATAAATTACTCAAAATGATAGCCACAAACATTGTCCTACTATCTTGCTGCCCCTTATGCTATCAAAGGCACTGTACTCATTTGTGCATCCTTAACTGCTTGTAATACTTTAAAGCATTCCTCTAATTTCAATCCCATGATGTCAATCACACAAAATCACTTAATGATTTTGTATCTACATAATCGTGAACCTGATAATACTAGCCTGTGTAATTAATTTTCTTTTCAATACCATGCCAGTGCTATTTAGACAACTCAATAAGATTACATAGTGTTGTAACTTTATCTCATGTTAAATTCAGTGGAACCACCTTCTGTTATGCAAAGCATATTAGGCCCCATGTGGCCCGACTAAAAAGAAATTGATTTTTAAAAAACTTTCATGCTCAAAGGATTTCGGGGAAGATTTTGAATGCATCTGGAATGAAAACATGAAATGGGTTTTCCTTAAAACTTACTTTCAGGCACTTTTGAAAAATAGTGAATATTGGTTAAGTTGGCTCTAGAATTGCTTTTGAAAACTAGTCAAACGACCTCCTTGAGCAATGAAAACTTCCAAGCCTGTAGCAATTAATCCCAAGAATACAATGCAAAAGACAGCTCGGTGAAAGGATTCAGGAGGTGAAAGTTATTTGCTATCAAAGTTTCTTAAACTTTTTGCAACAAAAAGCTATTTTGAACCAATTGAAGCTGATGAAATCACCTCATGGAAAAACTATCAAATCATCTCCTGGTGAGATTCCATTGGACACAATAGATCACTTTTGTACAATGAGTATGTGTGCAAGAGGAATTTACTTGAATCATCTCCCATCAAAAGATATTGAAGCTTGAAGTTGGGCTCTCAAAAAGGTTTCATTGCAAAACTGAAGAAATTCCATTTGGTTTTAATCTGCTAAAATTAGCAAATCAACTCGTGAAGCTCTGAAAACTGGAATGGCAGTTCATCTTGGTATATAGAATGCAGAAAAACATTCATTTTGACATGAAAATCATCTAGTCACAAAATGTAGGCTCAAATGGGAGGCTACTTTGCAAAACTAAATGTTTGCAAACAACTGAAAAGTGCCAAAACCGTTCAGCTTCACTTTTTGAAACACTAACAAAACTTATCATGAGAAGCTAAAAATTGACATGCACATTCACATATGATACATGAGTTTGTCTACAAAGGTATTTTTCTTAGAAATCAACGAGCCTCAAAATATGACCCTCCAAAGTAGGTTATTCAGGTAAGTTCATCAGGTGCCCTTCTGCAAGTGCATAGACAATTTTGGAATGGGCACTTCAAATTTTGGAAATTTGAGAGTGCCAACAGGTTAATTAATTTAATGATAGATTAAATGATGCGACATATTTAACTTAGATCTGGGTTTATTTAAATCAAATATGAGAAGACTATGATTTTAGACTTAGTTAAATAAATATTTTGATTTATTCAACTAAAGTGGATGGTTGGTTAGCTTAAATTAAACAAGGTTTAATTTATTTAATTTCATAGAGAGACCTTAGAGATTTAATTAAATAAAATGAATTATTTAATTAAATATGGACATACGGTTAATTACATCAAATAGATTGATTTAATTAACAAGAGAGAAAGACTTAATTAGATAAAATGATTTATTTAATTAAGAGGAAAATTGATGAATTTAATCAAATAAAGGTATTTGATTAAATAATTAGATAGAGGGATGATTTAGGATGAAACGGTATTAATAATCAGGATCAAGCATGTAATGCTAATCAATATATTTTCCATGTCTACATTTTCCCCCTCTTTGAAGCAAGGTACTCGTTACTTTGTTTCAAAGAATAAGATGACTTGATCAAAAGCCAAAATTTTCTAATATTAAAAACTTACCCTAGTGTCACTTCAGTGAGAGAAAACATGCCATTATACTGCCCCCTCAAGAGATTAGACAAAAGTTCTGAGTTTTGAGTGATCTCACAAAAAAAGAGGACAGGGTGCCCGACAGGTCTAGAAAAGCTCTGGGAGGCCAAAAAAAGAAAAAAATGATGAAAAATGGCCCTCGAATGGACAAAAACTAGATCAAGGGTCTAAAACCCCTCCTAGATGGTTAAACAAGGTAAAAAAAACCTAACTTTCAGGCTTAAATAGGCCTCGGGGGACCACTTCCAATTCATTTCCACATTCAGCCTTACAAAATTTTGTGATTTTGAGCTCTGACACCCTAACGAGATGGCCCAATGACAACTCCCGATGCACATTTTTTACCAATTCTAGATGTACTAGAGACTTCCTGGCATTGGACCACTGGTGAGTCAACTTAACCTGAGCTTTTCTTTTCATTTTTCATGCTCATTTAATGCATTGAAAACTAGGTCTCTAGGCATAGTGCAATATTGCACCACTGAAAATTTTAAACTCTGTCACTCGGTGTTCAAACTACACTGCCATTGTAATATGGACTGCCATGATGTAGTTTGGAGTTTGTGTTTAAACTTCAAACTCTAATGCCTTTGTGAAGTGCACCACCATGGTGCAGTTTAGAGTTAGGTTTTTTGGTTAAAGTGCCATGCCTTGCTAAAGTGCACCACCGCGGTGTAGTTTAGAGGTTTAAAGGTTCCAGTGTCATAGTTTACAAATTTCAAACTACACCTCCTTCACATGTTGTGACATTGGGGTGATTTTCTAAACATTGAGATTAGATCGGACAAAGCTTTTTTGATGAATTTTAACACGGTGACTTTTCCTCATGTAGGAGGAGGCGACATAGATCTATTTGTGTGAGCATAGGTCTTGAGAGATTTTTAGATATTTGTCCAATTTGACCAATAGGAAGTAGGAGTGCCTAGGAGAGATGGCGCTCTGGTACATTTCCTACGCACCACCTGTGTAGATGCACTTGGGCATGATGATAGTGTTTGCTAAGAGGTGGCACAATGAGATATCCTCCTTTCACTTCTCGACTAGCGAGGCCATGGTCACGTTAGAGGATGTGTGGCAGATTTTGAGACTACCCATCCATTGCAAGTAGGTTATCTACGACATGGATGTCGGCAGGGAGGTTTGTTATGCCATTATAGACACTAACCATATTGTATTATGTGAGGGTTAGATCGAGTTGGAGTTCCATAGCTCTCTCACTTCACCATACCAATTACTGATTGGATCCATCATATTGGCTCTTCTTGCCTCAAATTGACAAGTCCAATACTTCATTCTAGGATGGGGGCTTGCTTGGGAGTGGATGGTTCGACAACAACCAACACTTTTTTCTTGGGGCCAAATTTTGCTAGCTTCTCTTTATAGATATTTACATGAGTTTACATACCTAGACGACAAAGCACTTCAGGCAGGAGTTACACTTTTGAACATCTTGGCATGGGAGCACATCCCTATACTTTGTCAATGAGTCATTCCAGTGCCGATGGAGCTAGATGATCTAGTGGTTTGGCATTATAGGGGATGCCTTTCTTTCACTCACACTGGAGAGCATGAGATTCCTCATTGGAGGATGGTCCTTGATGACATGAGTGTGCTCACATGGTGGCCCTACCTTGGACAACTAGCTTGGTTTGATGATGTACAACATTTATTTTTTGCTCGCTAGGACTATTTGATGTAGGGTTGAGAGCATACCATGATAGAGATGTACATGTTAGGTAGCAGTTCAGGGAGCTGCAAGATAGGCCAGATGATGGTTATGTGGCCATTTTTGTGAGCATAGTGAATTAGGGCTCCTAGGGGAGATACATACCTTTTCATGAAGCAGTAGAGAGCTTCAGATAGCTAGTGGCCAAGTCGTGGCCATACGACCAAGGAGAGACAAATCTAGGAGTGACACAAGCATATAGAGATTGGTTTTGGTCACACCTACAACTCACAGTCCCAAGCACACCATCTACTCGATGGAGAGCTAGAGGTAGGCGACAGGCCAAGGTCAGAGAGCATAGGATCATGATTAAGGAGGTTGCGGGCCACCATCGGTGCACCAGGTATAGGATTGGGCAGTTTAGGACCAATTGATTCAAGATTAGCTAGTGGGAGAGTAGAGGTAGGAGCAAGATCTAGGGCACCATGATAGGGTCCCGAAACCACCCAGGGATGGGGAGTAGGAACATTCCCACATGTAGCCACCACTACAACCAGATCCCAAGGATGGGTAGATTTTGTTGCTGCATGCCCAGTTACAGGCACTGACAGCGGAGAGAGATCAGGCTAGGGATAAGTGGGACTAGTCCATTTTGCAAAGGTAGGCTGCAAAGTTATAGGTGGCAACAGAGATGGACCACTGATAACAGCTAGAGGAAATGGCCGCCTCCTCCTCCTAGAACACAGTATCACCTTGGGCTTACAAAGAGGTTGTTCAAGACGCTAATTATTATAGGATGCACTACCATCAGGTTGTGCCGAGAGCAAGATGAGCTCCTGACTTTTCATAGAGGACTAGCAACAGACCTACAAAGGGCCACAGGGATAGATTAGTTGGTGAGGGTTGTAGCCAAGAGGGATAGGACTTCATTTTTATTAGAGACAAGATTCTTTTTGTGCCTTTCGAGCTCATTTTTTATAGTCCCATGGGCCAATTGTACTTATTGACATACACATGTACATTGATCTAATTTTTGTATCATGACAGTATATATTTGATGATATATGAGATGGTTTTGGTGTGATATGCAATGTCCTATTGTTTATCTTATGCTTTATGGATGGTTCCTATTTCTATATGTGATGCAAAATGATGTTATCTGTATGATGCTTATGATATTATGATTTGTGAATGATATAATGATTTATGTAATGTAATATTCTATGTGATTATGTAGGATGCATTCATTTTTTTTTTTTAATCTTTTCATGTACTTTTTCTGATGTATGCAGGATGTTATGTAAATGCTTATACTAATAAATCTATATGATGCTCCTAATGGTTGATTATGTATGTGATATTTTTATGTATGTCATGCAGTTTAGGATGGTGTGATTTTCAAAATGATATGTAATGTAGGGATTTTTTTATGTGATGGATGCTTATGATTAGGATATGTATGTGATAGCATAATGGATGATTAAATATTTATGCAATGTTATAGTATGATAAATTATATGATGGATGTAAATGATGTTTATGTGATGATATGGTGATGTAGATGTTTTATGATGCTATGAGATAATGCTATTATGATAATGTAAATGTTTTATGATGTTTATGAGATAATGCTATGGAAATGCAATATATGTTTCTATATGATATGCTATATTCAATATGTCATATGTTGACGGTTTATGGATGTAGGATGGATGCAATGATAATGAATACTCTCACAATACCATGTTAGCGCAAAAAGAAAGAGATATAAGAAAGTAGGAGATTCCAACAAGACATTAGAAAATGATGATGATGATTTTCTTTCCAAGGATTTTGGATTTTTAAAAGGGCCAATTACCTTATGTTTGATAACACACATAGGTACAATGCATCAAGGTATGAAGAACCAGGATGATGTTGTACCTAGTGTGATAGAATTTGACTTGACAATCAAATAGGAGTATCCTTTTTCGCACCTAACATATGGAAACATTACTAGGATGTACCTAAGTTACTTCAAACATCTCAGACCAAAACATAGTAAGGAAATCCTTCCTATGTGGTCAACAAGATATCTAAAACACCTTTCATACACACCTAATAAAGCAAGTATTCACCAAGGTTATATTACAAAGACATACAACAAGAACAATAGATAAAAGATAATGATCGTTGTGCTATTCCTATCTCTCTAAATCATTTTGTTTGGGATATCACCGAGAGGTCCTTGGAATAAGCGCAATAAGATAAATCAACAAATCAAGATAAAGAAAACAAACAAGCTAATGTTCTTCAAGGCCGCTAGGCAAGACTAAACTATGATAATGCCTGATGTTGATATCCATTGTAGGAAGGATGCATCCTAGGACATGATGATATAAGATGATTTTATATGGAACTGATTGGATGATAGGCTATTGATATATAGAGTTGACCAACTTGTTTACGTACTTGATCTATACTTGAGATTTTGACAATTGAGTTTTCACTTTTAACCTGCTAGACTTGTTTTCTGATTGTATCACCAAAGGTTGGGGATGATGATTGTTTATTGTGAGTGATGTTTATTATGGGTGAAAGTGATATGAGATGGATGGAGATTTTTAAATATTTCAATGTTTTTGGAGTTTTGAAATGTTTTGAGGCTGTTTTTGGTATTTTTTGAGATTTTTCAAATGTTTTGATTTTCAATTTTCAAATATTTTGGGGGTTTTTGATATTTTGACCAAGAAACTAACATAAGGACCTATCCTAGGGGCCTCAGGGGTTGATCAACATATTATCCTTGCCTACATTATAAAAGCAGAGACCACACAGTTCTACTGACACAGACTCGATTATGGATGAGATATGAACAAATGATCTACTAGTTTATTATGATGTAATCCTAAAGGACTGACCTAAGTGTCTCAGGGGATGATAAAAAATCAACCTTCCCTATCTTAGAGACCTCTAGTTTGACAAGACAACTATTTTTGACTTTTTGATTGACTTTTTGACCTATTTTTTGGGATTTTGATATGTTCTGAATGGTTTTGGATTTTCCAATTTTCTGATGTTTTTGGATTTTTTGATTTTCTAATTTTTTTGGTTTTCTAATTTTAGGGACCTCAATAATATAGATAAATCCAATCCGATGAGATCATGCCCCTAGCATGATGTAATAGACTACTGTAATAAAGGAAAAACAAACTAACTTTAAGAATGGGCCAAGTAGTACTAGGAGGGATCATGACACGAACATAAGACCAAGCTATGATGTGGATGTGATTGCCAATGGATGGAGATATGGAATGTGATGGATGATGCAAAAAAAATATGAAGATCCTGGTGGATGGAAAGTGCTTATTTATGCAAGGCCCCTGTTTGCCAGGTTTTCACCAAGTTACTTGACCAAAGTGCCACCGAAGTGGTTTTCACTAGAGGATGATTTTTCTCTTTACTATTTTCAATCCTTTTTCTAATTTTTTTCTTTTGTATTTTTTACTTTTTTTATTTTTTTGTTGTCACCAAGATGCCTATTTTCCAAGATTTCACTAGGGTGACAATTTTTTCAGGATGTTTTTCTGATTTTTTTTTGGTTTTTTTTGTTCTATACCTTGAAAGATTAGGTATAAACTTTTTAAGATGGGAGAATTTCATGGGATCCTACAAAGGTTCCCCTTTAGGTGTTGATAATTGATATGCCCCTAACTTATAGCTCACTATGATAAGAAATGGCCCAAGCCAGTTGGGTTCAAACCTGCCTTTGTTGTTTGTATTTGGGACATTCTTCTAATTCTCCTTGAGGACAAGTTCTCTGACCTAGAAATTCCTACTTCTAATCTTCTTGTTATAGCTCCTCTTGAGTCTATTTTGATAGACTTGCAAATGATTTAAAGTGTCTATACACCAATCATCTAGTAGCTCCAACTCATTTAGTTTTGATACTCTATATTCCTCATCTGTGATGAGGTTTTGTAGTGAGATTCTTAATGAGAGAAGCTCAATCTTGATGGGTAGTAATACCTCTAATCCATAGACCAAGGAGAAGGGAGTGGAACCTGTGGGTGTGCGGATGCTGATTCAATAGGCCCAGAGGGAGAGATTTAGCTGCAGATGCTAGTCATGACCTACATCATTGACTGCCTTTTTAAGGATTTTCAAAATGGTTTTATTGGTAGCTTCTTCTTGGCCATTTGCTTGGGGATAATATGGAGTGGAAAAGTGATGTTGGATTTTTAATTTTTCACATAGGTCACAAACATCCCGATTCTTGAAAGGTGTCCCATTATCTGAGATAATAGCTTGGGGAACATGGTACCGACATATGAGGTAGATTAGGATGAACTTAGATATTTTCTTTCCAATGATATATGTCATGGGGATGGCTTCCACCCACTTGGTAAAGTACTTAGTGGTAGTTATGATGAACTTGTGGCCATTAGATGAGGTTGGAGTAATTTTCCAAATGAGATTGAGTTCCCACTATGAAAAGGGCCATGGTGTGACAATAGGATGAAGTTCTTGAGCTAGTGCATGAATGAGGTCAGCATGTTGTTGACATTGTAGGCACCTTTTGATGTAGCCATGTGCCTCTCTTTCTATTGTAGGCCAATAATACCCCATCCTCAGCAATTTCTTGGCCAAGGTCATTCCACTTGAGCGTGAACCACAAATACCACTATGCACCTCAGTTAAAGTGGTCAATGCCTCCTTAGCATTTAAGTAGCGTAATAAGGTTCCTCTTATGCTCCTACAATAAAGGGAATTTCCTAGGATGACAAGCTGCGATGCTTTCTTGATAAAATTTATTTTAGGATTGAGGGTATGTCAGTAGGTAGGACACCTATTCACAAGTAGGTATAAATTTCATGGTACTGTGGATCACCAGGACCAATAATTTCAAACACAAAATCTAACTCTAGTACCTCAAATTCGGGTACAAGAAGCTCCTCTATCAAAAATTCATGTTTTAGGATGTTGTGAGGGATGTCCAGTAGGGATCCAATCATTTCCATGGAATTTGCTGCTATGTTGTTGGCTCTGGGAATCTACTCAATTGTAATATCAATGAATGATTCTTTGAGGCTTTCTACCAACTTTTTGTATGGAGTCAACATATCATCCTTTGTTTGGTACTCGCCGTTCACTTGATTTATTATTAGCTGGGAGTCTCCATATACTTTGAGGACCATGATGTGCCATGCTGTACTACTATTATGAGACTTATGGTTAAAGCCTCATACTTTTCAATGTTATTAGTGCAAGGGAATGCCAATTTGTAGGATCTAGGTATACAATCCCCCTGTCAAGTGATGAAGAAGACACCAGCTCTTAATCCATGCTATGTATAGGAGCCATTAAAGTAGAGTTTCTAGTTGTCGTCTATGTTGAGATTGAAGATGGATTCATCTAGAAACTCTAATATGAGTGGGTTCTCTGAATAGATTGGTGCTTCTGCAAGCTAATCTATGATGATTTGGCCTTTGATTTGTTTTCACTCCATGTATTCAATGTCATACTCTGATAGTATTATGACCCATTTAGCCATCCTTCCTATGAGAGTTTCCTTTGATAGTAGGTACTTTAGGGAATCAATCTTTGTGATGAGTTTTATTTTGTGTGCCAACATCTAATGTCTAAATTTTTGTGAAGCAAACACTACTAGTAAGTAGACTTTTTCAATGAATGAGTAGTTTAGCTCATTCTCAACCATTGTTCTACTAATATAGTAGAATTCCCTTTTTGTCACATTTTCATCATGCTAAGCTAGAAGAGCACTGAGGTTTGTTGTTGTCACTGACACATAGAGGATCAATGGATTTCTTGGGATTGGTGGCAAGAGGACTGGAGGTGTGAGAAATATTCTTTGATCTTATTAAAAGCTTCTTCATACTTGTCATCCAAATTTTATGCTACTCCCTTGTGAAGTAGGTGAGAATAAGGGATTTGATTATCTTCTAATTGTGCTATAAATCTTTGGATGGACTAAATCCTGCCTTGGAGACCCCTCGACTGTTTCAATGTTTTGGGTGCCTCCATATATAGGATTTCCTTTACTTTTATTGGGTCTAATTGTATACCTCTCATTGACACTATGTAGCCCAATAGCTTTTCTGACTGTATGCCAAAGATGCACTTCTTTTGATTTAAGAAGACCTTGTACTCCTCTAGCATGTCGAAGATAACACTCAAGGTTGCTATGTGATCTTTCCTCTTCCTGGATTTTGCTAGTATGTCATCAACATAATATTCGACATTTTTGTGGATCATGTCATGAAATATTAGTGTCATGGATCTTTGGTAGGTGGCACTAGAATTCTTCAAGCTGAATGGCATCATGTTCCAATAGTAGGTCCCACATGGACAAGTGAAGGCCATTTTGTGTTGGTCTTCTTTGGTAATCATTATTTGGTTGTACCTAGAGAAACCATCCATTAAAGAAATAATTTCATGTCTTGTCATCATTTCCACAATCATGTCAATGTTAGGCAATTGGAAGTCATCTTTTAGACATGCTTTGTTTAGATCTCTAAAATCTATGTAGATTCAAATGCCCCAATCTAGTTTTGAAATAGGAACCAGATTTGACACCCACTTGGGGTAGTCAATTGATCATATGAATCATGTATCAAGTAGCTTTTTCAATTCCATTTTGACTAGCAGGGTGATCTAGGGATACATTTTCTTGAGCTTTAATCTGATAGGTTGTGCTTCAGGATACACTACTAGATGATGGACCACAATCTCTAGATCGAGCCCAGACATATCTGCATAACTCCATGCAAAGTTGACTTTATGTTCTCTCAAGAAGGCTACTAGGAGCTCTTGCTCTTCTGATAGTAATGACTACATAGAATGTGATGTGTGGTATTTTCTTTGTTCCTAGGTTGACTGGATTACATCTTTCAGCTAGGACTGTTGATGTTTCTTGATGAATATCTCTAAGAGGAAGATTGAAGCCCCCATCCTCGATTGCCTCAGAGAGATTTTCATCATTGGATGTGTCCTTTATTTTTACTATTTTTGGGTCAAATAGTGCTACATTGTGGTTTTCACTCAAGGACCTAGAGATTATTCTTATTTTTTTGCTTTTGTGACTAAGGCATTCAATCATTTCCCCATAGTATGCATGTGTATCTAGCTTGATGATAAATCCTACTTTATGATGCCCCCATGGAATATTATCCCATAGTCCCATGAATTTTGAGAGAACCTCATCATTTTTGGATATGTCAAGAATTGGCAGTCCTCGTTGGTGATAATTGATGAGTTGTGGGTAGACTAGACAAATTTCATGGTTTTGGTTTTCAGAGTCATAAGATAGGGTGCTAATCATGAGAAAGGTGGTGTCCTCAAAGAGAATGGTTAGGTTGGTTATGGGATCCTTCTCATCACTACTACTACATATGTTAGTTATGTCAAATGTGAAGTTTTTGATGACTTAGCCAGTAGATACAGGTAGGTGGAGTTCGGTTGTTATTTGTTGAGGAGTTATGACCTTCTTAACTAGTGTATTTTGATCACATATCATTATACTCAGAGGGGTATGTCCAAGGACAAGATTTCTCATTCACATCTCAGGAATGAGAGGTATTAGAATCCCATTATAATTTTTTCCAATTCTTTGGTTTCTGTCATAGCCCATTGCAAGCATCATTTGCAAGCCTTTATTGTTGTCATCCATTGGTAGATCAATTTCTTGTCTATTATCTTGATATAGGAGGTGGGATGGGTCCTCCTATATTAATTCTTGACTGATATCTCCCCAACTTCTGAAGTTGGTATATCTTGTAGTGGATGTTTAGGATGTGGAGGTTTCATTTGGTTGCAGTCATCCTCGTGATCTAGGAGATTGTGGTAACTCTCCTACCACAAAGCATTTTTCAGAATTGTGTATATTTCATAACCATGGTCTTAGATGATGACTTTGATATCAAAGATGGTGGGGATGAGAGGAGTGGTGGGTGTATTTGTCACAGAAGTGGAAGCGAGAGTGGTTGGATTAATGTATAGTGTTGATTGACCATTGTTTTTAGGAACTTGAGGGATCTTGCAGTATTTTTTCTCTAGGTTCTTGCAGTAAGAGAATGGTTCAGGATCCCCATGGATGGTGACCTCTTGGAATTCATATGTGAATTTGACACATTGATGAAAGGTTGATGCTACTTCTTGCATTGCATGGATCCACATATGTCCCAAGAGAATGTTATAAGGAAAGTCGAGGTCTAGGACCTAATAGGTAGTTTCCATGATAGTTGGGCTTACTTGAATAGGGAGTTGAATTGTGCCTTGGGACACTCTCTCTTGATCATCATATGCTCTAATTGCAATACCTTTACCGTTTTCAATGGAATCCTCTAATATTTTCAGGTTCTTAATGAGCTTGAAGGAACAAATGTTCAAGCCTCCACCCCCATCCACTAGGACTCACTTAACTTTATTTTTATGCACTAGGGCCTCTAGAGTGCAGGATTATGAGATGGTTTAGTGGGGAATTCTTGATTGGAAAATGTGACGGGGTTGGGTGTAATTATTTTTTTGACCATAATTTGGAGTTGTTCCGAATCAAGATTTGCGGAGATGGTGGATGAGGCCAATGCTTATTCAAGGATATTTTTATGGGATGATGATATCTTTAATGACTCCATGATGGATATTTGTGTTGGGGTTCCTTTAAGCTAGTCAAGTACATTGTAGCCATTTAGAATAGATCTTGAATTGGATGTAGGTGCTTTGTTAGGTTGGGATACCCCTACAATGGTAATTTTCTCGCCTCTTGTGGTGACTCCACAATCAGCATGGGCTCCTTTGATACTAATAGTGGAAAAATACTCATCCATGGATGTGACAACATGGTCATACACATGATTTACACTCTTGAAGGTGCCTTTTCCTTTGTCATTATTATTCCCTTTGTTATGGTTAGGCATTGGATTCGTGTATATTTTGAGGTTCTACTTTCCTACTGGCTACTCCACATTTATGATTTTTTGATTAATGAGGTCTTGGATTAAGTTTTTCAACCTCATGCAATTATTGTTGTGTGCCCTTTGACTTTGTGAAAGTCACAAAGCTGATTTTCATTTTACCAAGGTGGTTTCACGTCTGTTTCCTGATAATTATCATAGGTGAGAGCTTTGATGAGGTTTCATCTATTAGTTTCTTCATGATGACCTTGAGTGGTTCCCCAAGGGTAGTATACTTTTGCTTGGGGGATTTTTTGTTCCCCTGGCATGGTCCCCTTTGATCATTGAAATTGTTGATTGCTTGATTGGTGGTTGGTTGATGTTGTGCTACCCCATTGGTGTTTTTCCTTGGAGCACTGATGACAAATTTGGCATCGATGACACCATCATTTGTGATATTTTTGTTCCTTTCCCATGTGTGAGGTTTTTCATTATAACTTGTGGATGAGCATTTGTTTTGTCGCTTGGGATATGTAGGTGATCCTCTAGGTTGTGTCATAAGGGCTTGTTCAATGTTGAGTGCTTTGGAGATCAATTGGTCATATGTGTTAATTCCTTGCAATTTAGGATGAAAAGCCAAGGTTCCTTCAAGATTGGATATGATGGTGCAGACTTGTTGTTCCTCTAGCATGAACCATTTACTTTGATTGGCCTTTGTTTGCCATTGTTGTAAGAAAGAGGAAAATGATTCATTCTTATCATGTTTCAAAGTTGATAGTTCTTAGAGGCTAACATCCATACTGATGTTGAATGCATAATTTTTGATGAATGCATTGACTATCTCTTGCAACTTTTTTATGCCTAGTTCAAGGCGAGAAAACCACTCCATGGCATGGCTAACCAATCTTCTAGGAAATAGCCACATCAAATAGGTATTGCCATATGCGACTTCCATGCAATGAACCTGGAATTCTTTAATGTGATCTTCAAGTTTTCCCATTCCATGATATTTATTGAATTTGGGGATCTCAAATCCCTTTGGAAATGGTTTCATTACAAATATCCTATCAAATGGATAGGGACACAAGTTGTTGGGTGTTTTTATGGACTTCCTCTATTGGAGATCAAGTACTTTTTGTGAGAGTAACTTGATTTGTGTTGCCACATTGTTTTGTGGATTAGGGGGTGGGATGAAAGTTTTTTAAGGTAGTTCAATTATTGGTGGGATAGGTGGATTGGTTTGTATGTTGATGGATGGTGCCTACACTTTTTGTTGTGTCAAATATGCTTCCCATTGTTGTTGTACCAAAAAGGCTTTTTGTTGGTCCTATTGTTGTTGTGTTAGTAGCGCTTATTGTTGAGCTTGAAGCTATTGTTGTACCAACAATGCTTGTTGTTGGGCTGATAGTTGGGCTGCTTCTTGTTGTTCTTGATATTGCTTTAGCGCTTGTTGATATGCTTCGTGTTGGGTTGCTTGTTGTTGTGTGAGATATTGTGCTTGTGCATGTGCTTGTTGAGCTTGGTATTGGGATTTAGCTTGAGCTTGTGCTTGAGCTTGTGCTTGTTGGGCTTTATATTGGATGTCAGCTTGAGCTTGAGCTTGCACTTGAGCTTGTGTTTGTGCTTGTTTGGATTGATAGTGGGCTTGAGCTTGAGCAACCTATGCCGCTTTTGTTGTTGTTGCTATTGAAATAAGGCTTGGGATTATGAAGCCTATTGTGCTTGTTGTGCTTGTTGTGTGGCCTGAGCTGCTTGAGTGGCTTACGTTGCTTGAGCAACTTGCATTGCTTGAGTAGCTTGTGTTGCTTGAGTGGCTTGTTGTGCAACTTGTCAATTTTAGATTTGTTGAAGTTCCTTTTGATAGGCATCTTGTTGAGTAGCTTGTAGTGTAATGGTATATTGATTTGATGTATTTGAGTTTGGTAGTGGTGGTGGTGATGGATTTGGAATGGTGCTTGTTGTGGTGATGAGAGGAACCATCGTATTGATTAGTGGGTTTTGAGTGGTGGATGGTGTGATTGATACACTTGTTCCTTGTGAGACTGTGTTCTGAGGAATGGTTGATGATGTGGTGGTGGTGGTTTGCTTCATTGGGATAGTTTCCATTTGTTGTTACAATGTCGATGACAAGATATTTTGATTAGCGATCAATGGGTTGAATTAATTTTGTTGGTTGATATTTGGTAAAGAGGGAAGCCCCAAATCGAGAGGTGATGGCAAGGGGGGGAGTGGTGGAAATGTGAGTGGCATACTCCCCTGAGATGTAGCATCAAAGATTCCCCTTGGTCTAAATAGGTCGCCTTCTCCTTATGAGGTTATGGCGAGAGGGGTTTGGGGTGTTGCATGAAAAGATGATGATGGGTCATTTGGATCATGAAAGGTGAGAGGGACATATGTATGTAATGGATTTTGGGGGATGGATTGTCCCAAGATGGAATTTGCTTCCAAATCTTGATTGTTTACTATGGGGTGTGTTTGCAATGTAGTGAGAAATGAACTTCCCTTGTTAAGAATGGGTTGAGTGGGAACAATGGATGATGTGATTTGTAGGATGTTTTGAGTGATGCTTTGGAATGGAGGTGTAGATGAAATGGGGAGTGTGGATGAAATTGGAGGCATAACCTCAAAATATGGTTCCACTATAGAGCTCACATCGAAATTAGAAGGGAGTTTAGCCCCTTGCTTTGCTAATTCAAGCATGTATGGTAATGGGCTGAGTCTCATCATAATGTTGATAATTTTATGATTCTCTATATTTTGAACCATTTTAGTGATTTCCTCATGTGACATCCCAAAGGTATTATTTGTAAGATCCTCCACTTGGCCTTCCTCTTGTGGACTTTGTGATGATGAAGGAAAGTCAGTTAGAGGATTGTTTGATCCAACAAGATTCATTTTGGAATTTGTTTGACTTAGGTAACTTGTAGTGGGTTTTTCTTTGTTGGCTTTCATGTTCTTCTTGTGTTGAGATCTAGTTTGAACCATAAAATAAGGATCAATTTTTTCAAGAATATGGGAGATGAATATCTAATTCTTTGGATTGATCTAATCTTAAGTACAAAAGAGAAATTTAGGATTTTTAAGGATCAAAGATGAGATGTTTGTGAAAGATGGATGATATGGATGATTTTCACTTTTCGATAGAACTTGAGGGGGATGCTAGACTTTTGGGACTTTTGACTTCTTGGATTTGGATTTTGATTTTAATATTTGGATTGACCTTGATTTGATTTTGAATGTTTTTTGATTTTGGATAATGAACAAATGGATGCCAAGATGTTGGATATTATCTATGGGATGGATTTGCTAACATGATGATAATTTCACTAAGTGTGGGGATAAGGATTCATCTACCTACCCCTAATCAAAGAAGATGATAATTTAACTAAGTATATATAGAAAAGGATGCATCTACATATACCTAGTTAGACAAAATGATTGGATAATTTGACTAAGCACATGAAGAAGGATGCATCTTCATATGTCTAGCCAAAGATGTTTTGATGTTTTTATTCAAGGATTTCAAGGTTTTTTATTTTCCCTAAGGACTTTGTTTCAATGATTTTGGTGTGCCAAAAAGCCTAGCATGAAGGATAGTTTCAATATTTTCAAGTGTTGATGGTGAGATGATTTTGGATTGACGTTTTGAAAGATGGGTGAAATTTTTTATTTTGATCCTTGGTGAACCTAAAAGGACTCTTTTTTATAATACCTCAATTTTGAAGAACATGATTTACTCTAGAAAAGGTGTTAAAATTCCCAAAAAAGATTTGGATTTTGACAATAATAGAATGAGTACAATCTAGGATTGTTTCTTGAAGCTTTCCTGTAAATTTTTAAAAACAATCTTCATTTGAATTCATATAGCATTGAGAGACACTTTTGATGTTCTTTTGGACTAAGAGATTTTATTCTTGGTTTCTAGATTTTGGTTTTTCATGAAATCATTGGGGACACATGTGTGGGATTCAATTCCTAATATTTTCTTAGTGACTTTGTTTTACCACAAACACTTCTTGATTAGATTTTCCAAACTAGATGTCCAATGTCTCAACTTCTTCGAATCCCACAAAGTATGTTATGTGGAACATTGATGAAATCAAGGCAAGGGTTACCTATTGTTAACTTTAGTAGGAAATTTGAGATATAAATCAAAGTGTTTAGAAACATCTAAGGATAAAATCCTAAGGGAAAGCAATAACACATGAATTTGGTTGATTTTATTTTCCTCCTAAAGGGTTTGAAGTTTGGATGATGATGTTAAATGTCTGTTTCCAAATGTTTTCAAACAAGTAAAGTTTTTTGTAACCAAGAAAAACTAAAAGTAAAGTGTTTCCAAATTTTTTTGAACAAGTAAACTATTGTGTAACCAAGAAAAAGTACAACCCTATGGCTATGAAAGATTGTATTTGTTGAGTACCCACTTGGAAAAGTCTAGATATGCTTATCTTTAGCAAATGGTTAGATACTTGACCCCATTGGCTCCCCTCCACAACACTCACTTATATGGGGAATCCAAGCATCAACACCCATGAAACTCCCATGGCATGCTTTCCATTTCTACTAAAGACCGTAAAATTGTGGGGCAGCTTTAGAACGACCGTTCTTGCACCAACAAATAGATAGGTATTTTGGCCTTTCTACAACAAGGGTTTTAATTTGGAATTTTCATTCATAGGAGTTGACCCATCAAGGTGAGAGACCATTTGTTCCCTTCTCATTAGAGCCAACCACATGATACTGGCCTTTATTCTAGTACCCACTTTTATATTCCAACTGGAAATACTCTTGGCTTTAGAGTGTTACCAGTTGAGTTGTTCCCTTGGGTGAGTACTTTTTCCCCAAGGTAGGCCATCTAAGATAAACAATAGCAAGCAAAAATATATGTAACTCAATAAATCTTTGTTGAAAAATAGAGAGAGAATACATGTGATAGGTTTAACTCACACATGCAAAAAGAATGTTCAATTTTAGTTCCAAAATGAAGTGTGGAGGAAATCACTTTATCCCAACCTAAGACCATCAAAAAGCCTTTTGATTATCAAGATCCCCGTGAGGTGCGAGAGAAGTGCATACATCTTTTCAATGTTGTTAGTTTGAGTAAGCAATCACAAAAATAAGTAGCACATGTTCTTTTTAAGTCCACAAAGAAAAAGTGAATTCTTTTTATAGCACCAAATCAAATGTGGAATTTTCCTTGCTCAATTGTTAGCCTCAAACAAAATCTAGTGAGTTTTTCTCAAGATTCATTTTAAGCCCTTTTTAGTAAGAATTTGAAATGTTCTTCTTAGACCTAAATGAAATCTAGTATCCTAAAGAGAATTAAAAGGAAAAAAATTCAAGAGAGCTTTATGGCCTTTTTAAGAGTATTAAGCAACACTAAAGTGTTCAAAAACACTTGGTATCAAGAAGGAATGATGTCATTATGCCTCTTTTCTTCTTCACCTTTGACCAAGTCAACCTACAAGAGAATTAATCAGATCTACAAAAATAGAGGTTAGGAGATCAAGAAGCAATCCAAATGATCAAAATTTAAAAAATCATGTGTCATAAAAAAATAAATCACTTTTTAGTTCCCTCTAGTGGTGGATCCTGTGAAGGCGTTGGAGTTTGTAAAACTCAATGGTGCAATATAGCGATGCTTACCAGTTAGCATTTTTCTATAGTAAGGACAAAGAGCATGAAAGCATCGCTATTTCAGCTAGTGGTGGAGTTTCAAGTTTGGAAAGATTCTAGTAGGCAAAAATGACTTAGTGGCACTGTTTGAGATTTTGAATCCTAGGTAGGAAACATACAACATCAGAGTTTGGAATTTTTATTGGTGTGATATAGCGATGCTAGATTCCATACTATTCTAAATTGTGATGCTGGTCTGTCAACAATGGAGTTCCTTGTAGGTGTAAAAAAACAAAAAAGCATGAAATTCGGTAAAAAATTGTGATTAGAAATTTTGGTAAGCACTCCGTATAGCGTAAAAATGTGAACCAAGATACCAAACCTACACAAACACAACAAATAAACATCATATTAGATCATATTCATGTTAGTATCATGATTCCCAAAGAAATACATTTGAAATTCAAAGGAAGAGGAATGAAATGGAGAACATAAACAAGCATAAACCAAAGATATTAAATCCTATTCAAATGCAAAGCAAACTCTTGATCTCTTTGGGGAGTTGGTGCTAATTTGATGTGGAAATTGTCCCTTTCCCAACTCCTATGATGCAAGATTGATGAATGTTGATGAATGATCCACTTTTTTAATGATTGAAGTGTGCTACAAGATGAAAATCTACATAACCTAGCTAAGATTGGATAAAAATGGATGAAAATTGTTATGGATTTGAGTATAATAACTTTTCTCAAATTGTGGATGATCTAAAAATGAATGTGCCCATAAATTCCACTAGGTGATATTTAAAATTAGTGAAATGACATGTAATATGGAGAAGGAATGTCTTAAATGCCACTTGGCTCAATGCAAAGATGAAATAAATGTCTTTTTGGAAGAACAAAGTCCACTTGGATTTGAATTCAAATTTGAGATAATATTCCTCCATTATGCCATGTTGAGAGAAAATAGAGATTTAATAAATGAATTACATATATTTTCATATGCAAGTGGAAAAATCTAGAGGATGGGACATGAGTTAGGATTAAATTAATCAAGGGTTAATTAATTTAATGAGAGAAGAATATTTAACTTAGATTTATGGGTTTATTTAAATCAACCATGAGAAGAATATGATTTTAGACTTAGTTAAATAAATATTTTGATTTATTTAACTAAAGGGGATGGTTGGTTAGCTTAAATTAAACAAGGTTTAATTTATTTAATTTAATAGACAAACCTTAGAGATTTAATCAAATAAAAGGAATTATTTAATTACATATGGACATAGGGTTAAGTCGATTAGGTGGATTGATTTAATTAACAAGAGAGAAAGGCATAATTAGATAAAATGGTTTATTTAATTAAGAGATGAAAATTGATTGATTTAATCAAATAAAGGTATTCGATTAAATAATTAGACTAAGGGATGATTTATGATGAAATTGTGTTAATAATCGGGATCAAGCATGTAATGCCAATTAGTGCATTTTCCATGTCTACACAAGTATATAAAGCCAAATAGAAACTAGTTGATTCATCCTCTTTGGTTTCTTCTATTCTTACGTCTTTGGAAGTGGAAGAACCTATGATGCTTCAATCCACTCTTACACCTCAACAATGCCAAAATAAAATAAAATGAAACTGTGGTGCTAGGTAACGAAGGCGTCATCATCATCTCCTAGCTCGTCAATCTCATCTAGAAGATAAAGAAAATAAACCTTTACCATTGACTGAAGTCATAGATGACCACCCTCCTTCTCCTAACCTGCCACATGAAATTCCAATGCAACCTTCACAAAAAATTGAGCCAATCCAACAACCTCCGCTTTTGATCCATCCATCCTTAGAAATCACCCTTCGTCCTCCTATTGTCATTAATCTTGATGATGATGATGATGATGATGATGATGATGGTGATGATAATGATGCAATGATAGCAAAAATAGATGAAGTGCATAACAATTTAAATTCTTTGTTTTCATTTACAATGAGCTTAAATAATACATCCTCTTCACTAATTGAAGAACCTGGTATGACTCTTGGTTCAACACTTGCAATTTTTCCTTTGGATAGTCAACCACCCTTGCATTACACTGAACATGATTGGGAGGCAGATGACCTATTAAATGGTTGACTTACATTTTCCTAACTAGCCTTTTTTCTTTTCTCATTTTATTTTCATTTTCATGTGTGTATTGTATTCCACCGTATTGTGCATTTGATGTTTCCCTCTCTTCGTACACTTATTGTATTCATCTCTCTCTTCTTCTATATGTTGTACATTGTATTTTTCACTTTTTTTTTGTGTTTTCCTTTTTGGTATGATGCAAAGCATAGAGAATCCATATGTCTCTTCCATGTTGAACCAAATGGTATTTTCCTTTTTCATCTTTTATTTTGTGTTATCCTTTTGGGGATGATGCAAAGCATTGAGACCGAAATGTCTCCTTCATGTTGATCCAAAGTATTTTTCATTTTATTTCACCCTTTCATTTTTGTTTCTCTTGTGTTTTCCTTTTGGGGATGACACAAAGCGTCAAGACCTTATTGTATTTTCCATCTTCACCCAAAACAAAGTTTATTTTTCCTTTTTTTTCACTCTCTTTGTGTCATTCTTCCATTTCTATGCACTTTGGGGAATGATGACAATTCCAATCTCTTTCATAAAAACATTGCAGCAGTGAACATAGTGACCCCAAATCCATAGATCAATTATGTGTTTGGTGTGCTTTCTATTCTAGTGGGAAACTCCCTTTCTTTGTTTTTCAGTTTTCCTTGACATGACACAACCTAATTTCACAACATATGACTTGTCATAGGGCTTTCCAAGTTCACTCTCATGTCTTTCTTTCTTTTTACTTCCTCTTTTCTTCTCTACTTTAGAGCAATTTCTCATAAAATGATGTGTAGAAATTTCATTAAACTGGGGGGCATGCATTACCATTATTTCATTTGAATTCTTGGTTTTTAGTGCAACTTTTTCATTTACATGATGTGTTTTTCATGTTATGGATGATATTGGGTATGATGTCCTTCATAAGTGTGATCTTTCTTAGCATATTACATTCCTCTTAGTGGCCTAATGTGACGCACTGCATCCCCTAAATTGTGAATATACTATTATTTGATTGGTCCTCTCTTGGAGACATTAGACACAATGTTCCCTAAGTGACTAACCTTGCATAAATTGAACAAGACGCCTTTGAACTTACTTTACATTTTTTCATTTTACATTTTTACATTTGTTTTGCCACCTTGCATAAGGCAACTTGCATGACTATGGTACTTTTTCTTTTTGTTCATAGCATTTGTTTCCTTGTGGCACCTTGTTAAAGTTATCAATGGGTATAACTTTAATATGGTTGAGCAGGAAGCCCATCTAGCGGCATGGATTTTCCCGATAGCCACTTTTTTGTTTGTGAGTGTATACCAAATAGCATATGTATCTTACCTTTTGGGCTTTCTCACCCCTTAGACAACTAGTTTTGTGGCCCTAGAGTGAGTACACATTCTCTTCATTTGATTCATCTCAACACTTATGTGTTCCTTTGTTCTTATGTCTAGCTTTCCATGAGATCTTTATCCTAGGGGCTTGATCACACCTCTTGACTATTGCATTTTATCTTTCTAACATAATTACATTTGAACCCTCCTCTTGATGTTCATGGCTACTTTATTATGAGTTTGAAGCGGGTTCATCCTCTCACTAAAGTGGGGGATAAATGTGCCATAGAAAAATGTCCCCTTTTCATTTTCATGGCCTTTTAGGTCTTGTTTCATGGTGTTGGAACTATGTTTCTTTGATTTTATGTTGTAACATGGCTTGAACATGCTTATTTAGGTACTAAAACTCAAAGAATGATGTATTATGAAGGTGATGTGAAGTGTTGTAAGGCATTTATAAATTCTTCTAGACTCTATTAATTACAATTCACCTAAAAATCACCTTTTTTATTCATCAAGAAGCCCTATTTTGAAGTGTTGTAAAGTCTTGTAATAAGCTTTCATGCTTTTCTAGGAACTTCACTATTTATCCCTTTTCCATGGTTTATTTGACACCTTAATGCTCCCATATGCTTAATTAAGTGTATTTTTTGAGTATTATATCGACAATCAACATTAAACACAACATATTTCTTGACACTTGTTTTTAGGTCCTAGGTGGAACCCATTCACCATGGGTGTCGAATGAGTCCCCCTTTGCCCCAAATTCAAAATATTTTAAATTTCCTTTTGGGATTTGATTCAAAATCACTTGATGGCATCCTATGATGAGGTATGAATAGGTAAATAAGGCACACATGTATATAAATATTTGATTTTCACCTCATCTTACATCTTCTCACTCATTTAAGAGTTTTACAATATCCTTTCAAGCACTATTCAAGCACTTTAAAGTAGCCATTGACATTACTTCAGAATTGAATCATCAAGGGTTTGCTAAGTTAATAACAATTTCATGATGTTAGTTTCTCATTCCTTTACATTTCATTTATTTTTTGAAGGTTTGATTACCAAAACAAGGTTTGACCAAGGAAAACCCCTATTCCCTAACCTTAAACCGTTTTTCCTAGTGCATGTTTTTTTGCAAACCTAGGTATGCAGATTTGACAAGATTTTTGATGTTGAAAATTGGCTTACAAGTCAACTAGGTGCTTAAAGTCAACTTAAGTCTATTTCAAGCTTGGAGAAGGTTTTCTGTCCATTTTCTAAAGAATTGACTCTGACAACCCGACAAGCATACTTTTCTAGATCTAGTGTTGCAAAGTTGTCTCCTTATTTTTTATAAATTTTGGAGAGGAACGATTTTCCACCTATGGTGAATGAGTCCCACCTTAGGACTAACAATTTGAATTTTGTCAGATTTTGAATCCTGACACATAGAAGCTTTCTTCTGACATTTTTTCACTAGTAGGAGGACTAATTCACCACTCTGGATGAATGATGCCCACTATGAAAAATCAATAATTTCCATCAACATCCAAAACACTAGAATCACCACATTTCATCCAGGTGCACTTAAATGCATTCCTTTCCTTTATGTTCTACATAATTTCTTCATTTACTTAGTTGTTTGCATATCACAATGAGTTTTCAAATATAGCTTTAATTGCCCTTTTGTATTCATTTTCATTCATTTAAATCAATAAATTGCATTTAGTTAGCTTCATTTAGGTTAGAAAACATCACACATAACATTAATTGAATGGACCATTAGCATTTTTTGCCTACTTCTCTCCTTTTAGGTGAAAAACCCTAGAAGAGTTAGAGAAGCCCTAGGAACCAAAAATCAATGGTTCAGGTATGGTAACCACTAATGCACATGTTTGAGCTATCACACAATCATAACCTAGTTTATTCAAGTTTATTCATGTTAGTTTTGGATTTGTTAAGTAAACCCTTGATCATAGATTTTGGGATATTTGGAATGTTTGAGTGTTGGCCTTTGATTTCCTTTCAATGTTTCTTTGTTTTGAATTAAGGGTTTAAATATTTTTACTGGGTATATGTTCTATAAGCTAGCATAGGTATCATATTTGGCTTGAGTCTATGGTTTTCTCTCGAAGGTCTTGGGTTTGACTTAGACACTTAGGCTCATCCAATGCATGTGGCTTATAGGCAACTGCGCACATCCCTAGGGACTAATCTCACCCTAGCTTGATCACTACTCCTTTGAGGGGGCCATGAGGTCAGGTTGCGGGGATACCCTGGGTTATCAAAATTCCATATATGTGTGTGTGTGTGTGTGTGTGTGTGTAGATGTGATAACTCATGTATATGACCATATATTCATGTGTGCATACATATGTAGAAATACTTATGTATACTCATACATAGATACATCATATACATGGGAAATCAATTGGACATATATATACACTTTGTATATATACTTATTGATCAATAAATATATGTGTTTAATATAAGATGTTAAAATAATGGTATATATGTATATATTAATATGTATTTATATATGTATATATGTATGCATTTAATGATATATACATATGTATACATAGATATATATTAGTATACGTATATATATTAATAAATATATATATCATTGGGAATTGAATGATTTTAATATATATTTAAATTAATATGTGAATATATATATTAGAATGATAAAGCATTTTAATAGATATAAAAATGTAGTGTAAGAAAAGGTACTCCTTTACATTTTCACACTATGTTTGCATCCCCTTAATTAATTGGACTTATTTAAGCTTCTAATTGCATAAATTATGCATTCCTAAGCCTTAAATTATTCTTGTTTTCTAAAAAGGAAACTAATATTAAATAAATGCTAATGTTATTTTAAACACCTTGGAAATTGTGTCCTATATTTAGGTCCTCCTTAAGTTCCAAGACCCATTTTCTAATATTTTTTTGGCAACATTTTAGTGATTCAAATTCAAGTTCAAGAAATTTTGGCTTATGGAATATAATTTTGGGAAACTCAATAAACACCTATAAATACATAGCTATTTTATCAATTCAAACCTAGAGAAGCAAGAACACATTTTATGCAAGAATTCCTAGAGAAATATTATTGTCAAGAGAATTAAAGAGAAACATTATCAGTCATCTACAATAAAAAATCAAGATCATATCCTCATGTCAAATTTATGTGTATTGATATTATGTTTTGGAGCTAGCAATTTGATGTAGGTTTCAAGTATTCAATCATCAAATCAAGAAATCATTCAAGCCAATTCAAACAAGATCCAATACTTAGAGAGATGTGTTAAACTTTAGTCCTCTAAGGTTAGCCATTAAGGGTTTGGTGAGTTGTGGCATAGAATTGTTCATTCACCAAATTCCTTTTACTTTTCATTATTTCATTATCAAGGTTTAATTACCAAACTAGGGTTTGACCAAGGTAAACCCTTATTCAACTAAAAGCATTTTCCACTCTATTTGTGTGTACTGATTTGCATGTGAAGAAGGACTTAAATTGGATTAAAAGTGAAATTTTGAAAAGTTGTCAAGCAATGGAAACTCACCTATAAAATTTATTTCTAAATTCTAGATACTGGAATCTGGAGAAATCTGGAGCTAAGATCCAAGGTCCAAGGACTATGAAATCAAATTTTGGATCCTTGTATAGAGACGAATCATCCTTAGGGTGAATTTGTCTTTGTAGGACACTTAGCACCTATTTTTGGTAATAGGTACACAACATTCTTCCCTTCTCTGATCTACTAGAAATTTACTATTCCAATTTTTGCTATCCTATAACTCTTCTTTTTAAAATTTACATTAGATAATTGGGTGAGTACAAGATCATGAGGGTCCAAAGATTGGTGATATGACAAAAAAGTGGTTGATGACATTTTTATCTGAATTTGATGAAACAAAAAGTGTTTATTGAGAAAATTTCCAGCTTTCCACCAATATAAGATATGACTTAGTTTGAATTTAATAGATAAATATTATTGATTTTTTACATGTATTATGAATAAATTCCTGATTGATAGACTAATTGAAAAACAACAATAATTCTCACACAATTTCACATTTTTTAAATCCAAAATATGTGACACATTCTATGCTTCTTGTACTATAGGATGAAAAAAAAATGAATTTCATAATTTTTTTATCAAGTTATGGTGGTTAGACAAACAAGTTTTATTATTTTTAAAACTTTCTAACAAAATAATCATAACTAATTATTTAATTGTAAAAAAAATTAAAGAATAAATATTCAACACATCTGGGTATCTGTCCTCTACCTATACTGAAAGTTTCAAACAAACAAATTATTTTTTCTTGTACTTAGGTTGGTTAGATTCAAACCTACTTTTTTTTGAAAATTTTGTACTACTACATTGAAATTTCAATTTCTAACAAAATAGATTTACTTTTTTCTAAAAAAGGACTAGTATCTTAAAATCTAGATTTAATTTTCTACAAGTTATGTTCTTTACATATTTTTAAAATTATGTTAACAACCTATTCATATTTTTATATCAAGTTGCCTAATGTTGCTTTTTTAAAATTTTATTGCCACTTAAGGGCCTAGTTGGAACCCATGATCTTGCACTGGCCCAATTGAGTTCATTAGGCATTTTTTTTTCATCTCCCAAAAGTGAATTTTAGTCATTTTATGCCTTAAGGAAAAATTAGAGATCCCCCATTCCCATAGAGTTGGCTCACCTCACTGTTGAAATTCAATTATATCCTTGGGAGAGATCTCTCTATTTTTGATGAAACTAAAGGAAAAATAAGAGTGTGATAGGTCATCATTTCATTTTTGTGAACCTATTTCACACATCCTTATCCTATTATCCCCCTTTTTCTTTATTTGGTTCTGGTGAACTTGAAATTCATACACAGTGAGATTTCTAATTTGAAAGTCCTTCAAACCCTAGATCTAGGATACATGACAACCACCACTCACAGCCATAAAAAGTGAGATATGTACATTAATCTAGATGATGCTACCTATTCTACCATCACTCTCAACCAACAAAATTATATACAAAAAAAATATTATTTCTCCTAAGGTTTTACTTACAAAATCTAGTGAAACCTCCAAGGGTGAAAATGCTTCACAAAGTCTGGTCAATAGCTGTCATAAAAATCCTATTGCATCACCCCTTGAGAGTCTAATAGGGGCTTTTGATATTGTGGAATTTTGTAAAGCTACTAAAATTTAGATTTCTCAGGCATAATGTTTAAAGATGAATCCTAAATAGCTTGATAAGTTAACTGAATATGTTAGGCAAGGACGTTCAGAATTGCATGCAGGCCTAGAGGAAGCAATAGTTAAATCTCATGACTTAGCTACTAATGTTGCATCCTATAGTAAAACATCCTCTTCATCAAATTTTGATGCAAAACCATACCCATTCTATGTATCATTATTTGTAAATGGGTTCATAGTTAACAATTTCATCATTGATTTAGGTGCTTCTGATAATGTTATGCCTACATAAATTGCTAAATCCCTGGGATTAGAAATGACCAAGACATTTGGGAAGTGCAATTCAATGGATTCCAAGCAAGTTCCTTTACTTGGATAGATTAAAGATGTTCAAGTTGTGTTGGATACTTATCTAAACAAGTGACTCAAGCTCACCATAATGGTCGTAGATATACCTGCTAGTTATGGTATGCTTTTGAGTAGGAGTTCTTGTAAAGACTTGGGGGGAAACATACAACTAGATTTGTCATATGCCACCATACCTGATAATAAAGAGAAAGTGCATCTCAAACCTGATTCAAAGGCCAAAATAATGGTACTCAAGTCTAAAGACCCTAAAGCACATATTTTGTATGAAGTAAATGAATTTGGAAACTATATGCTCTTCTCTAGAGAAGAAAAGGAGGATGATGTACATATTCTAGATTTAGAACTTGAACTTTAGATGATGAAATTTGATGGAAGTTGTTCTCACATTGGATCAATAGCAAGGGTCATTCTCATTTCCCCTTCTGGTGAGTGATTCCCTTATGCTTATAAACTAGAATTTGAAATTACAAACAACACTATCAAATATGAAGCCCTTTTGTTAGGATTAATTGAAGCCAAGGGTATGTTAATAAAGATGCTTAATGTTTTGGGAGATTTTGAACTAATTGTGAAGCAAGTGCATAATTTTTTCACTATTAAGAATGAAAGGTTAGAGCACTACTGGAATTGAGTCTAGGATGCCATTAAAAAATTTGATGCCTTCTCAATAGAATTTATTCCTAGGGAGCTTAACATAAAGGCCAACTCATTAGAATTTTTTTCCTCTCTACTCCCAAATCCAGAATTCAAAAATAAGTCCTACAACATTGAATTAGTCTATCAGCCTAGTGTTCTTGACAATGGCAACCACTAGCAGGTCTTTGAAGATGACAAGCAAATTCACACTTTCCTAGAAAATGTTGGGGCTTTCACTCAAATATTTTAAGGAAGTGATAATCAATGTAAAGACTTTTATCCTGATAGTGTGTCTAGTCACCAAGATGAGGTCATATAGTTAGAAAGAAATAAAATACCTAAAGGATTAGTTTCTGTTGAGAACTTGTTTGATCACCATGACTGTTATGTAAAAAAAGGATGAGCAATTTTTATAGACATTCCAATGAGTTTGAGCTACTAAATATAGGAGAATCTGACTCTCCTAAAGTGTTCTACATTGGGAAATGTTGCTCTTAAGAAGAGAAGGAGAAATTGATTGGCTTCTTAACTAAATATAAAGAAGTCTTTGCTTGGTGCTATATTGATCTAAAAAAATCATTGATGGAAAGTTTGAGCATCACATGCTACTTAAAG
Organism: Sequoia sempervirens; assembly: GCA_007258455.2. Classification (NCBI taxonomy): domain Eukaryota; kingdom Viridiplantae; phylum Streptophyta; class Pinopsida; order Cupressales; family Cupressaceae; genus Sequoia; species Sequoia sempervirens. Next base: position 673,016,259 of record VDFB02281492.1, read on the forward strand.
AGGTGAAAGTTTCTTTTAGAAAAAAATAGAGGAACTAAAATCCCATGGTAACTGATGTAATTTTTAAGGAGATTGAAAAAATGTTCAAGGTAGAGATTATATGTCCTATACATCATTTTACTTTTGTAGCGAATATTGTAACAATTCGCAAGAATAATGAGGAGTTTTGGATATGTGTTGACTTCATAAATCTTAACTAGGAATCACTAAAGCATAACTACCTTCTACCCAACATGGACCATATACTGCAAACACTTGCTGGTTCAAAAATGATGTCTATGTTAGATGGCTTTTTGGGTTATAACTAGATCAGTGCAGTAGGAGAAGATCAACACAAAACAACATTCACAATGCCTTGGGGAACTTTCGCCTATAATCAAATGCCATTTAGACTCATTAATGTAGGCACAACATTTCAAAGAGCTATGGATCTATCTTTTGGTGACCTTTGAAACAAAATCATAGTCATTTATCTTGATGATTCTATAGTGTTCTCCAAGATAAGAAGAGACCATTTTCAAGATTTAGAATGAGTTTTACAAAGATGTAAAGAACATGGTATCTCTCTAAATCCTAAAATGTTTGTTTTTGTGGTCATTGAGGGTAAAATTTTAGGCCATATCGTATCAAAATAATGCATTAGAATAGATCTTGATAGAGTGAAAGCTATACTAAAACTAGGCCTTCAAGTCAAACAGGTGTGAAATCCTTTTCTAGTAAGGAGAATTTCTTGAGGAAATTAATTCTAGATTTTTTTGAAATTACTAAACATATTGTGGACATGATAAAGAAAAACCTAGTTTTAAATGGAATGAGGCTGGGAAGTGCACCTTTGAGAATATCAAGGAGGCAATTTCCTGAGCTCCTATCCTAGTCTGTCCAGACTTCAAGAAGGATTTCATTATTTATTTATTTTCCTTTGAACACACTACATCCATCATGTTGTTACAATAGAATGAAGAAAAAGTTCAAGCACCAATTTCCTTCATGAGCAAGACACTAAAGAAGAAAGAGCTTAATTATTCCCCAATTGTAAAACATGCATTTGGAATGATTAGGGTAGTTAACTAGTTTCGCTTCTACATCCTACATTCACACTTAGTGGTATATGTGTTGGACCCAGTTGTTAAGAGTATATTGACCTATCAGGATATTGATTGCATTAGGAGAGGTAATTGGATAGTGAAGGTGAAAGAATATGACTAAGACTTGAAGCCTATAAAATTAGTTAAAGGGAAAGGAATTTGTAAGTTAATGGAAAAGAAATCTAAGGAAGGAGAACAAGATGAAGATTTTCCATTGGCCTTAACTGATAGTCTATAGGATGAATGGTTTTCTGATATTGCATACTTCATCACATATGGAAAATTCCCAAAGCACCTCTCGGTTAAGAAAAAAAAAACTTGAAACTAAAGGAGGCTAAGTATGTTATTTGGAGTGAAACTTTATACAAACATGGTGTGGATAAAGCTTAGAAAGAATAGTTACTGAATAGTTTCCACAATGAAGCTTGTGGACGTCACTTCTCTTCCACCATGACTTCATTTAAAATTATAAGGAATGGGATACTACTGGTCTAGGATATTCACAGATGCTTACCACTAGGTGGCTAAATGTAAAAAAATGTAATTTTTTTGTAGGGAGACCTTAATTAGCAGCTCTGCCACTCAATTTTGTTGTCATTGATGGACCTTTTCAATAGTTGGGACTTGATTTTATCAGCCCAATAAGACCAAATTATAGTGGAGGTCATACACACATCATTACAACCACTGATTACTTCACTAAATGGGTGGAAGCGATTCTAGTCAAGAGAACCACTTCTAAAGTAGTCTGTGATTTATCAAAGAAAATATTTTAGTCAGGTTTGGAGTTCCACACAAGTTATTCATTGACAATGCTACTAGCTTCTCCTCTAACAATATTTCTCTTTCCCACGTAGAAGACTATTACCCTCAGGGGAATGGCCAAGTGAAATCTAGCAACAAAAATTTGATAAACATCATTAAGAAGCTAGTCAATGAAAACTAGAAGGATTGGCATAAAAGGTTGTATGAATCCCTATGGGAAGATCAGATAACTCCAAAAAAGGCCATTGGGATGACCCCCATTGAACTAGTATATGGAGTGGAAAGTGCATTTCCTCTTTCATTATAGTTGTTCATTCGTAAATTATAGACTACTATTGAGCAAGCTAAATTCAATGATGCCATGGGAAGGAGGATTTTGTATTTAAACAAGATACAAGAATAGAGGGAAGAAATGGTTGATAAGATAACTATACACCAAGAAAATATTAAAAACATTTTTGATATAAAATATTGACGAATGAAGTTTATGGTTAGAGATTCAGTTTTGTTTTGGGAGAAGTGCAAAGAACCTAAAGGAGCTCACAGGAAGTTTGATTCACTCTGGATCAATCCTTTTAAAATTATTTATTAGTATGTTCCCAATAATTTCCATATTTCATACCCTAATGGTACCCCCTTTCCCATTCCTTACATTGGGCAAGATCTGAAGCTCTATCAACTATCATGGCCTCACAATCCCCTTCTCTGTGTAAGGAAAATTAGATGTGGAAAACAATTCTCCTAACGTCAATAGCTTAGGAAAGAATGCAGATGTACTTTTACAATTTACAATTACAACCCAAGTAAGATGCACTAAGAAATAGACTACAAAAGAAAAGTCTTGACAATCACACATGAACACCAGATATGCATGGGAAAACCCTTACTAGAGAAAAACCCACCACACCAAGGGAAATCACTTTGTATTACAGTAACAAAAATTACATACAAATTCCAGACTTATCTTTTTGTTGTCAGTTTATAGCAGCATTCACCATGAACATTCTTTGAATAGAAAATTTTAAGTTACAACCTTTACAGATTTGAATACAGTCACTAATCAACAACCTATCGAATCAATCAACGAACCAATCAATAATCCAACCTGATCATAATCTGCAATCATAGAGTATATCCATGGTGTTCCCTATCTGTCAAACTTCCTCACAGAACCGTCACAACTGATTGTCTTCCAACTGTTCAGTTTCGACTTCTCCTATTGGTCCACGAGACTCCACATAGGATGGTTAAACGGTCAAGAGAATTCACAATGTACTGGAATCTCGGTGAGACACTAACAGTGTCTTGCCAATGCCACATAGACTTCATACTGATATCGCCAAGAGTCATTGTAGTCACCAAGATGTTCTATTGAGCTTCCATGAGTTACACTGTGTCACCAAGCAGTTGCCCAAACCTATCGCATTCACCAGGAGATCATAACGAGTCACCAAAGGTATATTGAAGACACAAGTCATATCGAGCTCCAAAGGATAGTCGGCAAGACTTACCGATATTGCCAAGAGGTTTCTCTGAGACATAAAGGTTACCTTGAAGTGTTCACCCATCGCCAAGACATTTCCCTTCACTGAGAGAACATACCAATCTCCATATGTTAACCCGAAGACTCTTCATCATCGACAAGACTCATCAAAGTCACTGGGACTTCTTACCGAGACCTTCGTAAGACCTTCAATGTTCGCTGAGATGTCTTCCCAGGATCCTTGAGTTACCCCGATAGCCATCGGTTATTGGCAAGACAACCTTCAGTCGCTAAGACATTTCTCTGACCACTTTGAGTCACTCTGAAGAATGTATGAATGTTTCCCTGTCGACGTGACCTTCTCCGTTCACTGGGACTTCTCACTGAGCCATATGTTACGATGAAGACACCAGTAGTATTCCTATTGGCAATACACTAGATTTCACTGAGACTTCTTAGCAAGAACCCTTAGCTATCCCGAAGCCCATGGTCGCCAAGAGTCTCCTCGAAATATGATTGAATGGCTTGTCAGTTAGAGTTCTCCTAAGCGCTATGAGGTCATAATGAATACACTATGTCACAGTGATAGACTCCACAATGCAACCTTTCGGCAAGACATTTGCAAGGTCACAACGACATGTACAAACTAGAATGAATCAAGCTGCTAGTCATCCAGACAATGAAGATGCCACATTGACTTGTCTCTAATGGAGGTTTCGACCTGTATAGTTTGAGGCACATATTTCCAACAATCTCCCACTTGATGAAGATCATACAGGAACCTCGAGAGCACAACATAACTTACTGAAAATCATGGGCACTAAGGCCCATTGAACTGGCACACCACCTGAACTTATCTGTGCTGACTGGCTTCATCAATGAATCTGCAACATTCTCTAGAGTATCGACCTTTTAAAAACTAACCTTTCCATCCTCAACCATATCTCATAGAAAGTGGTACTGTACATCAATATGTTTCGTCCTAGCATGGAAAGTAGGGTTATTTACAGACAAATTGCACTCTAACTATCACAGAAAATAGTTATTTCCCCTGCAACAAAACCAATGTTAGAACACAAATGTTTCAACCATACAACTTCTTTAAAAGAATAGGTAGCTACCATGTATTCATCCTCCGTAGTGGACAAAGCGACTACAGCTTGCCGCTTACTCATCCAACTCACTGCACCACCATTCAACATGAAAATGTATCCACTGGTGGACCTCCTGCTATCAATGTCCCCTGCCCAATTAGAATCTACATAACCAAGAATGTCGAGAGTCCTCTGTGATTCTACTGAATTCCCATGGTAACACAAAGAGAAATTTGAAGTACCCTTCAAATATCTGAACACTCTCTTCACAACATCCCAATGTATTCTTCCTAGATTATCCATAAATCGACTAAGTACTCCCACTACTTGGGCAATGTCTGGCCTTGTACATACCATTGCATACATAAGACTACCTACTATAGTAGTATAAGGTACACTAGTCATGTCCTCCATCTGAGTAGGATATTTTGGATAGTCCTCAACAGATAGCTTCATTCCATGCATGACTGGGACCACTAGCTGTTTGCAATCATTCATACAAAATCTCTCAAGAACAGTCCTGACATACTTACTCTGACTGAGCCAAAGCTTTCTATTCTTCCTGTCCCTAGTTATCTCCATCCCCAAAATATACCTTGCTGCACCAAGATCCTTCATTTCGAACTTAGTAGACAACTGAGACTTAAGATTAGAAATAATTAGCTTGCTATTTCCTATGAACAACATATCATCAACATAAAGAGCAATAACAATTACTTGATCACTTTCAGCTTTATAATATACACAGTGATTAGATTTTGATCTCACAAATCCCAAAGATAATACAAATGTATCAAATTTCTGGTACCACATTCTAGATGACTGTTTTAACCCATACAAAGACTTCTTTAATTTGCATACCATTTTTTCTTTACCTTTTTCAACAAAGTGCTTAGGCTGGGACATATAGATTTCTTCTTCAAGATCACCATGAAGAAATGTTGTCTTCGCATCCATCTGTTCAACCTCTAAGTCATATGGTATTGCAAGTGACAAAAGAAATCTAATGGACGTCAGCTTTGCTATAGGAGAAAATATTTCCTCATAATCAATTCCCTCGATCTGGGAATAACCCTTTGCAACCAGTCTTGCCTTGTACTTTTCTACAATGCCATCTAGACCAATCTTTTTCTTAAATACTCATTTGCAGCCCACAACTTTTCTGCCTATAGGCAAGGGCACCAAACTCCAGGTTTCATTTTTCTCTAATGATGCCATCTCTTCGTTCATGGCTTCCAACCAAGAGTTTGAATCAGACATTTTAATTTCCTCTTTTATAGTCCTAGGCTCATCAGTGCTAGAAATCAAAGCATAGGCACAATTAGAATCTATTAAAGAGAACCCATACCTATTTGGTTTTTTTCTTTTATGAGGACCTCCTCACTCACTGAGGCTGAGGTTCTTCTTCTTTAGAACTTTCAAAACTACTCGAGCTCTCCTCAGTTTCAGGTACATTTTGAATTTCCAATTCCTCTTTCTCTGGTGTAGGAGGAATTAATGCTACATCCTTATTTTTATCTTACTTTGTCTCTGACTACAGATCCAAAGTGGAAGGTTTCAGCTCATGAAAGATTATGGTTCTGCTGTACAGAACCTTCTCTGTATCAGGATTCCAAAGCTTGTATCGCTTTATGATAGCACTATAGCCAATAAAAATACATTTGACAGCCTTGTTCTCTAGTTTAGATATTTTTACATCTGACACATGAGAATATGCCTCAAAGCCAAAAACATGAACATGTCCAAGTGAGGACTTCTTACCAGACCACGCTTCCAAAGGTGTTTTCTCAACAAGAGTAGAATTTGGAGAATGATTAATTAAATAACATGCAGTAGATACAGCCTCAACCCAGAATTTCTCCTCCAAGCCAACACTACTGAGCATACTTTGTGCTCTCTTCATCACTGTCCTATTGAACCTTTCTACAACTCCATTCTGCTGTGGAGTATAAGGTGTAGTCTTGTGTCTTTTAATTCCATAGTCTTTGCAATATCTTTCAAATTCATCAGAATAGAATTCACTGCCATTATCAGTCCTTAAGAATTTTATTTTTCTACCAGTTTGATTTTCAACATGGTTCTTAAATTCCTTAAATCGAATGAACACTTCTGATTTACTTTTCAAAAAATAAACAAATGCTCTTCTTGAATAATCATCAATGAACGACACGTAGTATCTTAATTTAGACAAAGAAGGAACATTTACTGGACCAAACACATCCAAATGAATATAATCTAGCAAACGAGAAGATTTATGAGGACTGGAATAAAATGAAACACAGTGCTACTTTCCATATATACAGTGTTCACATAATTCAAATTCAAGATTACAATCTTCAAGCCCCTCAAACGGGTTTTTGTTCTTCAAGGTTTTTAAACCTTTCTGTCCTATGTGGCCTAACCTATGATGTCAAGCATAGTCTTCAACACAAGAAGTTTTAATTTCATAGAGTTTACATAATTAGGGATATTTCCCTCTTCACCTCCATGAGTGGCTTTCAATGGCTTTCCAGAGACACTATTGCATTGAATAGTCTTTGCATCCATCTTGTACAGGGTACCAATTCAAGCACTTCTAGCCAGCACCATTGAACCTCTAGTCATCTTGCAGCCATTTCCAGAGAACGTAACTTGTACTCCAATATCGTTCATCATACTTATAGACAATAGATTTTGAGCCAGACCTGGTATGTGCATAAAATTATTGATTCCATTTACTCTACCATTAGGGAATTGTATCCTAACTCTTCCATGGCCAATAATCTCCAAAGTTGAATCACTTGCCATGTACACCTTCCCACCATCATATTCTTCATACTTTGTGAACCACTCTCTATGAGATGTCATGTGGAAAGATGCTCCAGAATCAATCAGCTAGACATCATCTGATGCCTAAGTTGCCAAGGCTGTAATGAAGGCATCACCATCACTATGAGAAGAACCATTATCGAAAGAGCCCTTCTTCTTCTTTTTCTCCTCTTTACAATCCTTTCGGACATGACCAGGTTGCCCACAGTTCTAGCACTTCACCTTGGACTTCTTGCTAGGATACTTTGATCTCCCCTCTAATTTCAATTTTGATTTCTTGTCCTTCTTCTTGCCTTTCTCCTTTGACCTTTCTCTAACAGCAAGAGCCTCCTTCACCATCTCAAAATATTTCCTTCTCATCTCTTCTGACAGCAAAGATGCAACATCTTTTATCTTGAAACTGGATGTTGTACTCCTAGTCGCCATCACCAGATGATCCCATGAGTCTGGCAAAGAACACAATAGAAGCATACATCGATCCTCTTCTTCAGTCTTCACACCAAAAGATACCAATTGAGAAAGTAGCATGTTAAATTCATTCAAATGATCAGCTATAGACCCTCCTTCCTACATTCTTAAAGAGTATAGTTTCTTCCTCAGGAATAGTTTATTCACCAAGGACTTCCATTGATAAATAGACACTAGTCTCTTCCACAAGGAAGATGCAGTCTTCTCCTCATGCACATTCAGAAGCACTGAGTCTGCCAAATAGAGCCATATCAGCCCCTTAGACTTTCTATCTGCAAGGTCCCAATCTTCTTGCTTCATGCCTATAGGTTTCACTCTAGCCACAACAATCCAAAGATGACGGTCAACAAGAAGATCCTCCATCTTGAGTTTCCACAACTCAAAGTTACTGCCATTAAATTTCTCTATTTCAAACTTTCCAGATGTACTAGCCATCTTAATCTATAATTGGAAATTGACAAAATCTACAAGACTCCCACTCAATAGAATTGACACAAAAAACCCAACGTACCCACAAGGATAACACAACTGGCCAGGCTCTGATACCACTTGTAAGGAAAATTAGATGCAAAAAAAAATTCTCCTAACGTCAATACCTCAAGAAATAATGTAGATGTACTTTTTAAATTTACAATTACAGTCCAACTAAGATGCACTAAGAAATAGACTAGAAAAATAGAGTTTTGACAATCACACATGAACACCAAATATACGTGGGAAAACCCTTACGGGAGAGAAACCCACCACACCAAGAGAAATCACTTTGTATTACAGTAACAAAAATTACATACAAATTCTAGAATTATCTTTCTGGTGTCAGTTTATAGCAGCATTCACCATGAACATTCTTCGAACATAAACTTTCAAGTTACAGCCTTTACAGATTTGAATATAGTCACTAATCAACAACCTATCGAATCAATCAACGAACCAATTAATAGTCCAACCTGATCACAATCTGCAATCTCAGAGTATATCCATGGTGTTCCCTATCTATCAAACTTCCTCACACAACCGTCACAACTGATTGTCTTCCAACTGTTTAGTTTTGGCTTCTCCTATTGGTCCACGAGACTCCACATAGGACAGTCAAACGATCAACATAATTTTCAATGTATTGGTATTTCGGTGAGACACTAACAATGTCTCGCCGATGCCACATAGACTTCAGACCGATGTCACCAAGAGTCACCATAGTCACCAAGATGTTCTATCGAGCTTCCATGAGTTACACTGAGTCACCAAGCAATCGCCTAGACCTATCGCCTTCGCCAGGAGATCATAGTGAGTCATGAAAGGTATACCAAAGACACAAGTCATATCAAGCTCCAAAGGATAGTTGGCAAGACATATCGATATCACCAAGAGGTTTCTCTGAGACATAAAGGTTACCCCAAAGTGTTCGCCCGTCGCTAAGACATTTCCCTTCACTGAGAGAACATATCGATCTCCATATGTTACCCCGAAGACTCTTCATCATCGGCAAGACTCATCAAAGCCGCTAGGACTTCTTACCAAGACCTCTGTGTTCCACCAATGACAAACATTCACCAAGAGCTACACCGAAGACTTCAAAAGATGTTCCTGTCGGTGAGACCTTCAACATTTGCTGAGATGTCTTCCTGGGATCCTTGAGTTACCCCGATAGCCATTGTCTATCGGCAAGACAACCTTTAGTCGCTAAGACATTTCTCCAACCACTTTGAGTTACTTCGAAGAACATATGAATGTTTCCTTGTCGGCGTGACCTTCTCCATTCGCTCGGACTTATCACTGAGCCATATGTTATGGTGAAGACACCAGTAGTATTCCTGTCGGTGAGACACTAGCTTTCGCTAAGACTTCTTAGCCAGAACCCTTAGCTATCCTGAAGCCCATGGTCGCCAAGAGTCTCCCCGAAATATGTTTGAATGGCCTATCGGCCAAAGGTCTCCTGAGCGCTATGAGGTCATAAAGAATACACTATGTCACAGTGATAGACTCCACAATGCAACCTTTCAGCAAGACATTTGCAAGGTCACAACAACCTATACAAACCAGAATGAATCAAGCTGCTAGTCGGCTAGACAATGAAGATGTCACACCGACTTGTCTCTAATGGTGGTTTCAGCCTGTATAGTTTGAGGTGCATATTTCCAACACTCTGTAGATAGTTAGTTTATGGGTTTTTGTTTTTTTTTGGCTATTTTCTTGCTACTTGAGAGAGAATGTGTTTTAATTTGTTGACTCAATTTCCCAACGATGAGACATTAATCATACTATTTGAATATGGGTTCATTGCTTCATCCTAATTAGTCTTCATCCCCAGGCATAGCCAGTGTTACCAATACATTTTTCTTTTGCTTCATCAAATCATTCACTATTTTATAAACCACTCATAACCTTATGTGGGTAGTATTTTAGGTCATAGTTCAAATCTAGGTGGTGTTTTATTAAGTTAATCAAAATTTTCCTTTTGCTGCTTGTGCCTATTTTACATTACTTCTCCATTTCAAACTCGAGTGGTGTTTCGTGTGTTCTGTCGAGCTTTCTTTTTCTCTTTAGTCAAAGTTTAATTTTTTGGGAAATGTTTCACCATGGCATTTGAAATCAGATGCATATTTTTGAAGTTCACCAAACTCCTCACTTCACCACTCGTAGAAGTTTTTTTTTTAATTTTTGAAAGACAGTTATATTGTAAGTGGTGATGCGACAACTACCATGTGTTATGAGGTGAATTAAAGCATTAAATGCTCATTTACTTCCATGTTTTTCCATGAAATTAAGCTTTAAGAAATCATAGTGCTAGAAAAAAATTCTCATCACAAAATTATTTGGAGACAACCTGGAAAAGATGTGAAACTCAAGCTGCAATGTCTACCATTGAGGTATGTTCAGATTTCACTCATTTTGTCTATTCTCTGGATTGTTTCTACCTACATTGTAGTAAACATCTATTGTTATAAATTATTATTTCTTATCTATGGAAAGGGTTAAATACTTGGGCTATGACTATATATCTAGGTTAACATATGAGGGCCCATAAATTGGTGATACTCATTTGCGTCATCTTAGTTTGGACGAATTGCAAAACAAATTCAATAAACCCAATCTTTTTCCCATCATTGAATGAATGATAGATAGTGGGTTAATTTAAGACACTACATTTCCCATAGCCCTACAATGTCCTAAGCTCATTCAAGAATGTATAAGACATTATAGTTCATAGACCTGGGAGGTTTGAACTAGATGCAATAGACTTGTTCTAAAGGTTTAGAGGTCCACTTTTCTGTCATGATTAAGGCTTCCAGAAAGAGAGGAATATTCACTAATGATTATGACACATTCCCAAATTGAATTCAATGCAAAGAAAGGGGTTTATAGAAATGTTATAACAAAGAATTGGTTGGCAAAACCAAAGAAAGGAAAGTCCCAATTGCCCTATAACTTACACCTAAATAATTTTGTAGAATAAGTGGTTGACATTGTGGTGTTGTTACATAGGGCTAGGGGAAATGAGAATGTTCATGGATTTGAAGAATGGATGTGTTTCTTTATCTAGACTATTTTGAGTGGAGAACAATTCCTAGATTGGATAGAGATTATTAGTGACCACCTACATGAGTTGATGACCTTCTTTACTCTTAAAAAAAAATTCTATATGTCTTTATATTTGATATATTCCCTTGCCAACACTAGACCTTGGCTTGGGTTAAGACCAAGTGATTTCACTATGGAAAAAGTGGAAATTTATGGTTATCGTGATAAAATCCAGCTTTAGAAGAGATTTCAACATTTAAGAATGGTGGTTGACACTTTCTCCATGGTGATGGTCAGAGAAATACAAGGGCATCCTGCAATGTGGCTATCACTTGAGGCCATGTAGTTTGTTGATTTATATGGAAGCCATTTTATTCAATTCCATAGATTTTCATACATTAGGGTTGGTGGATATGCTAGATTTCCTATAAAATTTCCTAACTATCCTAAAGACAAGTGGGTAATTGTTGAGATAAGTAGGTAATTGGCTAATGCTAATAGATTACACCAAGATAGGAAAATATTGAAAGTTTGTTTCCCTTTTGGTTTTGACCCTTACAGTTTTCAATCAATGTTAGATGCTCTAAATATTGAGAAGTAATTTTCTAGGTATAACATGCCTATCTATGATGAGCAAGTCCCTATTGATTTAAAGGATTGCATTAAGAATAACTTGAAATTGAGCCCTAATTTTTACCACAAATCTAGTCTTGAAGACTATTGGACTGTAGACTGTTTCGATGAATATGAGGTCAGAAGGAGGACCTAGATGAGATTAACATTGTAATATATAATTATTTATGATTTGAACTGGGATTTTCAAGGCATTGTGGAAGATGGGTCTGACATGGTAGACCTAGTGTATATTGAATTGATAGAGAACTGGCCTATTCCTGCTAAGGACTAGAATTTTGAAGAGAAAAAGACCATTGAAGCGAAAATTGTTGATGCTTTTACTAGAACAAGAGAATGGGTCACAAAGAAGAAAATTGAGCAATCTTGTCCTCACACTAGGGCAAAAAATTCACATGTTGCAAATACTTCTTAGGCCTCTGCTAGTAGGAAATCAGTTAACAACATTTCCCAGTCTTTACCATCTAGAGCCCAAGGACGTGGTGATGAAGATCCACTAGAAAATAATGTGTATTCACAAACCTATGGAGAAGATTTTTTCAACCTACCTACTTTGGAGAAAGAAAATGAAGGAGAAGAAAAAGAGGGGGGTTTAGAAACCCTAAATATCAGTTCTTCTCCCTCCCAAGATGAATTATCTATTAGAGAAGTCAACACATCTCAAAGGTCACAAACAATTTTTCCTATAAAGGACACTCCTCTAGTCACTAGGACACTATTTGAGTCTCCAGGTTTCAAGGAAACTAAGGTTTCAGTAACTCTAACCTAGTTGGAAGATTCATTGTCATGAAAAAGGAAAGCTATATAGCCTAGCTCTCCTAAATAGGATATGGTGGGTCAGCTAAATTATAGAGAACTGCGACCCCAAAACCTAAGAAGTTGAAGACCACTGCTAGGTTGATTAATGATACAAAATTAGGGAGACTCCAGATTGAAATTGCATACCCTTCAATGCAGAGGGATGTTTCTCAGGAAGTTTCAAGTGACTTTGAAGTGAACAAAGTAGACCTCGGCCCTCCTACTAGGGATGGAAATGTTCAAAATTTTTAGGTTTCTATAGCCAGGATGGTTTAGAGGTCAAAGAAAGATAAATAAAGCAAAGATGAGTTGAGAGCCTAGGTTCATAGTTTGAATGAATGTTTAATGTCTATTTTTGAAATTGTTCCTTAGCCTCTCTCTCAAGTTGATTCTTCTATAGAATCACTTACTATGGTTTAGAAGGAGACCTTGACCAAAATAAAGAGTTTTCAAAGCCTAAGCAGAGCTACAGATGATTGGATTGAGTCTCTGGTTAAGAAGGGAATCCTTTTCATGACTGAATCCATAAAATGCTTCCAAGAGATGAATGGCTTGAAAACCACTTGAGGGGAAGAGATCATTTCAATTGAAAAAGAGGAGAAGCTATGGAATAATTATCAAATTTAATTAAAGTTAATGTTGAGCTCAAATATGGAAAATTTGGCTACAGACCAAGTTATATTGAATTCTTCAGATACTCATTATTTTTCATGGACTATAGGGGTAGAGTGGAAGTTACAGATTGTTGAAAAAAATATGCAAAAAATTAAGGAAATCATTAATGAATGCACTGGTGTTTTAGATGAAGCATTGACTACCTTGGTGGCTCTTGGTTTTCTCCAAGATAAAGTCAAAATGTCAAATGACATGGATGTTAAGATCCTAATAGATAGTTTCTAGAAACAGTCAAGGATACTCTTGATTCACCACCACTTAATGCTAAACACTTGCAAAAACTTATTGAATTACACACCGTCTTATCTTAGGAAATTGACCTCATGAAATTTTGTGAGCATTGCATGGAGATGACTAAGGATAACAATCTAACGTGGAAGGTCAAGATGAAAAATGTAATTATTCCTCAACATATGCACTTGATATATATCCTCAAAGCTTTCCAGGCTTGGGAAAAGAAACCTTTGGTGACCCCAAAAGCTAGAAATGAAGTGATGCTATCATGATGGACTTTTTTTATTTTGTGTCTTTTCATTTTGATTGGTTGGGGAACATGAAAAGGAATTTTTCATCTCCCTATTTAATGTATCTATTTTTATATGTTCTCTCTCTAGACATTTGTTTTTGAAGACTACTCAATACTAGTTATTAATGAAACTATTGTTTTATCTATGTGCAATTTGGTTGTGAAGTAATATGAGTTCTTAAATCTATGTGTTTGGAAATATCTTAATGCATGTCTTATCTTTGCATAAGTAATGCAGTTATTCATAATTAATTTCATTTCTCAATAGTATTGGGCATATGTTCTATTTTTGGCGATTAATTTGTCTTTGTGTTGATATATCTTATTCATTAGATCTCGTACCAAATATTTGGGAAATTTTCTAATATTGGGTATACCTCTCCTACTTTCTAGTTAAAATAATACATTGTATTTAGTTTTAATAGTTTAAATTCATTGAAAATTATGTGAGGGAGATACACCTCGATAAAATTTGGAGAATATTCATCTTTCTTCAATGATTGATATTTATATCCATTTGGTTAATTTTTGGCACCTTTATGGTATTATATTGTGATCTCTCAAGGTGCCCAATCTATTAGCCAACATTGATTTAGATAAAACAAATTCAAAAAAATTACATATAGAAAGTTGTCATTTTTATTGTTGTTTGTCATCAAATTACAATTGCATTTGATCAGAAATTTTTGGAAATATGCAAATAAAACTATCTATTTAAAACCTAAACTGGAGACCTTAAATATTAACTTAGAACCCGATATTTTAATTTTTTCAACCCATGTGCAAGGAGCCATTTGTCCTAGTGTAAATTTTTCCTTATATAGGTCATTTTCTAGATTTCTAGGTATTAATGTCTCTATTTTCTTTTTCTCTATCTTTTTTCAAATCTCAGTTTCAATTTATGGAGTTATAGTTTTCTAAAGTTGATTGCATTCAAGTTAATTGGTAAAAAAAAGTGCATATTTCAAACATAAAATATTCATTCAAAAGCCATCATTTTCAGTTTCTTGCATTCTAAAATCAATAATCCCTTATATGTTAGATCTAATAGTTGTAATATATTTTTGCATACTTGTATTGTGTTTCCTATTTATATATGTTTTTTCACACTTGTTTAGTGCCTTTTATCCATTTTTAATACACTTTTGGTTTGGTGAAACTTGTATTACTATTACAACCTGGTGTCCTATTTCCAATACTTTAGTGAGATGCAATTCAAGACTCATGGCATCCCATGAAGGTACATCCACTATGGATCTTGGGTTTTCTATCTCTTTTAGTCATAGTGTTGACACTACTCAACCCATGTTGGAATCTATACCTAAAATAGCATGTCCAATGACCTCTAATCCCAACGATGTTGAAATCATTATTTCTAATATTCCTCAGTAAAACTTACAAAAAATGGATAAAACCTTAGAAAAAATTCAAAACCTTTTGAGTATTGAATATATTGTTGATGTTGTAGTTACTATCATATATAACATGAGAAGAATGTTTGATAATGAACTAGGAATAGAAATCGTGTGAAGTTTACCTCATATCATTGATGATCATGTTCCTACAATATCTAGTTGTGATCAAAATTTTCTGTAAAGTCAAAGTCAATGTGGAAATCAAATTACTCTCCCTACAATTGTGCCCTCTATGCATACATATACTCTTTCAATCATTAATACAAGAAAAACAACTAGCAATGTCAATCCAACCTTGGGTATGTCCATTAAGAATCCCTTTAGCTTTATGAATTCAAACATCATATCTCCTAACCCATCACCTCTCAAAAACTCGTAATTCACGTGTCCTCCTAACACATAAACACCTCCACCTTATTCACCTCCATCTCAAAACACAACCAATGATTTCATCCTTAACTATCTTTTGCAAAAAAAATCATCCATCCAACAACAAATTTCCACATTATAGACTACCTTCACAATATGTCAAATGCAACCCATTTTCATTGCAGATATTGAAAGAAAAAATAGTACCACAAGGCATTGATATTCCTATATTTGAGAAATGTGGTGGTAAATCAGATCTTAGAAACCATGTATCAACATACAAATCCTTATTTAGTGACTTCAGTTTTGAAGGCAAGGTCTTGGCTAGTGTTTTTCCTATATCATTGAAAGACACAAACTTGGAATGGTTTTTCTCTTTACCAAACAATCCAATTAGTTAATCAACAAAAAAAATAATGCTTTGCTCAACCATTTCAAAGTGCACATGTGTTCCAAGATGGCCTTACCCAATTTAATACAATGGAAAGAAAAAGAAGATGAAAAGTTCATTGATTTCATAACACAATACTAACTGCTCTACTCACAAATCAACATTAAGATTCTTGATGTTGATATTCAAAGAATGTTCATTGAAAACTTGTAAACCAATACTCAAGATAAGCTTGGGATGATGAGATTCCCTTCCTTCACTCACTTGTGCATGGATCTATATGACTATCAAAATTTAATTAGTCATTGTGAAGCAAAAATTCCCTCCAATTATCATGAAAATTTCAAATCCATACATCATAATAATTTTCAACCATTCAAGAAATAAAATAAGGTATTTATACAAATAAATCTACCTCAAATAAATCAACAAGTTCAATCTCAAGTGGCTGCTATAAAAACAACAAATCCATATCAATTTTGAGAAAATAATAGACAATTTAGCCCACTACTCAATGCCCTCCAATCCATCACGTTGCAATGCATGGGTAAGAACCTAATTACCTTACCTCCTATTAGAACCCTAGATCCTTACTAAGCTTCTAGCCCCAAATTGTAATCCAAATTTCTTTTACCATTATCACCAACAAAATGGACATGATACATAACAATGTATGTGTATTAAAATCATTGTGCACTCCAAACTTATGGTGTTAGTGATGAAGGAAATAAGTCCATTGCGCCACCCAATGTCACAACCCAATTTTATTGCTTATTTATCATAATATGGTAAATTGAATTATTGAAGATATTCAATTAAATTTTAAATGGAGATCTGGGAATATTTAAAAATTGAATGAAAGAAGTTGACTAATGTTGACTTTGTAAACTTTTGAAATTATTTTATATGTTACCAAGAATTGAACATTACTGATCAATTTTTAAGTGCAAGTGTCTAGAGTTTTAGGGTGACAAGTTGAAGGATGAGAACACTACTGAAGTAGGATTACTTAACCAGGTCAAACGATAAGCTAGTTGGAATCTAGGTGCACACACTACAAATTCCATGATGATATGTAGTTGAATTAAATTGTATATATAAGAGAAAAAAATTCCTGACTTGAATTCTCTTTGTTATTGAAAATAATGGCTTGTAGATTAAAATTTGTCTACTTAATTTTTTTTTTTGAAGAAAATGAACGCGAGTATTGTAAAGAATGATTAAAAGGACAAGAGAATTCATTATGTGGAAATTAAGTGTAAACAAAAAACTTCCTTTTTAACATATATATAGATGCTTCAATTTGAATTTAAGCTGCTTATTGTAAGTAATGGTTTATGAAACTTATAAGTCATCCGAAACAAACAACTTATACATGAATGCATATATATATATATATATATATATATATACATCTATATACATGTATGTAGATAAATATGATTACATATATATATATATAGATCTATATATATATATATATACGTACACATATTCAAATTTATATTGAATTCAAGTTGATTTCTGATATATTCTAAATTAGACTATTTGAAATGAAGAAGAAATCATAAGACATGTTGGTTATTTTTTTAGAACCAAACTTAATCTCACCATTTACTTATGGATCTACCAAAATCTAATGATAGCTAGAGACAAGGATTGGCCAACAAACAAGGGTTATTAGGCCCTTACTTCTACTCTTTGGGCTCTATGAAACCCAAGAGGGTGGTCCTAATAATATTTAGATGGTATTCATATGTCATTCTATCATAAACATTGCAACATAGATAGTTATCATGTCCCCCAAAATTGTATCACTAAGATACAAAACATTAATAAGTAAATAATATAACAATTTATGCATATTGAAAAGAATGTCTAAGAAATTTAAATATTATAACTATCACAAAATAATATTATAATTATAGTTATCAAATAAATAAAAATAGAAAAGATATATAAATATAAATACTAAACATTTTTATAATTATAACACAATAAATATTATAAATATAAATGAAGGAAACTAAAATAAAATAAATATCAAAATAAATATATATAATAATATATGAAATACAAATTTGAATATCATTATAAATGATATTATAATGATAATACAATTATAATCATATAAACTAATATATAAAATAAATATAATAAAATACACAAATATAAACTATAGAATAAATAATAGTAAACAACATATGTAATTAAATCTTATTTTCAAATAATAAGAATAAAATCCTAAACTACCCTCATCTAAGCTAACAAAAAGCATCAATCCTCCTTAAGCAACCAATAGGCTATAAAGTATGCAATGGTTGGCATTAAAAGTCAACAATCATGCAAAGAAAGATGAAAGGGCCACGTCCCTTCCTCAATAGAGGTGACTATTGGGCAGATCAAGCAATATAAAAGAAGACATGAGTCACTAAAAAAAGTCATCACTTCATAAGCTAATTAGGAGAAAAAGTAAGTTATTGACAATCGTTGGAAAAGGGGGAATTGATGTATGCAACAACAATAAAAGATAATCTTTGAGCATATAAAGAAATCAAAGTAAATCTAAAGAATACAAACATACATATTTGCATAGCATCAAACTATTAACAAGAAGGTAATGTCTTCTAATATAAATCGAATGGAAGAATAAAAAGGAATATATGCTAGTACCACCATGGTTGAAGAAAAGATGGAATAAAAAAAATTAAAATAAAGGGGTATGACTTTGATAGGTCATTACTTATATATAGAAATAGATCAGTTTTAAATGAGTAAAGAGATACTTTTATATTTCTGAATAGAGAGAAGAATAAGTGGGGTGGAAAGATTAAAGGGAATAAGTTAATATATATGATCAAATATATGTAAAGTAATATATGATAATATATCTAATCAAATATGTGTAAAGTAATATATGATATTATATATTGTAACATCCCGCTACACAACCTTGAAAGGGTAAGATCCAAAAGAGGACAAGAAATATATTTTTTTAAACAAAAAGAATAACATACACAAAAATCAGTATCTAGAACCATATAACGACCACAAACATGGCCAAGCATGGCCAAACATAACCCAAAGGAGAGGACTAATCCACCCTCCAGAGAAAATCCAAATAGGAGCAAACATAATAGCTCCATAAACTTGCTCTGGAACTTCTAGCTATGAAACTTCCAGCTATGGAGCTTCTAGCTAATGTTCTATGATGATCCTACACATACCTCATAGCAAATTGAATGTAGTTTATAAAATACTAGGTTTGTTTAAAAAATAAAAATCTATTTGGTGAAAATTTGAAATTTCAATGTAGTGGTTCTTAAATTTCAGGGAAAAATAAGTAGGTGTATGCCTGACCACCCTAACCAGAATAAAATGATAATATTTTCTTATAAAATTTTAAATATAAGTAGAGGACTCATGCCCCAATGTGATGCATATTTTTTTGTAATTTTTTTCCAAGTAAATATTTAATTATGATTTTTTTATTACAACTTTTTAAAAAATATAAAAACTTGTATGTTTGACCACCTTAACTTGGTCAAAACTTCATGAAATTCAATTTTTCTTTTTTTAGTTCTATAGTATGCGAAGTATAGAATGTGACACATGTTTTGGATTTAAAAAATGTGATATCGTTTAAAAGCTATAGATATTTTTCAATCAGCCTATCAATCAGGACTTTAGTCATAATTTGAATAGAAAATGAATAATAATTACTTATTAAATTCAAAGGAAAACATAATTTATATCAATGGAAAGCTAAGAATCTTCTTTAAAAACCCTTTTCACTTCATCAATTTTGGGTAAAAAAATAGTCTTCAGCGACATACCCATCATATTGCCACTTTTTGGCCCATCATGATCCTACACATACCTTATGAAGTTCCAACTATAGAACTTCTAGCTATAGAAGTTCCAACTATGAAACTCCTAGCTACAGGAGTTCCAACTATGTAAGTTCTAGCTATGGAACCTCCAGCTATGGAACTTCTAGCTACAGAAGTTCCAGCTATGAAACTTCCAACTACGAAAGTTCCAGCTACATAACTTCCAGCTACGGAACTTCCAGCTACAGAACTTCCTACTCCAGAACCTCTGCTCTGGAACTTCCTGTCTAGAACCTCTGCTCTAGAACTTTAGTAGCAACAATACAGAGTAACAAGTAGAAAGTAGTGATGCTCCAAAACTTTTGTAGCCGCAACATAGAACATTATCAAAAGGCAGCATTGCTCCAAAACTTTTGTATACAGAAACATGAAGGGAAAACACAACCAAGATCTCATTTTTGCATAAATTTTTTTGAAGAAAAAGCTATAATGAAATCATGAAAAGATGTCAAAGAAACCACATCAAGACAGCGACAACCAAAATAAATACATATAACAAATTCATGGAAACCAAGACAAAATACCTCAGCAAGACATACTAGTAAACCACATACAACAAAAAGGTGTGCCAGAACATACGGCTGAAAGGTGCTCCAGATGTTACCATTAGGTAACTAGATGGTAAGACATCAACAAGAAAACACTGACCTAATAGGGTACAGTGGGCTAGGATAGGGAAAATTTGGCCTGTGACTACCTCTAGTAACCACCATCCGGGACATGAGTATGCTCAAGCCTATGGATCCAGGCGGAGTTGATACTTAGTACCTACATCACTTCCAATTACATGTCAAAGTACATGTGCATTTACATATATCATATAGTCAAATCAACATTAATCATCAGGAAGGGAGTCATGATATCGTAAGCCTCTCGAATATGAGTGTTACGAAATCATCCCTTTCCTATCCATAATCGTACATAAGAAATGATAACAATATATAAACATATAAGCATGTAATCCAAAATAATAAGTAATCATCAATGTCTAATCTCATTATAATAATATTTAGCAATTAGAATACCAAATCAAAATCAAATTCTATCTTACCAGTCTAAGATTAGAGGGGTGTGACATCCTCCCTCCCTAATATTTGACTTACTCCTGGAAGTCATGTAAACTTAATATGAAACCATGTCACACATTAGTACTCAAAATATAATAATCAACATTAAAGGATTGTACTTCATCCCAAAGATGAGAAATTTAATATGTACATCATTCATCACTAAACAAAATAGAAAGGACATCCTTTTAAAATTCACCTTTCTAAGAATCACTATCAATATGTTGGCATATACCTTACTCATAATGTCTCAACATGAAACATAATAACATGATTAATCTTTCTAACATCACATGTGCCACAACTCTCAAAGTAAAAATTTAATTTAACATCCACATTCATTCAAAATAGGTTAAGATACACATTAACTCCACTAAGAATAGGGTAAATAAGATGCATAAGTACTCAATTCTTTCCAAAACATCATAATTTGCAACAATATTTGTTTATAACACATTTCTAATCTCACACATGAGAACATATTTGGCATCATTTTCAACAAAATGTAACAATTTATACTTTCTAAAGTATACTAAGCCAACTTTTGAACTTTCCATATGAAACCATATCCAAGATGAAACATGCATTTATACATACATACATACTTACATCAATGGGAATCACATCACAAGGCTAGACAAGGGTCCATCTGGACACCAGTAAGAAACATACTAATCTATGATACATAATCCATGAGCCAAGAGCCAATATCCATCTCACATAATCCATACTTCACACTTAGTGGTTTGATGTTGTTAGGCCACACACACACGGTGAGACCATCCAAACAAGACCACAATGACCTATCTCTTGTTCAATAAGGTGGTTAGCCTCCAAGAGATAGTCATCACACATAGGTGGGTAATGGGTCTTGGCTGTGTAACAGCCTCACATGCCCCCATCCTCAAGGTTCCCTGCGTCTACTTCCTCGTATACACTCAATCGAGTCTGACTCTCTCGTTCTCAATGAGGAATCACATTACAACACAAGACCGACATTTGAAAACAACAAATAGAAAACTAGTTCAGCCAGCAAAGATCATAAATAAATATCAAATAAAGATTCAATTACAACAATAAATCAAGAAATGTGCACAATTTCAACACTAAATCATATGTAACCACAAGGGCTACGAGTAAAGAAATTCCACAATCTATGGCTAAACCATTACAAACAAGATAAATCAAAATTTTCCGGTCCTCAAAGTCAAATAAAATCCATTAATAACCAAAAGAAGATTCACAAATCTCCAAAATGGCACAATACATAACTATGTGACTAAACTAGCCACCAAACAAGGAAGGAGGGAACAACATCTGACTATCGCAATAGCCCCTCATGTGTGGTAGAGTGAACACACCAACCACATGGCATAAATTTTACTCCTCGGCTACACCTCGCATCACGTTGTCACTTAGCATGGACTCGCCAAGTGGCCCACGCACTACTTGGCTATCCACATGGAATGTGCACCTCGGCCACATCCCACATCGTGTCTCAATGCAACATGGTCTTACACCAGCTGAAGAAGGCACGTATTGGTCATACACTGCATGACAGTGTGTCTATGGCTCCATGGAAGTAGGAACGCAAAGAACACACCCTGCATAGTGATACCTCATGGAAATGACACACACAAGCACTCATCATAGATAGAGGTATACATGGCTAGGACATACCCATATCCCAACTGACCCAAACATTGTCGAGAGAAAACATGAGTGTCCCTCTACAAGTGTATGGGGCCGCATCATGCTCATCACACAAGTAGGCTACAATAACACAATCTCATAGTGCACCTTCACATGTCTAAGCATGTGGAATCATATCTATGGCATCGTGGTAGGATATGTGAAGATACAAAATATATAATGCATCTATGAGTATATAAATATGGGGCTACACGAGTCTCACCTCTCATGTGGACAAGTTTGACTCACTAATGCTAGTTCAACATCCCTATGGATGGCCAGGCAATGCGAACAAATCAATGTTGCTAAACATAAAGTTGTGGGGATTAGGCTAGCATATATGGATCAAGTACCATAATCCATCATAAGGGGAAGTAGTGAGTACTTTCCTCAGGATCAGTTGAGCTGAGACCGCTCTGCGCCACAACATGCATACACTGCACACTCCGCCCAAGGAACTTTGTGGCTGCTACTAACCCTTCATGGATTGAGGGACTAGAGAACCAAAAAAAGAGATTATATGAAACTAACTTTTGGTTACTCTTAATTATATATATGAATTTCAACCACACGTGGGTTGGCCCTCAATCAAGTAACAAACATACAAGCACACATAAAGGTATGGTTAATGCCACACCCCAAGTACAACATATCCTCCATGGATGGGTACACAGTCTAACCATCCCATGGGCACACAAAGAAAGTATAGGGTATTCATAACACTCAACATGTGCACTAACACAAGATGTTCACATAACAGGGAGTACCTTTTTCTAATTTCCTCTTACCAAAATAAAACCATTATCGACCTCTAATTATGCAAGATCAATACAACTTTCCAAGAACATGTAATCCCAACATCCATACAATACATCATAGTGCTACATGGATTAAATCAAAAATTCCAAATTAACTTTCACATTCACATTCACTTTTATTAAATGGTAAATCACCCTACTACATACATATGTTAACCACATTTATTTTCCACACCTAGTGCAATATCATTACAATGTTTACTCAAGACAAGATATGCAACATTATCACTTCAACATTCATTTAACATTTTGCATTTTGAAAGCAAGTAAGGATAATTTTAGGCAACACATGTCACCTACAACCCACCAACAAGCTAAGGTACAACATGCCCACCTGCAACATAGGATATAGGAAAATAATCAATCTCAACCTTGAGAGACTCTCAACCAAGGGAATCACTCCAATCCCATAGGGTAAGGCAAGACCTAGGAGGCATCATTCCTCCACAACACAAGCCAAGGTTTGGAAACTCAAACCTCTAAAATGACATACCAAAGCACTCAAAACAAGAGGTCCTATGACTGTCTTGCCACAACAAGCACTTGAAACACTCACATCAAGCACACTACAACCACATGGGATACAACCACTCAGGAACCACTCAAGGGTCACAAAATTTAAAAAAACAAAAGAGCCATACATCAAGAAGGAGACCAATCATAACACACTTTTTGGTAGGCTCAAGGGTCTAACTAACCCTCAAAAAACAAAAGCATTACTCAACAAGACATGCAAGGGGCAGAAAAAAACAACACACCAAGCAAGTGACAACCAATATCCTTGAATGAATGTGGATGTTGATGCCAAATATGTTCTCATGTGTGAGATTGAAAATGTGTAGAAAAAAAATATTGTTACAAATTATGGTGTTTTGGAAATAATTGAGTGCTTATGCATCTTCTTTACCCTATTCTTAATGGAGTTAATGTGTATCTTAACCTATTTTGGATGAATGTGGATGTTAAATTAAATTTTTATTTTGAGAGTTGTGGCACATGTGATGTTAGAAAGATTAATCATGTTATTATGTTTCATGTTGAGACATTATGAGTAAGGTATATGTCAACATATTGATAGTGATTCTTAGAAAGGTGAGTTTTAAAAGGATGTCCTTTATATTTCATTTAGTGATGAATGATGTATATTAAATTTCTCATCTTTGGGATGAAGTACAATCCTTTAATGTTGATTATTATATTTTGAGTACTAATGTGTGACATGGTTGCATATTGAGTTTACATGACTTCCAGGAGTAAGTCAAATATTAGGGAGGGAGGATGTCACACCCATCTAATCTCATACTCGTAAGATAGCATTTGATTTTTATTTGGTATTCTAATTGCTAAATATTGTTATAATGAGATTAGACATTGATGATTAGTTATTATTTTGGATTACATGCTTAAATGTTTATATATTTTTATCATTGCTTATGTACGATTATGGATAGGAAAGGGATGATGTCATAACACTCATATTCGAGAGGCTTCTGATATCATGACTCCCTTCCTAATGATTAATGTTGATTTGACTATATGATATATGTAAATGCACATGTACTTTGACGTGTAATTGGAAGTGACGCAGGTATTGACTATCAACTCCGCCTAGATCCGCAAGCCTGAGCGTACTCATGTCCCTAATGGTGGTTACTGAAGGTAGTCACATGCCAAATTTATCCTATCCTATTCCATTTTACCCTGTTAGGGCAGTGTTTCCTTGTTGATGTCTTACCATCTAGTTACCTAACGGTAATGTTTGGAGCAGCTTTCAGCCATATGTTTTGTCACACCTTTCTATTGTATGTGGTTTACTAGTATGTCTTGTTGAGGTATTGTGTCTTGGTTTCTATGAATTTTCTATATGTATTTATTCTGGTTGTTGGTGTCTTGATGTGGTTTCTTTGATATCTTTTCATGATTTCATTATGGATTTTTCTTCAAAAGTTTTTATGCAAAAATTAGATCTTGGTTTTATTTTCCCTTCATGTTTTTGTTTGAAAAAGTTTTGGAGCAATGCCGCCTTTTGTTAATGTTTTGTGTTGCAGCTACAAAAGTTCTAGAGCATCACTACTTTCTGCTTGTTGCTATGTGTTATTGCTACCAAACTTCCATAGTAGAGGTTCTAGAGCAAGAAGTTCCAGAGCAGAAGTTTTGAAGCAATAGAAAGTTTTGGAGCAAGAAGTTTCGGATAAAAAGTTTTGAAGCAGAGGTTCCAGAGTAGGAAGTTCCCCAGCTAGAACTTTCGTAGCTAGAATTTTCATAGCTCGAACTTCCATAGCTCAAAGTTTTGTAGCTGGAAGTTTCATAGCTAGAACTTCTGTAGCTAGAAGTTTCGTAGCTGGAACTTCTGTTGCTGAAACTTCCATAGCTAGAACTCCCATAGCAAGAAGTTTTGTAGCTGGAACTTTTGTAGCTGGAAGTTTCGTAGTTGGAAGTTTCGTAGCTAGAAGTTCTAGAGCAAGAAGTTTAGGAGCATGTTTCTGGAGCTATTATGTTTGCTCACGTTTGGATTTTCTCTTGAGGGTGGATTAGTCCTCTTCTTTTTGTTATGTTTGGCCATGCTTGGCCATGTTTTTGGTTGTTATATGGTTTTGGAAACTACCTTTTGTGTACGTTATCCTTTTTGTTTAAAAAAAAAAAATCTTGTCCTCTTTTGGCTCTTACCCTTTTGGGGTTGCGTAGTGGGATGTTACATCTAGTATTAGAGCCCATGTTCACACACTAGGAGCTCTGGTGTACTTGATCCTTCTATGTTATGTTGTTTTTTGCATGTGTGGCATGAGCTATTATATTGTTTTCATACTCTTATTGTTTTGCTTTCATGCCTTAGTTTAGTGTAGAGATCACCCTTGCGATGATCTATTTTGATATGTTCCTTGTTTCCTTTAGGATTCCCCTAAGGGAAAAGCCAAGGGAAAAGTTAGTGGTAGAACCCATGTTGCAGCACTGGGATCCCTACTTTTTGTTGTCACTTGCTTGGTGTGTTGTTTTTCTCCACCCCTTGCATGTCCTGTTGAGGAATGCTTTTGTTTTGTGAGGGTTATTTAGACCCTCGAGCCTACCAAGAAGTGTATTCTAATTGGTCTCCTTGATGTATGGATCTTTTGTTATTTTAAATGTTGTGACCCTTGAGCGGTTCCTGAGTGGTTGTAGCCCATGTGGTTATAGTGTGCTTGATGTGAGTGTTACAAGTGATTTTTGTGGAAAGTTAGTCATAGGACCTCTTGTTTTGAGTGCTTATGTATGGAATTTTAGAGGGTTGAGTTTCCAAACCTTGGCTTGTGTTGTGGAGGAATGATGCCTCCTAGGTCTTGCCTTACCCTATGGGATTGGAGTGATTCCCTTGGTTGAGAGTCTCCCAAGGTTGAGATTGATTATTTTCCTATATCCTATGTTGCAGGTGGGCATGTTGTACCTTAGCTTTTTGGTGGGTTGTAGGTGACATGTGTTGCCTAAAATTATCCTTACTTGGTTTCTTGGTTCATGTTGTTGGAAGGTCTGTCTGACCTTGAGGGTGGAAAGAAGTTTATTTTGTGTGTATTCTTCTTAAGTCTTGATGTTTTCCTCACCATGCAAGTTTTTGGTGCATGTCCTCTATGCTTTACCTCCTTGTGTTAATGATTGCTTGATTGACCCTGTGTGTTTTGAAGTTGCTTTTCATGTAATATTGTATTGGGATTATAAATATGGTAATAGAAAATAAATGATCATATTGTTAGTTCATAGAGATTATTGCATTCTCTCATATGATTGATGCATTTGTGTGATGATTGTTTGCATTTGTGCTTGTGTCAGAATTGTAAATATTTCTCTCCTTCTCTCTCTTCTCATTGGTTTAATGAAGATGCCTATCTTTGAATGTGTGGTGTATTGAAATCCATGGTATGCTTGTCTCTTATGAGCAGATGTTTATGCATTCATGAAGGTTTATTTTATTAGATCAACATTGGGTAAAGGACCTAAATCCCCAAGTTGCAATCATAATCATGGAAAATGTATAATATGAGTATAAAATTGTTTTACATTGAGTAAAAAGTTAGAGAAAAGGGAATAGTGAAACAATTGTCAATTGTTTTATGTATAAGTTATTATGTATGTTTTAAAAAAAAATTATCTTGTCTTCTTTTCGCTCTTATCCTTCAGGGTTGTGTAGCGAGATGTTACATATATGATCAATGATATATAAAGTGCTATATAATATATATATATATATATATATATATATATATATATTATATATAGAGTAACATATATGATATATGAAGTAATCTATATGGAGTAAATATAGGAATATATATATATGTATATATATCAATGGTAAATATATATGATAGATGATAAAGTATATAAGTGTGAGGATGATATGGATATATATAGATGTATAAAATATATAATGATATATTGATATATGAGATATTCTATATTGATGTAAGATTGATATAATGTTATCTCACATTCATATATACTTCCCACAAAGAATAAAGATTCATAATCCATATAAGGAATATATTATTACATATATTTATAAAAAAAAAAATGCTAAGATGTAAGCCTACATACCTTATACAAATCAATCATAAAGATTTATAATTTTCATCCTTAGGCCAAATAGCAGGAAAAAGTCTAAAGAGAACCTTATAGAAGTCTACCCGTTAAGCAATTTTGTGTCATGAAATAGTCACTTAGGTAAAAATTGGGATGCCTCCTAGAAGGGGTCATTACAAGTGGTATCAGAGCAACTTTCCTACCATCATGTGAAGATAGTGTATGCAAACTTACCAAAAGAAAAGGTATAATGTATAAACATATAGAACACATTATGAATTATTCAAATCAGGTATATCATGTAACCATTGAATGTAATCACTGTTGTGACATTCATATAATAGAAATGGATGTAAGGGTAAAATAACTATCAAGATATATGTGTGTGGATAGATAAATATCTATGTTGTTAATTTGCATATCTATGATTAGTAATTTGTTTGTATTAGTATGGTCCATGGGTCATATTCCTCCTAAAATTATGAGATTTGGAATAGGAAACAATGATATAATATATAATAGGAAATTGATCAATACAATTTACACATGATAGTATCTGTCTAATCAATGTTATTTATTATCATTAGGCCACTATTATAGTATTGCTAATATGTTATCTTGAATTGAAAAACTAACAATGCTATGATGATCTATCATTCTATTAAAAACATAGTATAAGAAGGAAACATCATTGGTTGGAGGTTTTTATAGATGCAGTGGTAAGTATTAGATGTGTATTTTCATAGCCCTGAATCAACAATACATTTATATAGTTGGAAAAATTTGTTTAACATGTTATAAATGATTGATAAATGATTGGTGATTGATAGATTTATATCATAAAGGATAGGTGCATATACATTCATATGATAAATAGATTATTAATATCTTGATGAATGCATGAATCCTCATAGCATGTTATAATTGTGGGTAACTTGTTAATATGATAATCATTAGATGCAATTGTTTGCATCATCAAACAATCATGTAGTTGGTTGAGGGATGGAATCAATAGGTTGAGCAGATACTAGAGTCCCTTCAAGGAAGACCACCCTCATTGGATGACTGCAGGTTTTCCATTAAGGGCTAAGGGGGTCATTAAAATGGGTGCTTGTTGGCCACTCTCAGGCTGAGAAGGAAATACTCTAAGGGCCTCCTATGGAAATCCTTCCTTCAAACTATTGCATGGACTATGGTCTACCCATTATCAAATTATGATCTCTTACTTGGATAAACCATTACGTGAGGTGGAGTGGATTCCCACAAAGGAAAGAAAATACTAGGCTCCCTTTAAGGTTAACCACCCTCTTTGGATGACTACGTGTCTACCACAGAGGTTCGATGGGGTCATTACAAAAAGTGTTGTTGACCATTGTCGGGCTAACGAGGGAGGCACTAAGGGCATCCCTATGCATGATCCATTTTGCCCCATTTGGGAATTGGATGATCAAAGAGATGATAAATTGAGAGTGACTTGCATTCATTCAATTTATTTAGTAAGAAACTATGGGTTGTATGAGGAATTGCATAATAGCTAAAGAGATGCTTTATTGACTCTTCACCATATTAAGTTAATGATTATTTTGATTTGTATTCTTATATACTCAATGACCTTGGGATGTTGGATGGGTTCATGGTGTAGTATGGCATATACCAAATCCCCCCCTCCCAAATGTCTGACATCATACTTCATTCAAGTGTATTTGAGTGAATACTCTATAATTGTATTTGTATTTGAGTGTATACATTATAATTGTATTTTTATTTGAGTTCATACTCTATGATTGAATTATATTTGAGTGCATACTCTATGATTGTATTTTTATTTGAGTGTATACACTATTATTGTATTTGTATTTGAGTGCAAATTCTATGATTGAATTGTATTTGAGTGCATACTCTATGATTGAATTGTATATGAGTGTATACTCTATGATTGTATTTGTATCTGAGTGAATACTCTATGACTTGTAATTAAATGCAAGATGTATTTGTATTCAAGTGTATAATATATTCTCTATGACATCGTGCATACCCTATGATGTATTCAAGTATAATCCAGTGTATACCCTGTAGCTTGTGTGTCCATGTGTATTCATGTTTTCTCACATGTATTCATGCATTTATGTGTATGATTTATCCCTTGACATATATTCATGTGTATTAATCATCCCTTACATATTCAACATATATTCACGTGTATTAATCATCCCTTACATATTCATGTCTTCATTAAATGCCCCTTCTCTGTGTATTTAGATATAGGCCTTGTATATTAACTTTATGCTTTACCTATCTTATGGTGATTTTTTTTTATGGTGAATATGGACATGCTTAGCATCTACTTGTACTCCAATTCATGAGTATTCCATTCTTAAATGTATACTTTGTGTTTCTGTAATTCATGCCTTATATGTATTTGTTGAGGGTATCTATGAACATTCTTATGCCTATGCTCTAAATCAATGATCATTTTGTGCTTTATATTCCAATGAATACTTCATATTATGTATTTATGTGTATGCTTAAGTGTACTTAATTGTCTCCCAAAATTCATGCCCCATGATTACACTCCATGTATCTCATGTATATTTTCCATTTATTGAATGCATTATCTGCTTATATTCAATGCATAGAAGTAAATTTGAGTGTACTTTAATTCCCTAAATATTCATGCCTTATGTAATGATTAAATTCCTCTCGCACTATGTGTGTAATTCCTATATGTATGTGTGCTAATATGAATACTTCATCTACATTGTAATTGATATGTGTCCTGATGATTAAATGCATGTATGCCTTATGTACCTTGAGTTATGATCTACATATCACATACATATTCATGTATATGATCTTACCAACACGTATTACAATGCCTAGCATGTATCCCTACATGTATTTCTATGACTTATGAGTAGTCATTTGTTTCCATGTGAATGATTCATGCTTATATGTATACTCCATGATGCTACGAAGTTGTGTACTACTACTTACATTAGATGCCTTTCAAATACTCCATGCATACACTTCATGTATATGTTTATGATATGCTTCACTTCTTTGGTACTTTCTTATGTCTTAAGTTTTTTCAACATATTTTCTCATGAATAATCTTCTTATGTATGCTTGTGTATTAATGTGAGATTTGCGTGTATAGATGTTCATAACACTCAAGGCATTGTACTCTAGTGCAATCAAGTGTATGCCTTGTGACTTATGTATTCAAATGTATCCAAAATATGGCTTATATGTATTCAAGTGTACTCAAGTGTGACTTATGCATTAAAATGCTTTCAAGTGTATATTGTTTCGTTATTGAAGTGAAAAGATGTTTTGAATTGTGATTGATTGAGGATAAGCAATCTTGGGCAGGAAGGACTGTCATGTCCCTTGAAATTTTATCACTAAGATACAAAACATTAATAAGTATATAATATAACAATTTATGCATATTAGAAAGAATATCCAAGAAATTTAAATATTATAACTATCACAAAATAATATTATAATTATAGTTATTGAATAAATAACAATATAAAAGATATATAAATATAAATACTAAACATTATTTTAATTATAACACAATAAATATTATAAATATAAATAAAAGAAACTAAAATAAAATAAATGTCAAAATACATATACAATAATATATGAAATACAAATCTAAATATCATTATAAATGATATTATAATGATAATACAATTATAATCATATAAACTAATATAGAAAATAAATATAATAAAATACACAAATATAAACTATAGAATAAATAGTAGTAAGCAACATATGTAATTAAATCTGTTTTTAAAATAATAAGAATCGAATCCCAAACTACCATCATCTAAGCTAACAAAAAGCATCAATCCTCCTTAAGTAGCCAATAGGATGTAAAGTATGCAATGGTTGGCATTAAAAGGTCAACAGTCATGCAAAGAAAGATGAAAGGGCCACATCCCTTCCTCAATAGAGGTGACTATTGGGTAGATCAAGCAATATAAAGGAAGACACAAGTCACTAAAATAGGTCGTCACATCATAAGCTAATTAGGAGAAAAGGTAAGTTATCAACAATTACTGGCAAAAGGGGGAAATGACATCTACAACAGCAATAGAAGATAATCTTTGAGCATATAAAGAGATCAGAGTAAATCTAAAGAATGCATGCATACATATTTGTATAGCATCAAACTATTAACAAGAAGGTAATGTCTTCTAATATAAATCGAATGGAAGAATAAAAAGGAATATATGCTAGTACTACCATGGTTGAAAAAAGGACAGAAAAAAATAAATTAAAATAAAGGTGTACAACTTTGATAGGTCATTACTTATATATAGAAATGGATTGGTTTTAGATGAGTAAATAGATACTTATATATTTCGGAATAGAGAGGAGAATAAGTGGGGTGGAAAGATTAAAGGGAATAAGTTAATATATATGATCAAATATATGTTTAAAGTAATATATGATAATATATCTGATTATATATGTGTAAAATAATATATGATATTATATATGATCAATGATATATAAAGTGCTATATAATATATATATATATATATATATATATATAAAATATAGAGTAACATATATGATATATGAAGTAATCTATATGGAGTAAATATACGAATATATATATATTATACATCTATATATATCCATATCATCCTCGCACTTATATAATTTATCATCTATCATATATAAACCATAAATATACGAATATATATATATATTATACATCTATATATATCCATATCATCCTCACACTTATATAATTTATCATCTATCATATATAAACCATTAATATATATATATATATATATATATATATATATATATATATATATATATATATATATATATATATAATAGTTTATATATGATAGATGATAAATTATATAAGTGTGAGGATGATATGGATATATATAGATGTATAATATATATATATATTATATATTTATAGTTTATATATGATAGATGATAAATTATATAAGTGCGAGGATGATATGGATATATATAGATGTATAATATATATATATATATTTACTCCATATAGATTACTTCATATATCATATATGTTACTCTATATTATATATATATATATATATATATATATATATATATATATATATATATATATATATATATATATATATATTGTAAGGAAAGCAATGATACGAAAACAACTTTCCTAACGTCAAAACCACAGGGAAGTAAGCAGAGAGTACTTTTAATTTTATTTTTTCTAATTACAATCCAATTAAGAAGCACATGAAATATTTACAGAAACTGAGAAAATACTCAAAGACAATAAACAACAGTTTTACGTGGGAAACCCTTTCAGGAAAAAACCAACCACACCAAGCTGAATCTCTTTGTATTACAGTAACAACAATTACATACAATCAGAGATACAACGCTTTGGTATTAGTTCATAGTAGCTTCATTCACTATTCGTCCAGTTACATAAATGATCTCATCAATCCGATCTCACTCATCTAAATTTCAAATCAGAATCGATCCTTTAAATCTTATCACATTCTAATTTTTACCTTCTATTCATCCTTATCCACCATTACCAATCATAGATAGTTTCCTTTCAAGCAATTGATTTTTCCTTGCATGTAGTTTTTCTAGTGTTGCAACTAATGCAAAAATCCAACCGTCATTTGTTTGAAAAACTGCTACCTCTGATTGGTCCAGCGGGATGCCACATAGGATATTCACATGGTCAAAAGCGATCAAACTTTGTTGGCATATCAGTGAGACACTAACAGTGTCTCCTCGATCCCACAAAGTCTTCATATTGATATCGGCATAGCTTCCACGAGTCGAAAAGACGTTATAACGAGCACCATGAGTCATACTGAATCTACCGATAACCATTTCGTTTCTATTGGCAAGAGGTTCCTCCATCAGCAAGATGTTTTATTGTTGCTCACAAAGCATACCATTTTCTGCTTTGCCATAGGCAAGACTCTTCATTCTCGCCAAGACCTTCCACTGATCACATCATGTTACATCGATCAACATTTGCTATTAGCAAGACACTTCTTTCTTCACTGAGACCTTTCATCGAGCATCACCAAGTAGATCTCAAAGACTATCGGTGTGACTTATCCAACTCGCCAAGACTTCATAACGAAGTCTTTTGTCACCACGAAAGCAATAGGTTTTATCTCTGTTGGCAAGACTGCTCTTCATCGTTGAGACCTTTCATCGAGCATCACCAAGTCTTGCTAAGTCAGCAAGACTTATGCCTTTCGCCGAGACCACATACCAAGTGCCCATGTCTTGCTAAGTCGGCAAGAAATTTGACTTCGCTAAGAGCTTTCACAGGGTGCCAAGTGTTACTCCGATGACCACATGCAGTTGGTAAGACAATCTCCAATCGCTGGGAATTCTCCCCGAGACCCTCGTGTTTACACGATAGCCATATGCTATCAGTGAGACTTTCACCATTTGTTGAGACCTCTCCCAGACACCCGTGAGTTAGCCTGATAAGATCAAAATGTTGCCCAAAGATCTCCATTTTCCAAAAGGTCACATTGAACACAAAGAGTCATAGTGATAGACAATGTCGGCAAGACATCAACTCTTTCTTGGCGACATGATCATTTTGAATGGATTTAGAATAGTTAGTCGGCTAGACATGAATAATGTCACAGTGAATTTTCCCGTCAAGAGTTCCATGTCAGTAAGGATTGAGGCACATATTCCAACAAGCTCCCACTTGACAAAGATCTTGCTGACACCTTGAGAGCATAATAAAACTACTAAAATTCATGGGCCAAGAGGCCCATCGAATTGGCACATCACCTGAACTTGTCTGTGCTCACAAGCCTCGTCAATGCATCTGCAACATTCTCCAGAGTATCCACTTTCTCCAAAGAGACCTTCCCATCCTCCACCATATCTCATACAAAGTGATACTATACATCTATATGTTTCATCCTAGCATGGAAAGTAGGATTCTTTTCCAAACATATAGCACTCTGGCTGTCACAATAAATAGTAATTTTTCCTACATCAAAACCAATGTTAGAACAAAAACATTTTAACCAGATTGCTTCTTTATAGGCATGTGTAGCTACCATATATTCTACCTCTATAGTGGACAAAGCAACTACAGCGTGCTTCTTTCTCATCCAACTCACTGCACCACCATTCATCATGAAAACATATCCACCGGTGGATCTTTTGTTGTCAATGTCCCCTGCCCAATCAGAGTCCACATAACCTAGAATACTGAGACTCCTCTTTGATTCAACCAAGTTCCCATGGTAACATAGAGCATAGTCTGAAGTACCCTTCAGATATCTAAGCACTCTCTTCACAACATCCCAATGTGTCCTTCTAGGATTAGCCATAAATTGACTAAGAACTCCCACTACTTGGGCAATGTCTGGCCTTGTACAGACCATTGCATACATAAGGTTGCCAACTTCACTAGCATAAGGTACACTGGTCATGTCCTCCATCTCAGTAGGAGATTTTGGACAATCCTCAACAGATAACTTTGTTCCCTGTGTAACTGGAACAACTACCTGCTTGCACTCAGTCATACAAAATATCTCTAGAACAGTCATGATATACTTACTCTAATTGAGCCAAAGTTTTCTTATTTTTCTGTCCCTGGTTATTTCCATTCCCAAAATGTACCTTGTTACACCAAGATCTTTCATTTTGAACTTTGCAGACAACTGAGACTTAAGATCAGAAATCATTAGCTTACTATTGCCTATGAACAACATATCATCAACATAGAGAGCAATAATAAGAACTTGATCACTTTCAGCTTTGTAATATACACAATGATAACATTTTGATCTTACAAATCCCAATGACAAAACAAAAGTGTCAAATTTTTGGTACCACATTCTAGGAGATTGTTTTAACCCATACAAAGATTTCTTTAACTTGCAAACCAGTCTTTCCTTACCTTTTTCCACAAAGTGATCCGGCTAGGATATATAAATTTCTTCTTCAAGATCACCATGAAGAAACATTGTCTTCACATCCATCTGTTCAATTTCTAAGTCATACGCTGCTGCAAGTGACAAAAGAAATCTAACAGATGTCAGCTTAGCTACAGGAGAAAATATTTCTCCATAATCAATTCCCTCTACTTGGGAATAACCTTTTGCAACCAGCCTCACTTTATATTTTTCTACACTGCCATCCAGACCAATTTTCCTTTTGAATACCCATTTACAGCCCACAACTTTTCTACCTTTAGGAAATGGCACTAAACTCCAGGTATCATTCTTTTCTAATGATCCCATCTCTTCATTCATGGCTTCCAACCAAGAGTTTGAATCAGACATTTTAAATGCCTCTTTCACAGTCCTAGGTTCATTAGTGCTAGAAATTAAAGCATAGGCACAAGTAGACTCAATCAAAGAAAATCCATACCTATCAGGTTTCTTTCTTTCACGAGTTGACCTTCAAACAGGCTGAGGCTGAGGTGGTTCTTCATCTTCTTCAGAACTTTCAAAACTGCTTGAGCTCTCCTCAGTATCAGCTACATTTTTATATTTTAATTTTTCTTTATCTGGTGTCAGAGGAATTCCTGCTACATCCTTTTCCTTTTCTAATTTCTTCTCTAACTACAGATCCAATGTAGAAGATTTCAGCTCATGAAAGATAACACTTCTGCTGTACAAAACCTTCTCAATCTCAGGATTCCAAAGCTTGTATCCTTTTATTCCAGCGCTATAGCCAATAAAAATACACTTCATAGCTTTGTTTTCCAACTTAGATCTTTTTTCCAATGACACATAAGCATATGCCTCACAACCAAAGACACAAATATGTCTCAGAGAGGGCTTCTTCCCATACTATGCTTCCAAAGGTGTCTTCTCAACAAGAGTAGAGTTAGGAGAATGATTTACCAAGTAACATGCTGTAAAGACCACTTTAGCCCAGAACTTCTCCTCCAAGCTAGCACTACTCAGCATACTTCGTGCTCTTTCCATTACTGTCCTATTGAACCTTTCAACAACTCCATTTTGCTGTGGAGTGTAAGGTGTAGTCTTATGTCTTTTAATCCCATGATCTATACAGTACCTTTCAAATTCATTTGAACAAAACTCACCGCCATTGTTAGTCCTCAAGCATTTTATTTTCCTACCAATCTGATTTTCAACAAGGTTTTTAAATTCCTTCAACCGACTGAACACTTCTGATTTACTTTTCAGAAAATATACAAATGTTCTTCTTGAATAATCATCAATAAATGACACATAGTATCTTGATTTAGATAGAGAAGGAACATTCACTAGACCAAAAACATCAGAATGAATATAATCAAGCAAACTAGAAGATTTGTGAGGACTAGAATAAAATGAAACATGGCGTTGCTTTCCATATATGCAATGTTCACAAAATTTGAACTCAAGGTTACAATCTTTAAGCCCTTCTACCAGGTTTTTATTTTTCAAGGTTTTTAAACCTTTTTCACCAATGTGGCCATGCCTATGATGCCAAAGCATAGTCTTTTCTGCTAGAAGTTTAACCTCCATGGTGTTTACTCCATCAAGAATGTTTTCCTTCTTTTCTCCATGGGTAGCCTTAAGTGACTTCATAGAGACACTATTGCATTGAATAGCTTGTGCATCTAGCTTGTACAAGGTACCAATCAAGCACCCCTAGCCAACACCATAGAGCCTCTAGTCATCTTGTAGCCATTTGCATAGAATGTGACCTGCACTCCAATATCATTCAGCTTACTTACAGAAAGTAGATTACGAGCCAAACCTGGTATATGCATCACATCATTGATTCCCTTTACTCTTCCATCAGGAAATTGAATTATGAATCTTCCATGACCAACAATTTCTGAAGATGAATCACTTGATAAGTACACCTTTCCACCATTGTATTCTTCATACTTCGTGAACCAATCTTTATGAGATGTCATGTGGAAAGATGCTCCTGAATCAATCAGCCGGACATCATCTATTGCATGTGTAGCCAAAGCTGCAATGAAGGCATCTACATCACTTTGGGAAGAATCATTTCTAGAAGAGTTATTTTTCTTCCTTTTCTCCTCCTTGCAATCCTTTTGGACATGACCAAGTTGCCCACAATTCCAGCACTTCACCTTGGACTTCTTTCCAGGAGACTTTGATCTCCCTTCTAATTTCCATATGGATTTCTTGTCCTTCTTCTTTCCTTTCTCCTTCGATCTGCCTCTGACAGTTAGAGCCTCCTTTGTCATCTCAGAATATTTTCTTCTCATCTCTTTTGAAAAAAAAGAAGCAACATCTTGCATTTTGAAAGTGGATGCCGTATTCCCAATAGCCATCACCAGATGATCCCAAGAATCTGGCAAAGAACATAGTAGTAGCATGCAACAATCTTCATCTTCAATCTTCACACCAATAGATGTTAACTGAGCAATCAACATGTTGAAAGCATTTAAGTGATCAGCAACAAATCCTCCCTCTTGCATTCTCAAAGAGTACAAATTCTTCCTTAAGAATAACTTGTTCACCAGGGACTTGCCTTGATAAATGGATGCTAGTCTTTTCCACAAGGAAGAGGCAGTCTTTTCTTCATGAACATTCAGAAGAATAGAATCTGCCAAATAGAGCCTTATCAGCCCTTTAGACTTTCTATCTGAAAGATACCAATCCTCTTGCTTCATGCCTTGAGGCATTTTTCCAGACACAGTAGTCCAAAGATTTCGGTCTACTAACAAATCTTCCATTTTGAGTTTCCACAACTCAAAGTTGCTACCATTGAATTTCTCTATTTCCATCTTAATTTGTAATTAAATTAACAGAACTCTACAAAACTCCCACTGGAAAAGGATTGACACAAAAAACCCAACCAACTGACAAGGACAACACAACTGGCCAGGCTCTGATATCACTTGTAAGGAAAGCAACGGTATGGAAACAACTTTCCTAATGTCAAAACCACAGGGAAGTAAGCATACAATACTTTTAATTTTTCTTTTTTCTAATTACAATCCAATTAAGACACACATGAAAGATTTGCAAAAATAGAGAAAATACTCAAAGACAATGAACAATAGTTTTACGTGGGAAACCCTTTTAGGAAAAAACCAACCACACCAAGCTAAATCTCTTTGTATTACATTAACAATAATTACATACAATCAGAGATACAACTCTCTAGTATTAGTTCATAGTAGCTTCATTCATTGTTCATCTAGTTACAGAAATGCTTTCGTCAATCTAATCTCACTCATCTAGATTTCAAATCAGAGTCGATCCTTTAAATTTTATCACATTCTAATTTTTACCTTTTGTTCATCCTTATCTGCCATTGCCAATTTCATAGACAGTTTCCTTTTGAGTGATTGATTTTTCCTTGCATGTAGTTTTCCAATATTGCAACTGATGCAAAAATCCAACTGTCATTCATTTGAAAAACTGCTACCTTTGATTGGTCCAGCGGGATGCCACATAGGATGTTCACATGGTCAAAAGTGATCAAACTTTGTTGGAATATCGGTGAGACACTAACAGTGTCTCCCCGGTGCCACAAAGTCTTCATATTGATATCGCCATAGCTTCCATGAGTCGACAAGATGTTATAACGAGCACCATGACTCATACTAAATCTACCGATAACCATTTTGTTTTTATCGGCAAGACATTTTACCGATGCTCACAAAGCATATTGTTTTCTGCTTTTCCATCAGCAAGACTCTTCGTTCTCGCCAAGACCTTCCACCGATCACTTCATGTTACATCGATGAACATTTGCTATCAGCAAGACACTTTTTTCTTCGCCGAGACCTTTCATCGAGCATCACCAAGTAGATCCCGAAGACTATCGGCTTGACTTATCCAACTCGCCAACACTTTATAACGAAGTCTTTTGTCACCGTGAAAGCACTAGTTTTTATCTATGTCGGTGAGACCACTCTTCATCGCTGAGACCTTTCATTGAGCATCACCAAGTATTGTCAAGTTGGCAAGACTTATGTCTTTCGCCAAGACCACATACCAAGCACCCATGTCTTTCCGAGTTGGCAAGACATTTGACTTCACTAAGACCTTTCACCGGGCACCGAGTGTTACTCCAATGACCACATGTAGTCAGTAAGACAATTTCCAGTTGCTGGGAATTCTCCCCAAGACCCTTGTGTTT
This sequence comes from Sequoia sempervirens, assembly GCA_007258455.2. Taxonomy (NCBI): domain Eukaryota; kingdom Viridiplantae; phylum Streptophyta; class Pinopsida; order Cupressales; family Cupressaceae; genus Sequoia; species Sequoia sempervirens. Next base: position 673,056,438 of record VDFB02281492.1, read on the forward strand.
ACTCGATAGCCATATGCTATTGGTGATACTTTCACCATTCGTTGGGACCTCTCCCAGACACCCATGAGTTAGCCCGATAAGATCAAATTGTTACCCAGATATCTCCATTTTCCAAAAGGTCACTATGAACACAAAGAGTCATAGTGATAGACATTGTTGGCAAGAAATCAACTCTATCTTGGTCACATGATCATTTTGAATGGATTTAGAATAGTTAGTTGGCCAGACATGAATAATGCCACAACAACTTTTCACATCAGGAGTTCCATGCCAGTAAGGATTGAGGCACATATTCCAACAAGCTCCCACTTGAAGAAGATCTTACTGACACCTCCAGAGCATAATAAAACTACTGAAATTCATGGGCCAAGAGGCCCATCAAACTGGCACACCACCTAAACTTGTATGTGCTCACAGGCTTCGTTAATGCATCTTTAACATTCTCCAAAGTATCCACTTTCTCCAAAGAGACCTTCCCATCCTATATATGACATATGATAAAGTATATAAGTGTGAGGATGATATTGATATATATAGATGTATAATATATATATATAGAATGATATATTGATATATGATTTATTCTATATTGATGTAAGATTGATATAATGTTATCTCACATTCATATATACTTCCCACAAAGAATAAATATTCATAATCTATATAAGGATCAAATTATTACATATATTTATAAAGAAATTAATATGTTGAGATGTAAGCCTACATACCTTATACAAATCAATCATCAAGATTTATAATTTTCATCCTTAGGCCAAATAGTGGGCAAAATTCTAAAGAGAACCTTATAGAAGTCTATTCGTTAAACAATTATGTGTCATGAAATAGTCACTTAGGTAAAAATTGGGATGCCTCCTAGAAGGGGTCATTATAATACTTCTCATATAGTGGCTCAACAAACAAAATATATCAAAGTAGATTGCTGATTTTTAACAACAGTTCATATTTGGAGCCTTAGAATGGTAAAAGCTAATGTAATTGTAACCCATTTTAGAATATTTGATTTAATAAATGGTTTGTTGCTGAATTAATCAATGAAATGCAACATGATCACCTCACTTAGATCAATGCCTCATCCTTGGAGCAGATTCAATTCTAACATTTGCATGACTCATTTGTAATTTCACATATGATATTATTTAAAGCCTTGAGGATACTACATTATAGTGTCTCAACATTATGTCCCAATGATCACTTCTTACTACCAACCTAGTATATGATTTAACATAAACCTATAGCTCCATTCAAGCATTTACACTAACTTTTTGAATTAATAAGCAAGAATAAAACCATACACCCATTGGAAATCAATAGAGAGAAATAAGACAATCCTTGATTATATTACTTATAGTTTATTAAACTAGTACATATGAAAGAAAATGGTGTAGAACTTGCATTAATGTGTTCTATATTGTCAATATTACTATTAGGAATACATGTTCATATTAGTAGACTCAAACCTAAGACTTAACACAAAAAAATAAAGTATATTCTTTACAATCCTTAGTGTGATCAATTCTAGAACAACCAACCTCCTTGTAACTAGCCCTAAATTCCCATTTATAGAATATGGGAGCAACAAGCTTCAAGCCAAATTACCATTTCAACCACATTTACATTTGACACTTAATTTAATTTCAGTTATTCCCCGGATGGTTATATTTTCTAATTGCAAAATTAGGGGAAAGAAAAAAGACAAAAATCCATGTAGTTCATTGAAGAATATTAACTATCCTTAAAAAAAGAATCATTTGTTGTTGCAGCAGTGCCAAAATCCCTCATCCACATTGATCAAAGAAGATTCTCCATTAGCACCTAAGGAAACAACTTACATATTAATTGGAAAAGGCATATTTTCCATCGAAGCAACGGTGTACAACACCTCTCCATCACACTAGCCAAAATTTTTTCAAGGTCAACATCAAAGAAAAAGGTTATATGTTCATTGAAAGATTTGGACCTGCCACTATGGAGGAGGTGACATCAAAAACAAAAAAAATGAATCAAGGTGCTACTCTACTTCTTCAAAATTAGAGTATGCACACCCACTTCGTGTTCTTACTAAAACTGGAGAATTTACTACCCCTCCATCATAAAAATCCTCTCATGCCACCAGAGTGAGAAGGTAATGGCCATACTCTAGGTCAATATCTCCATCACTCAAAGGACCAACCGAATCCTCCATAGGTGAGTTGTGCTTCCCCATATAAGATTCATAAGCCTTGTGGTACTTATTCTTCCTCTTCCCACAAGACTTAGATAATTTCCCACCATAATTGCCCTGGTCATGATGAACAACTCTATTCCTCAAGTGGTAATTGCTCCTAACACCACCCTTAGTTTTATTATAAGCACTCCTTAGGTACCCTTTGGTGTTGTAGGATCTCCTAGTGTGCCAAATTTAGTTTTAGGTGCATCGTCCTAGGATTCAAGCACACTAACTCTCCTAGACCTTCTGAATAGCTAGATAGACTCACCAAACTTACCCAATCTCACATTAACAACTTACAAATTTGTAGGACAAAGACACTTCACAACTACATGTATAAAACCTACCAACCAACTTGAATTCTTTGAATAATCAACCCCTACAAACCCCAAGCAACTAAAACCTATAGAGCCCATAATAGACTCCTGAGACTAGCCAACTGATACTTAGTAGACATATAAAAATATTGATATCAACTTCTTGGGAGAAACTGTCCTCAATGTATCTAGAACTTCATGATAAAGTTCTCCACACCATCTTTTTCTCAAACCTTAATCGTCAATTTTTTGGCTTCTAATTGCAATTTTTGAAGGAAAATATGGCTGCCAACTCTCATTATATTGAAAATTTTTAGTGTGTCAACAATTAATGCTTGGGGAAGGCTTGTGCGAGCAAGTTGACAATCAACCACTTGATTTTGAATCTCAACTGTTGATCATATGTCAAGATGTATTGATAGATAATTAGAATCAATGTAATTAATTATGGAGAATCCCACTACATGTTCCTACTACCTTTGTCTAATTAGAAAAGCCCATGTGGATAACTATTCACTCTATCTACACACTTAATCATCCACTTAGGATTAAAGAAAACATGTCGTGTCAATATCTCCTGCTCACCCATGAGAATTAACCCACTTGTACCTTTGATCAACATGATGGTGGCAAGCGGTTAGGATTTGATTTCAATCCACTAACTTGCACTTACCCTAACACAAACCACCTATCCACATGTACAAACATCTAACAAAAATGATAGTTGAGATGAAAAAATATACCCGGCATACCTTGAATACATGAAAAATAAATCAATTATTATCTTGCACCATTCATCCTTCATATCTTCATGGAAAATATTATTAATATTTTTCCTTTACTAATGTCTCTTCAGCTTGTTAAATTATTCCATGTGGTGGTTTCCTACCTCCCCACTAAGAAATAGAAGGCACGAGTGGGTCCCACATGGAATGGAGGGGAGTGGTTAGGATTGACCCACATCACCCACTATCAATCATTGATCCTTGCTTGATAAAATATTTTCTACATTTAAAACAATGTAGGCCCCTCCACGAAGGGATAGATGTCCATATCGCACTAGCCTATGACATTTTTTGAAGAATAAATAAAATCTGATGGGGAAGGGAATGTTCCTAATAAAATGCATCCTTAAATATCCATTGTTGATCACACTAATTCATCACCTGTCATTCTTTCAAAAGTGCTTGGGCCTGCCAATGAAGAGGGAATGTGGCACTCACTCGCCCACCCGTAGGAATATTTAAATCAGAAATAAAACAAAACAGGGGCATGAGGAATGACTATAATTAGCCTAAGATGATCAAATGGTTACCATAAAACCTGAGATCTACACATGCAAAAAATGTTAGTTTTAAAAGAGGGGCTTGACTAGGTGCATGATGGATGAGGGACATAAGGGATTAAAAATGAAACCTTAGGTCAAAGAGGAAAAAATTAAGTCAATCCTAAGACTCAATTTAATTTTAGACATATTTCAACCCATATTAATTTAGAGCATTGTTTTAAATAAAATGACGAGCAACAACCAAGACAACTAGGATCAAAGGGCTAGTTTATCAATGAGGCAAAAGGCATAAGTCATGACTTAAATGACTGGGAACTGACAGTAAGAAATCAACAATGAATTAGAACATTGACAAGGGAATAGGGTTAAGGATTACTTATGAAGGGTTATAGTAACATACCTCCTAAAATAGTGATAGTAAATCAAAACCCTCAGCCCAAAGGCATGGGATTAACCACAATTTTGTACAATTTTGAGATGGAATACAAAGCATTTTATGGTTTCCATCAGTGTAAATCCACTAAGGATGTGGATTTCCATCATCTTAATGTCAATAATCATAATTTAGAGGGGTCGATGACATGGTAGTAATACCATCACCCAAAAAACATGCAAAGACAATTTATTGTTCCCATCATTTTGGAGGTATAACTGTACAGAAAAGCAAAGAAGAGAGGAATGATTTGGGGGATTCAAAAGTAAAAAGTAGAGAATGAACTCAAATAGGGAAAAATATAAGGAAAAAACCACCAAATTTTTGATTTGGAGGTAAATCAATTCCCTCTTTTTGCATAAACATTAGCTTTAATGCTCTTATTGAATCAAGCAAGAAATAATCTTTCTTTTCACCGAATGATTTCATAGTGCAATTTAATGTGTGGTCATTATCTGTGAAATGTATTGGCCTTGGGCCAAATGTATTAAGGTTTCCAACCCACTATGTGGTAATAGCATGGCCTACGACCTGCTAGTTGGAAAGTATAATGAATTTTAAGCCTTTGTGGTTGTGAGAAAGGTTAGGCCAAGGCTCTAAGCCTTATGGGCTCAACCATCATTTCTAATATATAAGATAAATTCTAGAACTTGAGAAGGCACAAATTTTTTTCCATGTAACTATTCCATTTATAAGAATTGTTATTTGTAAGGGATTGAATACAATCCTATGGGAGGGTATGAATTATTTTCTTTTCTATTATTTTCTCTTATTTTTTATGCATGCTTGGTATTGAAAGTGGCATATTCAAATGTTTTTGAGCATTGTATATATAAGTATGTTGATATTTTTTGAGTGAGCCAACTTCGTTCAATATGAATGATGATATGAATTTAAGCTTGAGACACACTAAAACTTGCTTCCAGGTTGATCTAGAAGATCAACAAGCTGATTTCCCTAATGTCAAAATGGTACAGACATAAGTGTGCATGTTTTAAATAGCTACATGTGGGATAAACTATTAAGCCCATAAGGGAAATTTTGATGCTAAGAAAGAAAGTACCTAACCATTGTGATTTGGTCAAATCTAGAGCAACCTTTGTTGTTTATTGTATACATGATATTCAAGAGTATTTTTTGAACCTGAGACTTCTATGCCTTCTTTGACTAAAATATATTTTCTCAAGAATTTCTTTGAAAAACATGTTGAGATTAGTTTTCTTTATAATATTAAAGTTTTCCATTGAATTTCTAGTAATGAAAATGTTTAAGATCTGAATAATAGACATTTTATCCTTATGTATGAAGTTGGACTATTTGGTTTGTTTATTCTCATAACTTTGTGGAAAACCCATTATTTTTTAAAGCAGTGAACATTTACTTGTAAAGTGATCATTTAGCATGTAAACAACTTGAGGTCAACGAATAGAGTAAATAGTATTGTGTTGATGTAAATAGTGGATATTCTTTTGCAAATAACTCTGTTTTGTTAAAAAGTTACCTTTATAGCTGAAAACAACTTGATTTATAATTGTTAAGTAGCGAACATTACTTGTTTAGTTTAAACAATGAATGTACACATGTGAACAAATTTTTTTTAAAATTTTTAGTAGGAAACAATACTTGTTTTGTTCAAATAATGAATGTATATATTGAAACAACTAGATTTACAACTATTTAGTAGGAATTAGTACTTGTTTTGCTTAAATGTTCAATGAATGTTCTTATGTAAAAAATCAATGTTAGAGTATCACAGTTGTGAGAATGCAATAACAATATGTGTGAAATTGTTAGCATAGATTTGTTTGGATTATTTATTTTTGACAAGAAATGTCATGAGAATACTATTTTAAGATTGCAAATCTGAATTTTATAATTATTTCAGAATGTATGCACAAATTTTAAACATAAGTAGGCACATATATGTGTATGCACATAATTCATCTATGTACATACACATACTTGTGACATATCTTCCTTTGTTTTTTGTACATTTTTAAAAGGAAAAATGCTTAAGATGATAAGTAGAAAATGGTCATAAAAATGATATGACAGATTGTTGAATTACTCTGTGAATCAAAAATCTAATTTCTGTTTAGAGTATAAATTAGTATTTCATTTCATCTTTTGAAGACATTTGTGAAAGAATATTTTTAAATACTTGAATAGAACAGTGCTACCTTAGTTGACTAGAGTACCTATAGGTAGATGCTGCTAGAGGGAAGATAGTTGTTATGAGACGTATCTAGTAGAAAGTTACCTTTTGGAATGGGTTCTAAAATGGACTTAAGAGCTCATATAGGTTTTCTTTACCATAACATATTATTTGTTGTTGTTACAATAAATTTATTATCCTTGGCTAGGAAAAATAGTTCATTAAGTATGTATGAATGAACTCTATGATCTCACTCTCTTCCATTCCTAGCATAGATCTTGCACTTTCTTTTCTAACTTGTAGATAGAAATTGCATGTTGATGTTTGGGCATGAACCAGATTCCACCATGCAAATTGTTCTCTTGCTAAAATTTCTATGCACAGTTAGGCATTCTTCAAGTCGGAAGAATACCAGGGAAACATAAGCTTCGTGGTTGGGTGGTAAAGCACTTCAACCATGTTCTCATCCACTAGTGGAGGCGAGCATCCAAGAAGAACCTTAGTTTTTCACAAGGCTATTATAGTCTAAGATGTAACTTGATGTAATGTGTACAATGTAATTACTTTGTGGACTTAGGAGCCAAGTCAAACCTGATATTGTAATTTGACTTTTAAAATGAATATAAGAATCTCTGATTCATTTTAAATGGACATATGTAGCTATGATTGAATTTAGCTCCACTAGTATTTCTTTTTAATTTGGATTATATATTCATTTGTCATTTGCAATAATATTAATTAAACTATAATAATTTTGAATGGGTTATTACACCCAACCAAAGTTTGTAAAGCTTTACCAATGATATTCTAGATCATAACATCTCATTTGTTAAAGCTAGTGACACAAATAATGATGTGATCAATGTTGAAATTATACAATACATGACTAATGACAACTCACTTGATAATGTGGATGATATACACACTATGAGAAACCTCATTGATGTTTAACCTTGTAAGACCCAAACCAAAATATCTATTGATATTTCTTTCTCACAAAATGACATAATTAAACATGCACCCAATGGTCATCTTTACATAGCCAGGACAATGACTGGAAAGCCTGCTAATGGGATATTAATTGATACCATGTGTGTAGATAATGTGATCATTCAGGAATTATTTTTTGTGTATGAACTTTATCAAGATTCTTATGAACAATTGAAAGCATGGATTGAAACACATAATGATTTATCTTGTCATACAATAGATTCAATAACTCTTGCCTTTAAAGTTGGATCAATGCAATTAAATGTCTCATTCTCCATCATCCCATATTCAGAAAGATTTTGTGTGAAGCTTGGCTCCATGGCTATACTCCATGGATTTCATCCCATTGGTAGTGCATAAATTCTTATAATTTCCATTTGGAAATGAAATTTTCATTATGCATCATGTTTTATTTCTATGTCTTCCCATGGAAATTTCTCATTGGATTTCTTTTGGCCCAAACCTATGGAACCTATTAAAACTCATGAGGAATTATTTTTCAAATCTTTTCAAAAATTCAAGGAAAAGTGCATAGAAAAATTATCTCTTAGAAATATCCCTCAACCCTTGCTTAAGTCTTCTATCATTGATGAAAACATGATTGAACCAAAAGCCCTTTCAATTAACTAAGATAAATCCATGACAAATCCTCCACCTATTTCCTATAAGGGACCAAGAGATAACTATACATTTCTTGTTGTGCCTCTTAAGATAAAATACATTTATAAACCTAAAGAGGAATTGGTTAACCAACCCTCGATGATTCCTTTCATTCCTCCCTTGTAGGAAGAAAATAAACCTATGGTTGATAAACCTGCTTCTACACAATCACAACTTGAAAACTATGCTAGTTACAAGAAGAGAACAAACAAACAAACCAAGATCAAAATTTAACTCAAAAAAATCATGATGATTGTCCACCTTCACCACAACTGAAACATGAAACCTCTATGGACATTATCATTAGGACTTCTACTATGATTAACTTGGATGATGATGATGTGATTGTTAAGATTGATGAGGAAGTGCATAATGAGCTTAATTGAATATTTTCCTCTTCTAGGTGTTTAGATGAAAACAACCATTATGATCCTCCTAACAAGAGTGCATCACCACATGTTGAACTTGGTGATTTTCCTAGTATGAAATTCCTTTCTACCCCTTTGTCTATTCATCTACCTTCTAGATATGATGAAAAAGTTTGGGATGGAGTAGATGACTTGATTTAGGGTAGCTCACATGTATCATACTAGCTTTATGTCTTCTTTTCATGTTATTTTTCATGATTACATATGTTTAATGTGATCCCTCGTAGCATACTACTTAGTGTGTATTTATGTTTATAAGCCCAATTTGGATGACCCTTGTCACTCCATTGGTGCAAGGATACAAAGGAAGTGAATCTATCATCACATTCTTCTCTTTGTATATTCATTATTCTATTTGTCATAACCATTTTATTTTCATTTGTCTTGTGTTTCCTTTTGGGGACCATGCAAAGGATCGAGACATTTAGGTCTCTTCCATGCTGACCCAAAATGTGTCTCCTTTGTCTTTTCTCTCTATGTGTCATTATTCTTTTATGCTCACTATTTCATGAGTTATTTGGGGAATGATGTTGATTCTAAGCTTGATTATATCATTGTAGCATTTAGACATATGTTGACCCCAAATACATGGATCCTTTATGCATTATCATAGGATTACATGTGGCGGGAAACCTCATTTTTATGATGCAACTTTATTTGGGAAATATCATTGGCATAGTTCTTTCAAAATAAGCTCTCAGGTCTCTTTCATGTATTGGATTTTATAATATTCTACTTTAAATTAATTGCACACAACATAGTGTTCAACAAATTCTTTAAAGTGGGGGGGCATTATGCCTCCCACCTTTCACTTGATTGATGTTGTGACCTCTTGTTCAAAGTATGGTCTTCTTATTTCAAGTGATGTGTCTTCTTGTTTGTGACATTGGGATTGATGTCCTTCAAGAGCATGACCTTTCTTGGCATATGTCATTTCTCTTAGCGGTAATGTTATGGATTACATTCCCTAAGGTGTGAATTTTTTATCTCTCGAGTGACTAGTCCTCTCTTGATGGTGATGTCAAGCATTATGTTCCCTAGATTGAGACCTTTCATGAAATAATAAAAAACTCCTTTGACTATCTTAAACCAAAACTTTTGGCCACTAAGGATAACATAATTTGCTTGGTGGTGCCTTTTTTTCATGAGAGTATAGCATAATGCAACTTGGTAGCCTTGTGATTTTTGTATGTGTTTCCTTATCAAAGTTATCAAGGAGTATAACTTTTGGTGTGGTTGACATATGTGATCTAGTAGACCTGGCATGAATTTCCCAAAACCACTTTTTTGGGTGAGTGAAGGATCATGGGGATAAAAAAAAGAGGTGATATGACCAAAAAGTGGCTAACAACTTTTTTAATGATAATTTGATGAAATGAAAAATGGTTTATTGAGAAAATTGCTAGATTTCAAAAAATATAAGATATGCCTTATTTGGAATAAAATAGATAGTTATTATTGATTTTCTACATACATTTTGACTAAAGTCCTCATTGATGGGTTGATTGAAGAATATCTATACTTCTTAAATGATTTCATATTTTTTTGAATCCAAAACATGCAACACATTCTATGCTTCTCATAATATAGGATATAAAAAGAAAAATTTAACTTAATAAATTTTTGACCAAGTTATGGTGGTTAGAAAAGCAAGTTTTAATATTTAAAAAATAATAATAAAATTCATAATTAATTATTTACTTGCCAAAAAATTATAAAAAGAATGTGGCACATCGAGGAATGTGTCGTCTACTTATATTGAAAGCTTAAAAAATATATATTAATTTTTCGTATACTTAGGTAGGTCAGACATACACTTGCTTTTTTATATTTTCCTAAAAACTTATTACTACTACATTGAAATTTAAAATTTTCACCAGATAGGTTTATTTTTTCCAAAAAAGTAATAGTATCTTAGAAACTACATTCAATTGGCTACAAATTATGTTTTGACATATTTTCAAATTATGTTAATAACTTATTCAAATTTTCATTTCAAGTTTCCTAACTCTATTTTTCTGAATTTTCATTGTCACTTAAGGGCCTAGTTTGGACCCCTATGATCCTGCATTGACCCTTTTGTGTGTACACACCTAGTGTATATCAAACTTCACTAGACCTTGTGTGTTTCTCTCTTTTTTGGGTTCACCGAGTGTATATCAAATTGCATTTGTAAGGGTGATTTTCATGGCCTCCTCACATAACATAACGTTCTTACCTGTTGTGATAGGTGTGCATGTTTGATGGACTTGGCATAATATAACTTGATAGTTCATCTTTTCTTGAATTAATTTTGACATTGTACGATGTTATATCCTATGTCACTACTACGTTTGTATGTCTCTATATTCCTTTGATGTTTTACCATGGGATCTTTCATCCTAAGGGCTTAATCATCCTCCTTGATCTTTCTTATCTCATCCTTCTAAAAAAATTTCAATTAGACCTCTCTTGACTTATTTTTCTACTTTAGTGTGAGTTTAAGAATAGGGCTCATACTCTCACTAAAGTGTGGGCTAAATGTAGTGTAGAAAAATGTAATCCTTTACATTTTCACACTATGTTTGCATCCCCTTAATTAATTGGATTTAATTAAGCTTCTAATCGCCTATATTATGCCTTCCTAAGCATTATTATTCTCATTTTCTAGAAGGGAAACCAACATTAAAAAAATACTCATTATTTTAAACACCTTGAAAATTGTGTGTCTTGGATTTAGGTTGTAGTACCCATCACCCAAGGGAGAATAGGCCCTCCTTAAGTGCCAAGACCCAATTTTCAATTTGTTTTTCACTACATTTTACTGATTCAAATTTAAGTTTCAAATGTTGGCTTATAGAATCTAATTTTTAGAAAATTAGATAAAAACTATAAATGCATAGTTATTTTATCAATTCAAACCTAGAGAAGCAAGAACACAATTTATGCAAGCATTACTAGAGAAAATGTTATTGTTAAGAGCAGTGAAGATTAGCATTATGAGTCATTTATAAAAAAATCAAGAGTATATCATTATGTCAAATATATATGTGTTCCTATTATGTTTTGTAGCTAGTATTGTGATGTAGGTTTCAAGAATTCAAGTAGGCATTCAAATATCAAATCAAGAAATCATTCAAGCCAATGCAAGCAACATCCAATCCATAGAGTGATGTGTTAGACTTCAATTCTCTAAGGGTAGTCATTAAGGGTTTGGTGAGTTGTGACATAGCATTGTTCATTCATCAAATTCCTTTCATTTATCATTATTCAATTATCAACCTTTAATTACCAAATAGGGGTTTGACCAAGGCAAACCCCTATTCAACCAAAAATAAACATTTTTCCCTCTCTTTGTGTGTGCATATTTGCAGATTAAGAAGGATTGGAATTGGATCAAAAGTGAAATTTCACAAAGTTTTCAAGCCATAGAAACTCACCTACAAAATTTATTTATTACTTTCTGAAAGTGGAATATGGAAAAATCTGGAGCTAGGATCCAAGGTCTTAGGACTGTGAAATCATATTTTGTATCCTTGTAGAGAGACCAATTCGCCCTAGGGTGAATTTGTCCTGGTAGGACATTCAACACCTACTTTTGGTGACAGGTGCATATTAGTCTTTCTTTCTCAGATCTATCAAAAATTATTATTTTTGTTTGTGTTATCCTTTAACTATGTAAATTTCACATTTTACATCACACAATTGAGTTGATTAGGCATTCATAAAATTATGTCAATTGCTCACACTTTAAGCCTAGAAAATTTAGAAATTTTCCCTTGTTATTTAGTGTCACTGAAACAAAGCATCCTACCACTAAGAGTTTCATTTATTGAAGATAGTAGTAATTTATCAATTTAACACTTGTACATTTAAATTCACTTCTAATTTTTTTAGAAGAGGAGTCATTTTAGAAAGATGCAAAATTTAAAACAAGGACATTGTTCTTGTGAAAAGAATGAAAATTATTTCATTAATCTATGGCTTTCACACAAAGCTTCTTTGTGATATAATGGTTGGAATACACTATTAGATTGATCTAAACTTTCCTTCTAGTAAAGAATGTGCTTGGTAATTGAAGTTCACAGATTTTTTCAATTGCATTGTTTGTTTTTCATTACAGTATATGTAGGCCAATATATCATCTAAGATCATGAAAAGTATTTAGATTTAATAAAGAATATCATTAATTGGGTTTCATGAATACTAGTTCATATAGAAATATTTTGTGTTGAAAAGAAGTTTAGATCAAGCCTCACTAAATTCTGAAAAATAAAATTGATGTTAAACATGAGCATATATGGGTATTGTTGAAATTTTTGGGAAAAATCTCTTTTGAGAAGGTTGTGATTCAGATAAGGAGTTTTCCAAATGAGGTTGTATGTGGAAAAATGAAATTAATCTCAGGACTTGATAATGGTATAATATCATTGGTTTATTCTCATACCATGTAGTAGACCAATGATATGATCATTGTGATGCCGCATTCTTTGATTACAAAGGATTAAAGGTTTGAGGAAATTAATGTACATAATTGTTATAGTTTAGAGGATATCAAACCAAAGAATTTCATTTGACACAACACTTTGGGAGTCTTGACTTGCAAGTATAACTCCAACAAAGATATGTAGCTTAAAAGAAAGGTTAGGAATTATTGAACAATGTTTTTCTATTAATTGGCTATGACCACTTTATTTGTAGATGTTTTCTTTATAAGGGCTCAACAAGTTCAATGCATCATACACTCAATATAAATTTTCTTCTTAATGAATGAGAATGGATTCAATACCATTTTAAATATGTAAAGACTTGGAAAGACCAATTGAATGAAACATTTTCTTAGTACCTACGCCATTATGTGGTGGGTGAATCCCCTTTTCGCATATCCAAGCCAGTGAAGAATACATTTTTGCATGCAATTAAGAAATTTGAAGGTGAGAGGAGAATTTGAATGCTTGCATAACTATGGTCGGCCTTTATAGGGGTTGTCACAAATATTAGAGTGCTCGACATCATATTTAAAAACATAAAAAAATAAAAAAAAGGTCTTCCTTATCTTTCTTTACGCCCCTTTACTAAAAGGCTGATATGTATTATAAAGGTAGGAAAGAAGTGTTAAAGGTGTTGTCCATATTTTTAATGGTTTTCAAACTAACCAGAACACCCAAAGTGATTTTGAAAACTTATTAAGGATCCGACACAAAAAATAGTAAAGGAAAGAATTCCATTGGCCATCGACATCATGCAATAGTTTTTTAACTAGTATAGAAGACTAATGAATTCTTGAATGAATGGACCATTTCCAACATGTTCTAAGTTGATAAAATTTCCTTTCATCCTAGCTATAAGGAATTCCAAGGCTACCATCCATAGAGAGCATAGGAAAATTGAGTTTCATAAACATAATGCCTCACAGAAACATCATGGTTTCAAACAATGGATGAGATAGGAGCTTTCAAAAAGCAATATAAAATCCATGAATTTTTGAATCTCCTCAAACTTTTTGAACTAATGAAATAACCTTTTTTTATATCTTATATGCATATAGGTATGTGCTTGTTGATCATTTGAGAGTCATATGGTTGGGAATATGTTTAGTTGACAATGAGGTATTATGGAAAGAAGAGAGGAGAACTGTAATAACCCATTTTAATTACTATTTAAATATTAATTGCAAATGACATTATGAATATTGAGTTTTAAAAAAACATAACTTAATAAGCTATTTTATTTCATAGCAACACATGTCTTATTTAAATGAGTCGGAATATATATTCATTTCCAAATGCCAATTCAATGTCCAAGTTGACTTGGCTCATTCAGCCACAAAGTCAATGCAAAATACAAATTACATCAATGATACACCATAATCCTTTGATAACTTGAAAAATCCCAAGGTCTCCTTTTGAGTCTTTGCTACGCCCTTAATATTATTGTACATCGGGTTATGAATAGTCGGCTTGTGGCTATCTTAACTCTCTATTAAGTCATATTATCATTAGTATATTGTTATTTAGTTGTTTAGGTCGGCCTAAGTCTTATATAGGTGTGTCTAAGTCGGCCTAGGTGATATCCTTGGCATAAATAGGTATATATAGGAGGTTGTGAGTCTTATTTCATCATCAAGTTGTGAAGTGTGTTCTCATTAGAGATATTTGGAGGTTTTCCCCCTCAAAGTGGCTTGTTATTCTCAGTTATTATCAGGTATTTGCAGCATATTTTATATCATATTCTTCTATTGTGCAATTTATTTCATAACAAGTGGTATCAGAGCATGATCTTGGCACCATAGAGGCAAGGTTTTTCTCAATTTTGGAGGCGATTTTGGGAAGAGCATATCTTTCAGATTTTGGTGATTTGTTTTTTAATTTTTAAAGGGTTTTTGAAGAACATATTGAAAAATCTACAGTCCAGATTTCAGAAGAATTGGAGTAGAATTAAGCGAATTATTATAGAATTAGGGTTTCTACACTATTTTTTTTGGAATCTACATATCTCGCACATATTGTTGAATTGGAGTCTAATTTTTATTGGGTTTTTGAAGAAATACTAAAGGAGATTACAGTTAAAATTTGAGATAATTTAAGCTTCTTTTATATGATTTATTTCAAATATTAGTGGTTTCCATCATGACAGGGCCTGCAATAAGGGGTAAAAAGAATGTTGTCACTCCAGAGAAGAATCCTGATAAGGATGGTGAAACAATCGAGGATATTACTCATAATGAAGAAATCAATAAGGTCAAGGAAGAAATTTCCTCAATTAAGATGGATATGTCGGACATGTGAAACATGTTAAGCACCTACATAGCTGAATCAAGAAAGGAGTTCTCAAGCGGCCAAGGTGAAAATTCTAGGTCAGCTACTATTGATACAAGCTTTAGTACTCCTATGGGATCTAGGAATTTATTTCCAAAGGTGGATATGTGCAAGTTCGATGGTAAGGATCCTCTAACATGGATAAACCAAATGGAGATTTTTTTTGAAGTACACCAAATCCTAAATGGACAAAAGGTCACGATGGCTTCCTTATATCTAGAACCAGATCAATTCATTTGGTATCGTTGGCTTTTCACTCATCGAAGAAAAAAGGGGCTCACCGTCTCATGGTCAATTTTTACAGAGGAACTCCAAGCACAATATAGCAATAGTGTCACAGACAACTTCTTCAGCCAGCTAGCTAAACTTCAACAAATAGGATCAGTTAAGGATTATATTTAGCAATTCCAAAATCTATCCTTAAGGGTGGATAAAATTACAGAGGAAAACTTGAATGACTTATTCTTGGGTGGTCTCAAGGATCACATTCAACATGAGGTACGCATGTTTAGCCCTAGTTCCATAAATGAGTCTTTTATCTTAGCACGCAGGGTAGAGGAGAAATATTTGATTCCTAAGCAAGGGGCTAATGTGACAAGAGAGAAAGGATATTCAACACAACCTACTAAGTTGACTCCACAAACAAAATGAGGAGAAAAGAGAAAAAGGCTTGTGTTTCAATTGTGATAGAAAATACACGAGGGACATAAATGTAGTGAAAAGAAATTGTTTTATATTGAAGGTCCCAATGAGGAAGAAGGAAGGAACCCATACTAAAAGATGAAAGGGAGTCGAATGAGGAATCACATGATTCTCAACCAATCATTTCTTGTCATGCACTCTCTGGTTTTAGTGCTCCACAAACTCTCAAGGTGGTGGGGTTCCAAAAAAAGAAGAAGGTAACAGTGTTGATCGACTCAGGTAGTACTCATAATTTCATCAACAAAAAGTTAGCTACTCATCTAAATTGTTTCATATATCCACTCGAGAGTTTCAAGTTTTGATTGCGGATGGTGGTATAGTTAGTTGTTCAGAAGTATCATAGCATTAAATTATCCATGGGAGATTATCAACTTGATACCCCAATGTATGCGATATCCATGGGTGCAGCAGATATTGTTTTGGGAGTACAATGGCTTACTACATTAGGAACAATTGAGATGAACTTCCATGAACTATTCATGAGATTTCAATTAGAAGGAAGGCTAGTAGAGCTAAGGGGGTTGAAGGAAAAATCTCCACAAATGGTAAGATCTCATCAAATGCAAAATTTTCTTAAGAAAGGAGTGGATGGATTTGTGGCCCAACTATGTTCATTAGAAGTCTCTCAATCTATTACTCCTACTCATCCATATTTGCAAGCTATAATTGATCGTCACTCAGTTGTTCTTGGAGATATACCTAAAGGACTTCCTCCTAAGAGGGATCATGATCATGCCATCAAGTTAGTCTCAGGGAGCCAACCACCGAACATCAGGCCTTACAGGTATCCACACATACAAAAGAATGAGAGAAAAAATTGTTGAAGAGATGCTAGAGGCAGGAATCATCAGGCATAGCCAAAGTGCTTACTCCTCGCCGGTGGTGATGGTACATAATAAGGATGATACTTGGCGCATGTGTCTAGATTATTGAGTGCTCAACATGTACACTATTAAAGATAAGTTTCCAATTCTAGTCATTGATGATTTGCTAGATTAATTAAATGGAGCTATGTTTTTTACCAAGTTAGATCTTAGATCTGGTTATCACCAAATTCAGATTAAGGAGGAATATATTTGTAAGACAACATTTCGGACTCATGAGGGTCATTATGAATTTTTGGTGATGCCATTTGCTCTTACCAATGCACCATCTACATTCCAAATTTTGATGAATTCCATTTTTAAGGAGTTCTTGAGAAAGTTAGTGTTATTATTTTTTGATGATATATTGATTTACAGAAAGAATTTGGAAGAAAATTTGCAACATGTGGACCAAGCATTAAAAATGCTTGAAGATCATAAACTCTATGCTAAGCCATCCAAGTGTGCTTTTGGTCTTACAGAGGTGGAGTATTTGGAACACATAGTTTCACATGAAGGAGTAAAGGTGGACCCTAACAAAATTAAGGCTATCATGGAATGGCCTATTCCAAAAACCATTAAGAAACTAAGAGGATTCTTGGGATTGACAAGGTACTATAGAAGATTTGTGAAGAATTATGGTAGTATAGCAGCACCTCTCACCACTCTATTGAAGAAGGATTCTTTTCATTGGAACAAGTCTGCCAATACAACATTTGAGAGATTGAAGGAGGCTATGTGTACAACTCCAGTACTTGCCACTCCTGACTTCACCAAGGAATTCATTGTGGAATGTGATGCTTCGGAAATGGAATAGGAGCAGTTGCTCATGCAAGAAGGTCGACCAATTGCTTTTGAGAGTCGTCAATTAAAAGGTAAGAATCTACTAAAACCTATTTATGAGAAGGAAATGCTAGCAATACTCCATGTAGTGAAATAATGGAGGCCTTATCTATTAGGTAGACATTTCAAGGTTAAGACAGATCATGATAGCCTAAAATATTTTTTGGAACAACGACTATCTTTTGAAGAGCAACAAAAATGGGTCACTAAGATGTTAGGATATGACTTTGAGATTGTATATAAGAAAGGGAAAGAAAATATTGTCGTAGATGCACTGTCAAGGAAGGATGAGAAAGATGAAGCCTTATTGTGTTCCCTTTCAATATTACAAGCAAATTGGGTGGAGGAAGCCAAAGCATAGTGGCAAAATGATGTTGTGACAAGTAATCTCATCGAGCAATTAAAAAGTGATCCTAGTAGTTCAGATAAGTTTTGTTGGAAGGGAGATACTCTTTGGTATAAAGAGATTTGTATCTCTGCAAGAATTCCAACCTTAAAATCAAGATTCTCACAGAGTTGCATGAGTCTCCAATGGGTGGTCATTCAGGATTTTTGAAGACATATCATCGAGTCAAGCAAGATTTCTTTTGGGAAGGGCTAAAGGGTGATGTTCAAAAATTTGTGGCTAAATGTTTGGTGTGTCAAAGGCATAAAGGGGAGACAATTAAGACACCAGGTCTCTTGCAACCCTTATCTATTCCTAGCCAGCATTGGGAAGAGGTATCCATGGACTTCATCACAGGGCTTCCCAAATCTAAAGGTCATAATGTCATCATGGTGGTAGTTGATCGGCTCACTAAATATGCACATTTCATTGCATTAGCACATCCTTTTACAGCAAGGCTAAAGCTTTTTTGGAGAATATCCAAAAGCTACATGGTACACCTAAAGTTATTGTTAGTGATCGTGATCCTATCTTCACTAGTCACTTTTGGAAAGATTTATTCTCATGTTTGGGTACTCAATTGGCTCTTAGCTCTTCATACCACCCCTCAATCGATGGGAAACAAAGGTTGTTAATAAGTGTTTGGAAGGATATCTACGTTGTTTCACTTCAGAGAAACAATCTCAATGGGTAGATTGGCTACCACTTGTAGAATGGTGGTATAACACTTCTTTTCATAGCTCATCAAAATGTCTCCATTTTTGGCACTTTATGGATATCATCCTCCTTCCATCACATCATCAATTAAGGTGTCCCCAAGAGTTCAGGCAGAGAAGACCACTTGCTTCATCAACAACAAGTACTTTCAGGACTCAAGGAGAATTTAGCCATGGCACAAAATCGAATGAAACAACAGGCAAACAAACATCGTAGTGAAAGAAGTTTTGAAGTTGGGGATTGGGTCTTCTTGCGATTGCAGCCTTATAAGCAAATCTCACTAAAGCAGCAAAGAAAGAATAATAAGTTGTCTCCAAAGTATTATGGTCCATACCAAATCATGCAGAAGATCGGTAGTGTTGCTTACAAGCTTGAGTTGCCACCAACAACAAGGATACATCTAGTTTTTCATGTTTCCTATTTGAAGAAGGTAATTGGGCATAATATTCCCACTCAAACAACACTTCCCGAGTTGGATGAAGAAGGGAGAATAATTTTGGAACCAGAGTGCATTCGTCAAACACGCACAAAGAAGTGAGGAATAGAACTATCACTGAGTATCTCATCCAATGGAAGAATTTACCAATTGAAGATGCCACATGGGAAGATGAGGAGTTCATTCAAAAGTTTCCAAAATTGATTAGCATTGAGGACAATGCTTCTTTGAAGAAGGGGGCATGCTACCCCTTAATATTATTGTACATCGGGTTATGAATAGTCGGCTTGTGGCTATCTTAACTCTCTATTAAGTCATATTATCATTAGTATATTGTTATTTAGTTGTTTAGGTTGGCCTAAGTCTTATATAGGTGTGTCTAAGTTGGCCTAGGTGATATCCTTGGCATAAATAGGTATATATAGGAGGTTGTGAGTCTTATTTCATCATCAAGTTGTGAAGTGTTTTCTCATTAGAGATATTTGGAGGTTTTCCCCCTCAAAGTGGCTTGTTATTCTCAGTTATTATCGGGTATTTGCAAAATATTTCATATCATATTCTTCTATTGTGCAAGTTATTTCATAACAGTCTTGCATCCGCTAGTGGATGAGAACATGGCTCAGGTGATTTACCACCCAACCATGAAGCTTACACTTTCTTGAAATTCTTCCTATTTGAAGAATACTTGACCCTACATGAAAATTTTAGGAAGAGAAAAATCTGCAAGGTGGAATCTAGTGTGTTCCCAAACATCAACTTTCATCTCTATCTAAGGTTAGAAAAATGCAAGATCTATGTTAGGAATGGCAAAGAGTGTCATCATAGAAAAGTCCATACATTCATAATGAGCTAACTATTTGGCCAAGCATAAAAAAAAGTTGCAACTGTAATGTCAAAAAATGTCTTCGGTGACATTTTCACACTTGTTTAGGCCCTCCTTGTAAAATTGAGCTTAATGATGCCTTAACATAGTGTTGAAATGTGTTTAAAACACTCACATTAGGTCTTGGGCCCTTATTAATTAAATAAACTTAATCATACCTTATTTAGATTGTTACAAAGTGTTATAACACACTTTCACACTTTTCTAGGGTTGTCATTAATAATTGGGATTCTTTATGCTTTAATTGGCCTTATTTTACATCCACAAGCCTCATTAATAATTCAGGTATTGTTAGGTTATGTGGTCCATATTTAATGATCTAGGACTCATAGGCCACCTTGGACATATGAGTCTCACCTATGGTATTTGGTTTTGATATGGATATTACACCTTTCTAAGCATTTTTGAAAATGGTCCCATAAATTATACCTAATGAGACTCATATGCCATCTTGTCTGTATGAGTCCTGTGTGGACCAAAACCAAAATTATTTAAAATTCTTGCTGGGATTTTATCCTCCTTGATCTGATGTTAGCTTGTAGTGTTGTAATTTTGGGAATTCTTGCATAATTAAGTATAAATACAAGGTTATTCTACTCATTTTTCTCCTAACAAGCAATCAATTGATTTAGCAAGTTGAATGAACATCCTTATAGGAAATTAGAGTTCACAAGAGAATTCCGGAATTCAAAGGAGCATTCAAGAGTCTTCAAGAGCTGATTATCAAGAATTCTAGAGAATTATTCAAGCATCAAGCATCATGTTTTTTTTTGAGCTAAAAATTGCGATGTAGGGTTTTAAGATTCAAGCTAGCATTTCATTCAAGTTATATCTTACTCAAGCAAGAGTCAAGATCTAAATCTAGTGGAGTCACCTAACACATGCTTGTAGAACTTCATTATAGGGTTTGGGGAGTTGCAACATCATATTTTTTTCATTCATCATTCTCCATTCCTATTTCATATTATTTCAAGGTTTGATTACCAAAATGGGTTTTGACCAAGGAAAACCCCTTTCCACTAACAAAAAAACACTTTTCCCTCTCTTCAATGTGTGACTTGCAGGTTTAGGTTGAATACACATAATTGAAGAGTAAGTTTGGAGAAATTTTTCAAAGTGTTGAAATTTGTCAAAGTTGTCACCTTGCATTGGAGATACTTGGAGTGCTTCTACAGGTTGCAAATCAGAGTTTTGGATCTATAAATCAATTAGGAAGCATAGAGTAGACATTGAAGACCATATTCAGACTTTAAAGCTTTAAAAAACCCTAATTGGACTAATATACTAGTTTTTTTGTATGAGTCCAAGTTTAGGTCATTTTTCAAGTTTATATAGATTCAAATAACCATTTACCAAATTCCTATTCCTACACAGAAACCCAAATATGAGACTAATTCTCTCAACCTAGCATATGAGTCCCAATCATCATTAAAATCACTATTTTTAGCATTTCAAAGCTCCATATAGTCATCTTTAGATTTCTAGGTGCACACATTTAATCTTGTAGCTTTTTGTTTTGTTTTACATGCTTTTCTAGGTCATTTAGTAAAATATTACATCATATTAGGGATAATCATTACATCTTGCATTGCATTTGTCTTTCCAAGCCCTAGCATTGTGCTGAGCCCATCATAAATTTATAATCAGACCCTAAGACAACCATATTACAAGTTCTCTTTCCTTTTCATTGAGATCTCTAGGGTCATCCTTGAATTCAAGTGTAGAAGATTTTTATTCTATCTCCCAAGCATAGAAGAAACAATTTCCTTCCTTTAATTTTGGTGAAACTACATTTAGAACATCATAATTATGATTTGGAGTGCATCATCATCCTATATCTTGCTTGCGTTAACATTGGATTAGGGTTTACACTAGTTAATTAGCATTCTATGGTTTCTAAATATTGCATTAGTGAAAGGGCTATAGCTTGCATTTTTGCATCTCAAATCATTGAAAATCATACAAAATATGCATTTACACTTAGGTTATAGATCAAACAACATAGAAAGCATAAAAATGACTTAATTTTTTTTGAAATTTTTTAAAAAAATCCTCACTAGGACTCATACACCCCTCTAGGAAAATAAGTCCCAGTGCAAATTTTGCACTACATTTTTTAGAATTCAAAGCTTTATTTATGTTCTCTTGTTTACTGTTGATACCTTTTTGTTTCATTTTACAAAGTTTCTATTATAATAAATTTATTATTCTTAGCTTATATTGCATTTGCATTCATCTTCCATCTAGTACCCCTTGCATGAGTATTTGGTTTCCTATTGCTAATACTATAGTGAGATGAATTTCGAGACTCATGTCATCCTAGAATAGCACAATCATCATGGGTCTTGGGTTGTCTATCTATTTTACTCTAGTATTGACACTAGTATGCTAGGTATGGACCATACCCTTAAATACTACTTGCCTTCAAGTAGTGTGATGCAAGTTGAAACAAGGATTTATAGTTTTCCACAAGGAAACATAATTCAAATTCATGAAGATTTAGAAAACCTATATCATCAAGTGCAAAATGAAAACATTTCAACTACTACCATTCCTACTATAGATAACATTCACCGTATGCTTCAAAGTGAAGATGGACTTGAGCTTGTGAAAAACATAGTTCAAATCACTAGAAAAAGCTTCCCCTCAAACAATAGTCATCTTTTACCTAAAAGCAATGTCACAAGCCAAGGAGGAATTCAAATTCCTCTTCCCACAACAATTTCCTCTATTCCTAACTATACCAACCCTCAAGTCACAACAATAATGCAACCGACTAGTAATGTGATTCCTTCCTCAGGTATTTCTGCTAGCATCCCTAGTACCTTTGTGTTATCGCATGCTATATCTACTACCAATTTATTAGCTATAAGCATTCCATTCACTTTTCCCTTGAACACATACACCCCTCCACCTTTATCACCTCCATCTCATAATACAAACAATGAACCTCATAAATCAATTGTTCCAAACTGTTTCATCACTTCAAAAAAAAATTTCCTTCATCAACCAAAATCAAAATGGCCCACCTACATATTGTGTCAAAAGTTACCTATTGTCCTTGGAGATATTGCAAACAAAGATGCAACAAGGTTTAGAGGTGCCTATATTCAAAAAATATGGGGGAAAGGGAGATCCTTCTAACCATGTTAATGCTTATACTTCCTTATGTAGTGACATTTTCCTTGATGATAAACTCTTGGATAAAAAATTTCCTAGATCCTTGAAGGATACTACCTTAAAATGGTTTTCTTATTTACCGAACAACTCAATTTGTTCATTCAATGAACTTGTGGAGGAATTTTTCAACCATTTCCAAGTCCATATGAATCCTAAGATGGATTTTTCCAATTTGATGAGATGTAAGAAAAAAGAAGAAGAAAAGATAACTAACTTTATGTCATGCTATCAATCACTTTATTCCCAAATCGATGTTAAGGTTCCCAATCATCACCTTTGAAATATGTTCATAGAAATTTTGAAAAACAAGATCTAATATGAGCTTACCATAATGAAGTTTCCCTCTTTCACGCACTTCTGTACAACCCTCCATGATTATTAGAACTTAGTTAGTAGTCGTGATGCAAAGTCCAGTTCTAGATGAATTGAGAAGTCTAAGTCTACAAACCAAAACAATTACCAACCTTTTAGAAAGAAGAATAAAGGATTCCTTCAAATTAACCCCCCTCAAAAAATAAATCAAAATACCAATAACAAAATAGCTACCATAAAATAAATGATACCCTTTAGCTATGGGGACCCAAAAATTCAATTCACTCCCCTACCCGATAGCCTTCATAACACAATGTCTCAACTTTAGAGAAAAAAATGCTTACCTTTCCTCCCATTAAAACACCTGGTCCTAATAATCCTTTACCTCTAAACTTTAGATCAAATGATTATTGTTGGAATATGGATTCTAGTGTTTTCATTGATGGAAACTGAAGTCATTGATTTGGTCTACACTGTAGTATCTAAAAATACTCGAAGGCAGATTGAAGAATATGGTATCTAGTTGAAGCTTTAATCTGTCAAGTAGTTTGCATTACTAGGTTATTAGTTTTGGTTGTGTATCTTAGGAAAGTTCATTGGGAATATGAAATGTCTTACTCTCAAGTTTGGTGCTATCACATCAATTCGTGTATGAGTTAGGAGATCCATTTGTTTTATTTTATTTTTATCAGTATTTGAAGGCTGACTAAGCAAATGTTGGGTGTTGTGGATGTTTAAGATGTAATTGTTTAAAGTGTTTTTGTGTTTGAATATTTTTTTTGGGTCCTAACTATGCTATGGCCAACTTTGGTAGATGTGCATTAAAATTTATTCATTATTTGAGCCAATAGTTGGAAGATATTTTCTATTTCAGTGAAGCCTACATATAGCAATTGAATTCTTGGTAGCGGATATATATATATATATATATATATATATATATATATATATATATATATATATATATATATATATATATATATATATATATGAGATTAGTGGTGTGCATGCATGTGAGTTTGATATGTTTTGATGTGTATATGAATATTAGAAGATCAGTTGAGCAGAAGAGGATTTTTGTGAAGCAAATTAAGGAAAAGCAGAGTGAAGTGCAGAATCTGACAGAAGGTCCAAAGTTTGATGTATGAGCCTAACTAGAACTATAATCAGGAATTTGTAGATGCTATCTTCTTAAAGTTCAATCTTTTGGTGTAGTCCAAATCTCTTCTAAGTGTTGATAATCAAGGTGAATAAAGCTTGCAATATGAACTTAAATGAGTGAATGCAAATATGAAATATGTAGATTAACCTTTTTCCTTAGTGTGAAGAAAGAATGAGAGAGAGATAGAAAAATCATAACACATGCAACAATAGATTTACGTGGAGAAACCCTGAAGGGAGAAAAATATAGCATCGAAAGAGAGGCAAGTATATTACTGATAATCTCAAATATTACATGCAGAAGTAGACTTCTCTTATTATTCCCTGTAAATCCAGCAACACCCTGTTACCCTGCAAAACTGAACTGAATAACTCTAGCTCAAGGCCCCAATTTATAGAGATTTGTGAGGATGAAAACCACCATGGTTTCACCAAACAATAGGCAGAAATACCACCTAGAAAAACCCATGCCTCCCTCCTTGAAATGGTCAAAAATACCAAAAATAGCCTCTTACAGATGCTCTTACAGCTATCATAAGTAATCTTTCATGCATGGGTTCCTGGGGTCCAAAAATAACATATTCTATCATAGGAATTTGTCATACTATCATAGCATCTTATGACAACTGTCATGCATGTCATAGATGCTCTTACAACACCCTATTTTGACCCAACAACCTTATTTGAGAAGATTCCAAGGTGGGACGCCTAGCTATCTTGTCCTTTTCCATAAGGACAAATGGTAATGGTAACACTGCATTTACATTGTCTCTTTCACCACTGTTGGTCAAGCAGTTTCACCTCTTATGGGTAAATGTACAAAACACTTTAGGAGAATAATATATTAAAGGATTTATAAGGTTGATGACACCTAAATCCTAACATTCTCCCACTTGACATCATACATTGTAAATTACACCCATAGAGATACAATTACATACAATTAAGTATAGTGATCAAGGCCCATGGCCTTTCTGCACCAAGAGAACTTTTATGTGGTGACTGGCTTCATAAGAGAATCTACAACATTATCCAAAGTGTCAAATTTTTCAAACAAGACTTGTCCATTCTCAATAATTTTTTTCACAAAGTGATACTGAATATCAACATGCTTAGTATGAGCATGATACATAGGATTTTTAGCTAAACATATGGCACTCTAACTATCACATCCTATCGTTACTATCCTGCAATCAAAACCAATACCATTACCAAGTCTCTATAACCAATATTCCTCCTTAGAGGCATGTGTAGCAGCCATATACTTAGCTTCAGTGGTAGACAAAGCAATTGTAGGTTGTCTTTTACTCATCCAACTCACTGCTCCTCCAAACAAAGTAAACACATAGCCACTAGTGGACCTTCAACTGTCCAAGTCACCTGCCCAATCTACATCAACAAAGCCCTGTATTTCCAATGAATTTTCAACATTGTCACTATCATGATAAACCAAACAGTAATTAGAAGTTCCTTTCAAATATATAAATACCCTTTTAACAAAAGTCCAATGTTCTTTACTAGGGTTAGACATAAACCTGCTTAGAACTCCCACTACTTGGGCTATATCTGGTCTAGTGTAAACCATTGCATACATTAAAATATCGACAACACTAGCATACAAAACTTTAGACATTTCATTAATATCATCCTCCAATTTAGGAAACATGTGTAAACTCAACTTAGTACCAATAGGAAATGAAATATTTACTGGTTTACAGTCCTGCATATTAAACCTTTGAAAAATAGTGTTAACATACTTACTCTGACTTAACCAAATCTTTATGTGAACCTGATCCCTAATGATTTCCATCCCAAGAATATATTTAGTAGCCCCTAAATCTTTCATATCAAATGTTCTAGAAAGTTGAGTTTTAAGTTCCCTAATCATTGCCTTATTGTTACCAATGAACAATACATCATCCACATATAAGACAATAATCAGTATTTGATCATCAATAACTTTAAAATAAACACAATGATCCTCTTCACTTCTAACAAAACCCATATTTAATGAAAATGCATCAAACTTCTAGTACCACATCCTAGGTGATTATTTCAAACCATATAGAGACCTTTTTAACCTACAAACCAAGTGTTCTTTTCCTTTCACAACAAAACCATCAGGCTGTTGCATATAAATTTCTTCCTGTAGATCCCCATGCAAGAAAGTAGTTTTAACATCCATTTTTTCTATTTCTAAATCATAAGCAATAGCAATGGATAAAAGGAATGTAATAGAGGTTAACTTAGCAACAGTAGAGAATATTTCATAAAAATCAACTCCCTCTCTTTGGGAGTAGCCCTTGGCCACTAATCTGGCCTTGTACCATTCCAACTTTTCGTCTGCACCAAACTTCTTTTTATATATCCACTTACAACCAATGGCCTTTCTTCCTTTGGGAAAACTAACAAGATCCCAAGTGTCACAGGATTTCAAAGACATCATCTCATCATGCATGGCCTACATCCAAGACTCATATTCTTCTGAAGAGAGAGCCTCCCTAAAAAATCTAGGTTCATCATTAGTACATAACAAAGAAAATTTCCAACGAAAATCAGGTGGGCTATACCTATCAATGGGATTTCGTTGTCTTGTGGATCTTCTCAAAGGTGGAGTAAGAGGTTCCTCCTCATGTTCATCCTCAATTTTTTCAACTTCTTCTATTACAACAGATTCTTCAAAACTCTCTTCTTCTTCTCCATCTTCTTCTCCATCTCTCTATTCTTCTACATGTGCATCTTGTTGCTTAGTTTCAAAATGCCTGTCTTTGACTTTTCATTTGGTTGCACATCTTCAGAGTTAGCTCTAAATTCCCTAAAAATAACATCTCTAGAAAATATCATCTTTCATGTTACTGGATTCCAAAGTTTATAACCTTTAACATTTTCACCATAACCTACAAAGATGTATTTCTGAGATTTGGGATCCAATTTAGACCGCTTCTCTTAAGGCACATGAAAAAAAGCCTCACAACCAAAGACCCTTAAATGTGAAACTGAAGGGTTTTTACACAACCACATTTCATAAGGAGTTTTATCAACAAGAGCTTTACAAGGAGATCTATTAATTAAATAACAAGCAATACCAACAGCTTCTACCCAAAAGCATTTATCTAACTTAGCACTACTTAACATGCTCCTAGCTCTTTCCATTAATGTACTGTTCATTCTTTCTGCTACCCCATTTTGTTGGGGTGTGTAATGTGCAGTATTTTTCCTAACAATTCCTACATATTTTCAAAACTCATCAAATTCCTTAGAACAATATCCACCCCCATTGTCAGATCTCAATACTTTTATCTTATAATATATTTGCGTTTCAACTAATGCCTTAATTTGCTTGAATTTGGTGAAAACTTCAGATTTTGTATGCATAAAATAAATCCAAGTATATCTTGAGTAATCATCAATGAAGGAAACATAATAATGAGATCTACCCAAATAATTTGTATCCACTAGACCACACACATCTAAATGAATTAGTTCTAAAATCCATTAGATTTATTAGTTCCTTTAGGAAATAATGACCTGTTTTGTTTACCAAACACACAATCCTCACAAAAATCAATTTTACCAACAAAATAATCAAAAATACCGTCTACTAGTTTCTTTCAAGTATGGTCCTAAGAAATTTTTCACCAATGTAACCCAATCTATGGTGCCACAACATAGATGCATTTTTAGTGCTAGTTACAAAAGAGGAGTTACATAAAGTAGAGGCATGTAGCGTAAATAAATTCCTTGTCTGAGATCATTTAGCAACCACCAAACTTCCCCTTATCATCCTACAACCAAACTTGTCAAATGTCACATGCATCCCAAAATCATTCAACTTGGAAACCAAAATTAAACTTTTTGTAAGTCCTGGAATATGTAAAACATCATCAAGTATTTTAACCCTCCCATCACTAAAACACAACTTTACCTTTCCTTTACCAATAACCTTTTGTGAGCTATTGTCACACATGAAGACCTATCCTCCATCATATTCTTTGTATGTAGAAAACCACTCCTTATGAGGAGTCATATGGAAGGAAGCACCTGAATCAATAAGCCAAGCATCATTACTAACTGTGTTAGCTGATATAATCAAAGCATCAAAATCACCGTTATTAGAGGACTTTTCTATGGAGGAATCTGCATTCTTTTTCTTGTTTCTACATTCCTTCTTCACATGTCCCCATTTACCATAGTTCCAACACTTCACTCTACTCTTTCCAGGGCTCTTAGATCATCCTTTAGACTTATCCTTCTTCTTATCCCCTTTAGGCTCTTTCTCCTTGAGCCTACCTCGCACATGCAAGGCATCTTGGGAGCCACTACGTAGGGTCTTTCTTCTCATCTCCTATGAAATAATTATGGGAATAATATTATCCATCTTAGGTTCTGCACCACCACTTGTTATAGCAATAATTAAATTTTCCCAAGATTTCGGCAAAGAGAAAATCAATAAAATGCATTTATCTTCATCTTCTATTTTAACATCAATAGATGCAAGCTAACTTATAATCAAATTAAAACATTCAAATTTTCAGCAATAGATTCACCATCCTTCATCTTTAATGAATATAAACATATTTTGAGATACAACTTGTTAGACAAACTCTTAGTTTGGTATATTTCACCAATCTTCCTCCAAAGCTTGTATGTTGTGTCTTCTGAAGAGACATTCAGGAGGACATAATCTATGAGAAACAATCGAATAGTCCCTCAAGCGTTCTTTTCTAACTTATTCCAATCTTCATCTAACAAGGTTGAAGTAGATGGCTTCTTATCAACTGAAACTAGTAACCACTGATCTCTCTCCTTAAGAAGATCCTCCACTTTCAACTTCCACATCTCGTAACCAATTCCATTGAAATTCTCAATATCTAGATGAGAGGTGGAGGCTATGGTATGCAATCTTTCACAAATCTGCAAAACCTACAACACAAAAGCTCCCACTGCAGCAAAAAAACCTTCAACACTTTAAAAGGAAAGAGTCCCTTAACAAAACCGTTACCTCTAATACCAAATGTTGATAATCAAGGTGAAGAAATCTTGCAATATGAACTTAAATGAGTGAATGCAAATCTGAAATATGTAGATTAACCTTTTTCCTTAGTGTGGAGAAAGAATGAGAGAGAGATAGAAAAATCATAACACATGCAACAACAGATTTACGTGGAGAAACCCCGAAGGGAAAAAACTCCACCACTGAAAGAGAGGCAAGTATATTACTGATAATCTCAAATATTACATGCATCAATAGACTTCTCTTATCATTCCCTATAAATCTAGCAGCACCCTATTACCATACAAAATTGAATTGAATAACTCTAGCTCAAGGCCCCAATTTATAGGGATTTGTGAGGATGAAAACCACCATGGTTTCACCAAACAATAGGCAGAAATACCACCTAGAAAAACCCACAACTCCCTCCTTGAGATGGTCAAAAAATACCAAAAATATCCTCTTACAAATGCTCTTACAGCTGTCATAAGACATCTTTCCTACATGGGCGCCTAGGGTCCAAAAATAGCATATTTTGTCATAGGAATCTGTCATATTGTTATAGCATCTTATGACAACTGTCATGCATGTCATAGATGCTCTTACAACACCCTATTTTGACCCAACAACCTTATTTGAGAAGATTCCAAGGTGGGCTGCCTAGCTATCTTGTCCTTTTCCAAAAGGACAAATGGTAATGGTAACACTTTATTTACATTGTCTCTTTCACCATTGTTGGTCAAACAGTCTCACCTCTTATGGGTGCATGCACAAAACACTTTAGGAGAATAATAAATTAAAGGATTTACAAGGTTGATGACACCTAAATCCTAACACTAAGGCAGTGAGCTCTAGGTAGTGTGTCTAAATGCAAGTGCATTCCTATTTTGTAAAACACTATATTTGAGTACTCAAATTGTGGATTGACGTCCACCGTGGTTTTTCCCCTAATAGGGTTTCCATGTAAAAATCCTTTTGTTATGGTGTTGTGGCTTATTGTTTCATGTTCATGCATCTTTCTTTTGATTCAATTTTTTAAGCACTTGAAAGGATAGATTAATAAAGTTTAAAATTGCTCGACACTGATTCACCCCCCTCTCAATGTTTCTTGAGTCCAACAATTGGTATCAGAGCTAAGTTCCTTTAAAAAAATTTAACAACTTGAGGTAGATCTTGGAGTGTAATGGAATTTGGTAGTCTTCAACAATAGCTTGTGGTGGAACTTGATGATATTGATCAAACTAAAACAAAAGTTCAAGAATTGAAACGAAATCTTAAGGATGCTAAGAAATTCATTCAAAAGTTGAAGGATCGGGTTATTAAATTTAGGGAAAAGAGAAAGGATCTTTTTTATCAGATAAAGCGAAAAGAGAGAAAAATTATTGAAGAGTGAAAAAGGATGGATGATTATCATTTGAATCAAACCTTGAAGGAAATAATTCAAGAATGTGAAAATCTTGCTAGAGACAATGCTACCCTAAAGAATGAGATAGAATCTATGATGATAAATCTGACTAAGGAGATTGAAGATAGAAGGAAGAAAGAGTAGAATCTTTCCCAGTCCCTAAAAGAAAGATCTGATGAATGCAGTAAAATAAATGGAGAACTCATTCAGTTGGAGATTAAACTACAACAATGCAGAGAAAATGAAGAAGAGCTTGAAAAACATATTGTTATTCTTAGAGATGAACTAGATACTACAAATGAATAAAAGAAGTTCAAGATCAATTATGTTAAGCTTGATGAGTTGACTCAAGGATAGAAGAATGCAAATGATAAGTGAGGTCTTGTTTATGAAAAAGGAGAAAGATATGGATCTAGACAAAGGAATTTCAAGCAAGGAAATTTGATGGAAAAAGAAAAAAGGAATCCACTAAGACGATCTAATGCTCAAAGGTTTAATGGATATTGTTTTTATTGCAATAAATTTGGTCATATAGCTTCTCAGTGTAGAAGTAAAATTAAATCAATTGATTCATCATTTTCCTATCAGTGTTTCAATTGCAATAAGTTTAGTCATAAGTCAATTGAATGTAGAAATGTGCCAAACAACTCTAGAAGGAATGTAGAATGTTATACCTATGGAAGATTTGGGTATATTGCTAATCAATGTA
Organism: Sequoia sempervirens; assembly: GCA_007258455.2. Taxonomy (NCBI): domain Eukaryota; kingdom Viridiplantae; phylum Streptophyta; class Pinopsida; order Cupressales; family Cupressaceae; genus Sequoia; species Sequoia sempervirens. The sequence continues at coordinate 673,088,322 of VDFB02281492.1, forward strand.
GATCTAGAAGAAATCAATGGAATGACTAGTCTGGATAAGGAAATGTTGTGTGTTTCAATTGAAAAAAATATAGTCACATTGCAAGATTCTACAAAAACAAGAATATGGATAAAAGAGGTCTAGAATACAAAGGGAGAAATATGCAGAGAACTAATAAAGGAAAAGGGAAAGTGAGTGTGGATGAAAAAGAGATCAAATGAAGAAGACATTTGTGAAGAAGAGTTTCTCTATTGTAGGAAATGAGCCAACACTAGAACCTACTTCTGGTAATCTTTCTGGGAACTAGTTTCAGGCCTTTGGCCTAGGGGGAGCTATCAAGAAAATCTTTCAAACCACCCTATCGGTAATTGACACTAGGATGTCGATGATTGTAGTGGTTGCACTGTTGATGCTATGGAATTAGTTGGAAAGGATATTATGCTAAGTTGAATGTCCACATAAGTTTTTGGTTGACAACTGAGAAAATGTAGTATTTGGATAAGCTAGGGGAAAAGAATTTATTACAATAAAAGTTAGGTGTGCAAGTTATAAAAAGGAAGTTGAAACCCTCATTTTCCACTTTGTGTCAAAGAAAAGAAGGGGAGAATTTTACATTAGAATTTGAAAGCTTGAAGATAATTCAGCAGTGAAACCCTAATCCATTGGGTACACCAATTGTACTAGGAAATTTGGTGTGTGGTTGAAGAATTTCTTTGGTATTTTTAAGTCATGTGTACGAAAGGTAAAATGGAACAATTCAAAGGAATGGCAAAATTAGATGAGTATAGCAGTGGGAAGATTAGAGCCCAAAGAAACATGTTGTCAAACAATGAATTGAAATGGTTGAATGAAGCAAAACACAAAAGTTTGGATATTTGGAGTGAATCTCCTTATTTCAGAAACACAAAAATCATTGAGTTCATTCTGAATAGATTGAATGATAATATTCTAACATTGGATAAACCCTACCATATCAAAAAAGAAGTGATTGCAGTTGTAATCGGGTTATGCAAGGTTGGGGAAGTACCAAGGAAGAAGTCAATCTAAAACATATAATTCAAAACCCTAACTGGAGTAACTAGAGACCAAAGGGCATTGATAATATCCACAATGAAGAATTTAGTGTCAAGGTACATTGTGCATGGAATATCTTACAAAATATTTTTCAAAAATAGAGAAGGTGCTACTTCGGCTAGTGTAGTTTATATTTCACACAATATGATAATGGAAGATCAAGATTTTGATCTTTATGGATTGCTAAAAGATCAACTAATGGAGAACGTGCATTTGATAAATGATACAAGTTACCCTTTTAGGTTTGGTACTTTGGTTATATGCCTTGTGATGTATTTTCTAAATTGTTTACCCTTGAACAACAATGTAATGTGGGAAGACAGTGAACCATTTTGTAAATACTTTAACAATTTGGAAAACTATGATCAAGTATATGAAAGTTTCTTTGAGGGTTTGCTAAGGAAGTTTGGTTCAACTAGTGTTTACTTCTTAGTAAGAGGACTTGAAGTTGGTTCCTCCTCTAGTGAGATGGAGAGAAAGAAGAGAAGAACAAAGGAAATTGCTATCTGTACTTCACCAACATGCAAGACTCTAAAATTTGAAGGTAAAGGAAAGGAATAAGAGATTGTCAACATAGCAGATGAGGAATCTAAGGACACCCTTGGAAAAGAACTAAAAACAATCGAACCAGAACAAGAAAAGGAAATGGCAGAAAGAAGTGAAGAAGAAAGTGATCTATCCAGGGAAGATCTAATGCAGCTTATTCATGAGGAAGATAGAATGAAGAAGATTGCGAATATGTGGTCTATCAAACCTTCATATGACCAAGACATGATCTTAAGTGTACTAAGTGCTCATCTTGTGCAGAATCATATCAAATTGGAGAGTTTGCAGAATACATTACTAGAAGAGATGATTGAATGTATTAAGGAAATCATGGAATTTGGATCTCAAAATAATGAAGAAGTGATTCTACACTTGAAGAAATAGTATAGATTGTCACTTACGAAGCTAAAAAGTAACATGAAAGAACTAAGGCAGTGCATAAGCATGACAAACAACATTTATAACTATTGTCTTTGATGGCCTCATGCAATCAACAAGTACAAAGAGAAGTTGGAGCAAATTGAAATAGAGTTAAACAATATTGGTCAAAAATTTGACTTGTCTTAGGATCAAGATGGTGCAATCAGGAAAAGGATTCTAGAACTATAGTCAGAGCATACAAATGTTTAGAACACTAGGAAAAAGATTGTTGACACTTTTTGGAAAGTGAAGGACATAACCAAATGCAAGATAGAACAACTGATTGAAATACTAAGGAAGGGAGAAGTATTCAAAGAAGGTATCACCATTCCAAAATCCCTCATCAAAATTATCAACCAGAAATCTAAGAACAACATCATGATCATAATCACTAAGATTCTAGTAGAAGGATAAGCACAAAATAATCTTCAATTAGCAGTTGTATTTCTTCAAATTTTTGAATTAGTTTTCACACATGTAAGTTTTGTCTACACTTCAAAGGGGGAGAAAGGAATTTTTTTTTCATTTATTTCAAAGGGGGAGAGAGAGTAGTGAAAAATGCCTTATCAAAGTTAGGGGGAGTTTTGTTGAGTTTTGTCACCTATGACGTTTTGAAGTTTTGAAGGTTCTGACACTTCATTATTTTTCACTAAGTGTTGCCATCAATGCCAAAGGGGGAGATTGTTGGCATATGGATTCTAGTTTTTTCATTGATGGCAACTGAATTCATTGATCTAGTCTACACTGTAGTATCTGACTATACCAGAAGGCAGATTGAAGAATAGGGTATTCGATTGAAGATTGAATCTATCAAGTAGTTTGCATTACCAAGTTATCATTTTTGGTTTTGGATCTTAGGAAAGGTCATTAGGCATATGAAATGTCTTACTCTTGGTTTTTTTGTTGTCACATCAATTGGTGTACAAGTTAGGAGATCCGGTTGCTCAATTTTTTTTTAATCAGTATATGAAGGCCGACTAAGTGAATGTTGGGTGTTGCAGATGTTTAAGATGGAATTGTTTAAAGTATATTTGTCTTCGAATATTTTTTTGGGTCCTAACTATGCTATGGCCAACTTTGGTGGATGTGCATTAAAATTTATTCATGATTTGATCCAATAGTTGGAAGATATTTTCTATTTCATTGAAGCTGACATATAGCGATTGAATTATTGATAGTGGATATATATATGAGATTGGTTAATTCATTTTAGTTTCCATGCATGTGAGTTCAATATGTGTTTATGTGTGTGCAAATATCAAAAGATCAGTTGAGAAATTTTTAGTTGAGTAGAATAGGATTTTTGTGAAGTGAATTATGGTAGAGAAGAGTGAAGTCCAAAATCCAACAGAAGGTCTAGAATCTAATATATGAGCCTAACCAAAACTATAATTAGATATTTGTAGATGCTATCTTCTCTATTCAATATTTTGGTGTAATCCAAATCTATTGTAAGGTAGTGATCCTTCCTTATTTTGAGTAGTGAGCTCTAGGTAGTGTTCATGAATGCAAGTGCATTCCTATTTTGTAAAAAAATAAATTTGAGTACTCAAATTTTGGATTGACCTCCACTGTGGTTTTTCCCCTAATAGGGTTTCCACGTAAAAATCCTTGTGTTATGGTGTTGTGGCTTATTGTTTCATGTTCATGCATCTTTCTTTTGATTTAATTTTTTAAGCACTTGAAAGGATAAATTAATAAAGTTTAAAATTACTTAACATTGATTCATTCCTCCTCTCAATGTTGCTTGATTCCAACACTTATTACCATTATCACTGACAAAATGAAAATGATACAAAAAATCATAAGTGTCTTAAACATCATGTACAAGACCTTATTGATTTTGGTCGACTTTCCATTAGAGGTGTTAATGATCAAGGAAATAAGTCCATTGCCCCTTCTAACCAAAATTTATAAATTTTTACCAACCCCATGCAAACATAATATTTCATTTGTCAAAGCTAGTGAAACTACAAAGACTGGTGTGATGAATGTTAATAGGGATAATGAGAACATAGATACAATTCAACAAAGTCCTATGGATACTAATGAACAAGAAAAAAATCCTATCGATGGTCTGGTTGCATTGGTCAAAACTCAACATCATAAGGGCTGAACTAAAAAGACTTAATATTTTTTTCTCCTCACAAGATATACTTAAACATGTACCCGATGGTCCTCTTTACATAGTTGATCGTATCTATGATAAGCCCACTAATGGGATATTAATAGATCTCGTATGTGGAGAGGATGTGATCACCAAGGAATTCTTACTTCTACATGAGCTTTATCAAGATATATATGATAAACTGACAGTATGGATCAAGACGCATAATGGTTTCACATGCCCTACAATTGGATCAATCACCTTACCTTTAAAAATATTACCAAAAACATTAGATATCTCATTCTCTATCATCCCATACTTGTACCAATTTTGTGTCAAGCTAGGCTATCCATGGTTTTGCTCCATGAATACAATCCCCTCGGTCGTACATAAATGCTTAAAGTTTCCCTTTGAAAATGAAATTTTCAATGTCCATCATAGGGGCTTTAAACCTTTGTCCTCTCGAGGAAACTTTTCCTTAGATTTATTTGAGCCTGAGCCTATAGAACCTATCAAACCATGAGAAGACTTCCTTTTCAAATCCTATAAAAAATTCAAGGCAAAGAAAATAGCAAAATTATCCCTCTAGAACATTCCTCAACCTATGACCAAGCCTACCATCCTTGACAAAACCATGAATTAGCCTAAAAAAATTCTAAATAACCAAGACCAACGTAAGACAAAACCTTCACCTACTTCCTACAAAAGAACAATAGATAATGAAAACAATGCTATCACACCTCCTAGAATAAAAAACTTTGACAAAGTCAAAGAGAAATTGGTTGAGCAACCTTATGTGGTTCCTTTCGTTCCTCCCCTTAGGAAAGAAAATAAACCTATAGTTGATCAACTCACCCCTACATAAATGCAACTTGAAAATCAAAATAAAAGAAATAGAGGTGCTAGAGAGAACAGGCACAGACATTGTGCCCTTGCTCAAAAGTTAAATGAAGCAAACAAAAAAGAATATCAAATTACAAACTTGACCAAAGCAATGCATGACGAGCCTCCCCCTTCGCTAAAAAAAAAAAGATCCAAAATGCAATGACAACAAGAGTTTAACCTGTCCTTAGACATTATCATTCAACCTCCTAATGTGATTAACTTAGATGATGATGAGGAAATTTCTAAAATTGATAAAGAGTTTCATAATGAATTGAATATATTATTTTCCTCTTCCATGAACTTAAATGACAATTCTCCTAAGAAGAGTGTTGAACTTGGTGATGGCCCTAGTTCAACACTTGATACTGTCCCCTTGGATATTTTTATGACTTCTGTATACAATGAACATGATTGGGATGCAGATGACCTACTCATAGGCTGACTTGCATGTTCCTTATGAATCTTTTGTATTTTCTTTTATGTGATTGAATGTGTGTAATGTGATCCCCCCATATTGTTCGGTTTGATGTTTCTCTCTCTTTGTGGAATTCCTCTATTTGTACCTTCATTCTTTTATATGTCATAAATCTTTTACTTATTGCCTTTTACCTTTCAATTTTTTTATGTATTCCTTTTGGGGATGATGCAGGGTATCAAGATGTTGATATCTCTTCCATCTTGACCAAAAAGCTTTTCCTTTAATTTTCCTTTATCTTTTCCTTTCCTTGTTTTTTAATTTTGGGGATGATGCAAGGCGTCGAGGCATTCATGTCTCATCCATCATTACCCAAAAGGATTTTTCTTTTTTTTTTTGCTATCTTTGTGCCATTCTTCTAGTTCTATGTGTATTTGGGGAATGATGACAGTTTTGAGCTCTCTAAAAACATTGTAGCAAGAACATACTCGCACCAAATCCATAGATCCCTTATGTTTTTGGATTTTCATTTTTGGGGGCAGCCACTTTTCTCTTTTTCTTTTGCATGACATAGCTTTACTTAGAAAAATATGACTTGGCATATTGGCATTGGGATTTCCAAGTTAGCTATTATGTCTTCTTTATTGATAGAATTTATTATTTTCTACTTTAAAGTAATTGCTCACAACATGGTGTTCTAGAAATTTCTCTAAAATGCGGGTATACATTCACATTATTCTTTTGATTTTTTCTTTTTCATGGTTAATGGTGTAGTCTTCTTACTTTATGAAATGTGTCTTTCTATTTTTGGATGATAATGGGTGTGATGTCCCTCAAGAGCATGATCTCTCTAAGCATAATACATTCCTCTTAGTGGCTTGACGTGACACATTGCATCCCCTAAGTTGTGAATCTTTTATTCTTTGATTGGTCCTCTCATGAAGACATTAGGTGCAATGTTCACTAAGTTAAAGACCTTACATGAACTAAGCAAGAATCCTTTGAATGTTCCTCATTATTTTGCATTTGTATTTTTAGTTATATAGCCACCTTGCATAATACACCTTGCATTCCTATGGAGCCACCTTGTTTACTCATGACTTCAAAGCATATGAAGTTTTCCTTGTCAATAAAGATTGAAGTTCATTGTTCATGAGCTCCAAGCATACAAAGTTTTGCTTGCCTCATGAAGCTCGAAAGTCATTTTTGTGTGGAACCTTATTAAAGTTATCAGGAGGTATAACTTTGGGATGGTTTTTGATGGGAAGGCCAACTGAGGTATGAATTTCCCTTAGCCACTCACGTGGGAGTGTGAGTGCATACTAGCTAAGTGTGTTTGTGTCTTGAACCTCTTTCGGATCCTCACCTAGAAGATGGCCTAGAGTTTTGTTGCCTAAAAGTGAGCATGCATTTTTTGGACAAACATCCTAGATCTAATCCACACCATGATGGAAAAATGGTCAAATCTTGATCCACCCCTCTTTTGTTTTGTTTTTAATTTGTCTTTTTCTTTGTTAGTGTATTATTTTTCCTTTTTGATGTTCTTGATATCATTTTTCATGTGTGTTCTTTTGTGCCTATATTGGCTTTCCATGGGATCTTGATCTTGGGGGCTTGATCACCCCTCTTGATTGTCGTCATCTCATCTTATTAGAATTATTGAATTTAGATGCCTCTTGAAGTGAGTATGTCTACTTTAGTGTGATTTTGAATCAAGCTCATCCTCTCCCTAAACTGAGGGATAAATGTAATGTCGAAAAATTTCATCGATGACATTTCACACTTTTTGAGCTCTCCTTGTAAAATTTAGCTTAATAATGCCTTGACTTAGTGTTTTAATGTGTTTAACAAACTCACATTAGGTCTTGGCCCCTTGTGAATTAAATAAGCTTAATCATACCTTATTTAGAGTTTTGTAAAGTTTTATAACACATTTTCACACTTTTATAGGGTTGTCATTAATAATTGGGCTTCTTTATGCTTTAATTGGCCTTATTTTGTATCCACAAGCCTCATTTAATGCATATTTTCAATGAAAATCCTAACACAAATCAACATACAGTAATAATTTATGTTTTTTTAGGTTGTGGCTTAGATTTAGTGATCTAGGACTCATATGCAACCTTGGTCATATGAGTCCCATGTAGGGTTTTAGGTCTCAATCTAGATTTTACACCTTTCTAAGAATTTTTGAAAATGGTCCCATAAATTATGCCTAATGGGAATTATACATGACCTTGGGAATATGAGTCTCGTGTGACCCAAAATAAAACTTAATACAAATTATTGGGTTTATTTTATCATCCTAGATCTAATTTCGGCTTGTAGTGTTGTAATTTCGTGAATTCTTTCATAATTAAGTATAAATACAAGGTTATTTCACTCATTTTTCTCCTAACAAGCAATAAAGTGACCTAGAAAGTTGAATGAGCATCCTTATAGTAAATTGGAGTTCACAAGAGAATTCAAGAGTTTTCAAGAGTGGATTATAAAGCATTCTAGAGCATTATTCAAGCATCAAGCATCGTGTCAAAGTCTTCATGCATCATGTTTTTTTTTGAGCTAACAATTGTGATGTAGGGTTTTATGATTCAAGCTAGCATTTCATTCAAGATCTATCTTATTCAAACAAGAGTTAAGATCTACATCCATTGGAGTCATCTCACACATGTTTACAACATTTCATTACTAGGGTTTGGTGAGCTGCAACATCATATTTTTTTCATTCATCATTCTCCATTCCTATTACATATTATTTCAAGGTTTGATTACCAAAATGGGGTTTGACCAAGGAAAACCCCTTTCCACTGAAAACAAAAGTTCTCCCTCTCTTTAGTGTGTGATTTGTAAGTTTAGATTGAATACACATTGAAGAGAATGTTTGGAGAAAGTTGTCAAAGTGTTTAAAGGTGTCAAAATTGTCACCTTACATTGGAGATAATTGGAGGACTTCTATAGGTTGCAAATTAGGGTTTTGGATCTAGAAATCAATTAGGAAGCACAAAGAATACATTTTTTAGAACATATTAAGCCTTTTTTGAAGCCGTAATCTATTTGGAGCATAAGTAAATTGAATCAGATGTCTAGAAAAATGCCTTGGAAGGATGTCATATCACTTAAAGTGATTGTTTGGATAGATATGTGCACACATAGATAGATTACGGGGTGCCAATAGAATAATATGATATTCCAAATACTTGCATTTCAAGGATAGTGCCCATTCCAAAATGTGAGTTATATAGGGATGTTTCTAAGAATTTAATTTTTTCTAGAAGTGTATACTATGCATCATGAATACTTTCTCATTTGATGTGGTATGTTCAACCTATATTGTAAATTTTTGTAGGTCATTATAAAGGTGGAACTATGATACACATGGATGAAGGTAACTTCTAAGAGATGAAATTATAGGATGGGATGGGTGTGTCTCAATAGTTCAAACCTAAAAATCATAATTCAAACATCAAGGAAATGATTTGCAATATATGATATTTTTGAGCAATTATGTTATTTCACCATGAATCTTCATTCATTATACTTCTTTATTAAGATTAGTGAAATGCTATAGCATCTAAAATTCAAAATGCCACTATCCAAGATCATATTATTTTCTATGAATATGACATATGAATATGACATATTTTTATTGTAATTGTTTGCATTGAGAATGTGATGGATACAAGTTTGTGTCCATTAGCAAACTCAGGATGGTCAACTAGGCAATGCATGTTTTAGAATTTTAGAAAATATTTAAGACAAAATTTTTACTCGTGAGTATAAATATCACTAGAAATGCTCGTAGTTTAACCATGAGGATGATGGATCTATTCAGATCTATAGCCAAAATTAAGAGCACAAACTTGGAAGTTTCCTAATGTTTTCTCTTACATTGCAACCTATGAGAAGTTATTCTTTGATGACTAGAAATAACACTTTCATAAACTATATCCAGTGATGGCTATTTGGGAGACTTTTTTGAGTAATCTCTACAAATTAAGTCATAGGTACCTAAAAAATAGGAATCCATTAGGTGTCCCTCACCAAAAATTTGAAATTTCATCAAAAATTGTAAAATGTGTGTGAAGAAACAATAGATGACTTGAATTTCCAATCAAAAGAAAAGATGAATATAAATTATTTTATAAAGAAGCAGTTACATGAAATTGAAAAGGGGCTCATCTATAAAATTATAAATAAGTAATTTTTAAGTAGAAGAAGGATCAAATTTTTATTAACTGGGAGCCTCTATGAGGGTTGTGGGTCATAGTGATTAGGTATTTTGGTTTGATTTTTAGTCTATTTGAGAGATCGAGAAGAAGAATAATAAAATTTTACATTTCTAATTATTTATTTTAGGTGTTCATTGTCTATGTAGAGAGAATTGTGAGTGAAATATTAATGTTTGTGAATGATTCTGTGAGCATTGAAAAGCATTTGAATGTTCCTTTCCCATGAGAATATGCCATTCTTTGATTTTTTTTAATTTATCTACAATAAATTTTGGAATTATATTGATTCAAGTTATTAAAATTTGGTTAATCTAATTTGCGAGTCATAATATTTATTGTTTTCTAGTTTACTTTCGACAAGCTGGTAGCTTTAAATATATCTTTATCATGCTTGTTTCATGGCTATGGGAAAAATTTTGTTAGCATTTTCTACTTTCTAATTAAAAGCATGCCCCTAATTTCTTATATTTAAAAACTCAAAATTATATCATACGAGCGAGCTACCCTTCTAAATGCAAAGGATATTTGTTAATCTCATAAAAAAGAATCTATTTGTTGGCGCATATTGTTGCTACCCATTGGGCGAGTCTTAATTATCTATAGTGAGAAAACTATTCACCAATAATTTTTGGCAACTCTACTCATGAGATAATTGAAGTGCCAATGTTTTTTTCTCTTCATACATTTGAAGGTACCTCCTTGAGGATGGAGGTTGGAAACCCTGTTAGATGAAACATGCTTATCAAGTTTATTTGGTAGAAGAGTTCCAGTATTTATGTTTCAATTTGTATCATGGTTTAAGGTCAACCATGGGGCACTCATATTGGGCCCTTATATTTTACACAATATTAAGCTTTATCTACAATTTTGAGAAAAAGATTTAGAAAGTACAATGGAGAAGACTCATGGGATGTTGATCATCATGTTCTATTCTTCACCCAAGAATGTGTAGTTTTGGTGGTGAAAGAAGAAGATGTCTTTGTGAGATAATTTTTTAATCCCTCATTGGGGATACCTTCAATTGGTTTTGGTCTCTAAAAGATGAATACATTACTGATTGGAAAAGTTTGATGAACCAAATATCTTGGGAGATTTGGATCATCACTTGATGTGGGTATATTGCTATGTTAGTTAAATATTATTAAGAGGAAGAGATAAGCATATGAGAGTGTTTATAGACTAGTTTTAATTATTTTTAAATATTATCCCTCAAATTGATCAACCAAATAAAGAGTTTCATTTGATGAATTTTATAGCAGCCTTACATCTCGAAGCCAATTTCTACTTGAAGCAAAGCAAGGTATGTGATATTGATATTGCAAAACAAGAAGCTCTATTAGAACATAAGATGATTTTATGTCATATGGACTTTGGAAATAAAATGAATTTTAAGATAATTCTAATCAAGTGTAGCCACAAGAGGTAAATCATTCATCTTCCTTGTTTGAATGCTCTAATTCCATAATCTTGAGACAAGAATATTTTTTAAGAGTCAGATTGATTCATGTATTGACACAAGGGCTCAAGTATATGATGTGCATTATGAAAGGGATGAGGATGAATTTACAAATGATTCAAGTGAGGAGGAATATTATCTTCCTTCTTATTCAAATATTGGTAGTCTAATGACTTTTGTTGCAGCCTGTAAGAAGTTTAAAATATAAAATATTCTTTCAAATCATGCACAACTAGAAAGTGAAAATTTTGAATCCCCCACATCAAATGATGAGGAGATGAAGATGCAAGAGAAGTTTAGAAATAGTCTTATTTTTTACCATTCTCATTTTAAATTTTATTCAGAAGTTGATAACTATGAAATGAAGAATGGTTTCACAAATGAGGATAGAAAGAGTAATGATAATGGTCAACCTCATACTGTTGATATTCTAATTGGGTGTTTATAGATTCCTAATGATGATTCTCTATGTGAAAAGAAAGTTGTTTAGTCTCCTTTGCAAATTATGGAAAGAGAAGATTTGAATGGAAAGAGAAGATTTGAATGAAAAAATTGAAAATTCAGAGTTTTCATTAGAAAGGAATGAATTCGATTTTGAGAATAAAGGTGGGATTTCCCCCAAGATCAACAAGGTTTTCATTCATGGAATGATTTTTTTAATCTCTTCGAAAATAATTTTGTTCTTATTAGTTTTCAGCTAAAGACAATTGATATTCAAGAAATTTCATAAGAAATTTTTGAGGTTTTTGACGAAAGGTAGTTTGTTCGGTATACATCTCACTGAGGTTTTTACATTTACGGTACTCAAAATGTTGTTGAGTCTACAAATTCTTCATGAACATACACTTTTATTTCATACTAGCATATATTTTTCCTATCTAGTTAATGGATTTGGGTAATCTTGTGGGGTAGTTGAGGTGTCGTACCTAGTTTGGGTACATAGGTGTCCTAGCTTTTCATTTTCCTATTCTTAGAGTTTTGGTTTCAATTTTGGCTTGGATTTTGTCTCTGCTTTCTTCCTATGATTCTACTACCCAATAGATAAGACATTGGTTTTCTATAAATTCTAGAGTTTTCTACATCTTCTTAGAAAACACACCCCAGTTAGAGCAAGTTGTTGCTCACAATTTAAGCCTGGAAAGCTTAGAAAATTTCCCTTGTTATTTAGACTCACTAAAATAGAGCATCCTACCATTGAGAGTTTCATTGACTGAAAATAGTAATATATTTATAGACTTAAGACTTTTGCATTTGAATTCATTTCTGAAATTTGTTACAAGAGGAGTCATTTTGGAGAGATGCAAAATTTAAAACAAGGAAATTATTCTTTTGAAAAGAATGTAGATTATATCATTACTCTATGGCTTACATACAAAGATAATTTGTGACATAATTGTTAGAATACATTATAAGACTAATCTAAACTTTCCTTTTGCTAAATAACACACTTGGTAATTGTAGTACAAAGATTTTTGCAATTGTATTGTTTGTTTCTGATCAGAGTATATGTGGACCGATATATCATCCAAGATCACGAAGAGTATCGAGATAATAAAGAATACCATTATTAATGTTTCATGAATACAATTTCATACAATAATATATTTTTTTTTACAAGATGTTTAGATTGAACCTCACTAAATTCTAAAAAATGGCATCGAAGTTAAATATGAGCATATTGTTGGAAATTAATCCCAACCATTGCATTTATTTCTCCTTTGTATATTTTTCCAGCAATCATTTATCTTTTCATGCATATAGGATTTGTTTTTATTTGAATTTAATGCAAAATCTAAACCTTCAATTTTTTTCCTTCATAGTTATTAAATCAACACTTATTTGTATTTAATGTTTCTATTTTCCCTCTATTTTTGGTTGGGTTCTTACATAGCTTATGGGAGAATCTTTGGTTTTTTTTTCTTGTGGGTGAATAAAAAGAACTAAGAATATAGAACAACGGTTTGTATTTTTTTCTTGTAAGAAGGCTACGAATAGAAAACATGGGTCTGCATTTTATTTCTGATAAAAATATTAAGAGCTCAAGCTCTATTAAATCTATATGTTTTTGTGTGAATAGAAGAGTAGCAACTCTCTTTACTTTGGCTGTTTTATTTCTATATAAAATCACAAATTGCATTTTCTTTCCCCTATTCATCTCTTGTATTTGCCTCTCAACCAACAGGTGGTATCAAAGTGAAAGGTTGCTCAAAGAAAGTTTCTAGCAAAGATGAAGGTTTTTAGAGTAGGTCTTCAAGGAGCCAAGATATACACAACCAACAATGGGAAACACAAGCACAAGCTTGAAAAACCCACAAATTCCATAATTTAATGGCAAGAACTATGACTACTAGGCAATCACCATGAGGGCATTGTTTTGCTCACAAGATTTATGGGAGCTAGTACAGAATGGTTTTCTAGAACCAGTTGATGCAACAACATATAATGCATTAACTCAAGTAGAGAAGGATTTATTGAAGGATAATAGGAAGAAGGATTGAAAAGCTCTTTTATTTATCCTACAAGAAATGCATGAGATCATTTTCCCAAGGATTGCTGTAGAAACAAGGTCCAAACAAGCATGGGATATACTACAAACTGCCTATCAAGGTATGTAAAAATTTAAGACAACTAAGTTACAAATACTAAGAAGGGATTTTGAAACAATGCATATGAAGGATAATGAAATAGTAGAGTCATTCTTCACTCGAATCATTGGACTGGTAAATCAAATCAATCCACATGGTGAGACACTTTAAGATAGGAGGGTTGTTGAAGATATGTTAAGGATTTTTCCCACAAAATTTGAGTTAATTGTTGTAGCCATTGAGGAAACAAAGAGCCTCTCATAGTTTTCAGGTGATGAGCTCCATGCATCTCTTATTTCACATGAAAATAAGCTGAGCAGGTCAAAAAATACATCATTAGAGCATGCATTCAAGTCACAAGTTATAGTCAGCCATGGTAGAGGAAGAGGAATCAATTCTCAAAGAGGTAGAAGAAGTAGCTCATCAAGCTCGAGTGGAAGAGGTGGCAGCCATAACCCAACTCAAAATGCAACTCAAAATCAGTCTCAAGGCCAAAGGTATGATAAATCTCAAGTCCAACATTTGTAACAATATGATTCTAGACAACAAAATTCAAATTTTACAAAAGCAAACCAAAACCCAAAAACTAGAAAAAAGCACTATGTTTTTGGCTTGCAATTTTGCACAACCAAATGAAAAAGATGTGTGGTTTTTAGACTCAGGTTGTGGCAATCATGTGATAGGGAATTTAAAAATGTTTTCTAGTTTGGATGAGAGTGTAAACTCTAATGTAACATTGGGAAATGACAACAAAGTAGAAGTTAAAGGAAAAGGGAACGCCAACATTCTAACCAAGAAGGGGGAGAAGAAACATATAACTAATTTTTATTTTGTCCCCAGTTTAAAAAATAATTTAATGAGCATTGGGAAGCTTATTAAAAAAGGGTATAGAGTATTTTTAAAAAATGGAGAGTGCACAATTTTAGACAAACTTTCTAGCAGTTAGCTCATTGCAAATGTTCAAATGACCAACAATAGGATGTTTTCCCTAAGGATAAAACCATATTTAAGTGTAGAATATGTTCAAGCACACCACTCAATGTCTCCACAAGTGGGTAAAGAAGAAAATGCAACAGTCATAAAAATAATTTTTAAAGGAGAAATAAAAGATGAAAATTGGCTTTGGAATTTAAGATTTGGGTATTTAAACTTTGGACCCCTAAATTTTCTTAATAGGAAAATAATGGCCAAAGGATTTCCTCTACTAGAGAAACCAAAAAAATTATGTGAAAGTTGCATCTTAGGAAAGCAACATAGAGAATCAATTCCAGCAGGTATGTCAATGAGAGCTAAGGCATGTTTGGAGATCATCCATTCATATTTGTGTGGGTCAATCCAAACACCTTCAATAGGTGGTAAATTCTAGTTTTTGAAATTCATTGATGATTACTCAAGGAAAACATGGTTGTATTTTCTAAAGCATATGAGTGAGGTGTTTGAATATTTTTGTCAATTCAAAGCTCTTGTTGAAAAACAAAGTGGTCATTTCATCAAAGCATTAAGAATGGATAGAGGTGGTGAATACATCTCAAATGACTTTCTAAGATTTTATAGGGAACATGAAATTCACAAGAAATTCATAACTAGATACACACCTCAAAAAAATAGGGTAGCTAAAAGGAAAAATAGGAAAATCATGGAAATGGGTAGAAGCATGTTAAAAGCCAAACATTTTCCAAATGAATATTAGGTTGAAGCTATATCATGTGTAGCCTATATAATGAATAGATGTCCAACAACAAGTGTCAAACATATGATTCTAGAAGAAGCTTCGAGTGGAATAAGACACAATGTTGCTCACATGAGAGTGTTTGGATGTATTGCATAAGCACATTTACCAGATGAATTGAGAAGAAAATTAGACAACAAAGGAGAAAAATGCATTTTTTGGATATAGTGATGAATCAAAGGCTTACAAGTTGTATAATCCAATAAAAAAAAAGGTTATAATCAGCAGAGATGTGTAGTTTATAGAAGAGGAAGCATGGGATGGAAGTGTAGAAAAAACAATCAACATATTAGCAAGCATACCACAAGAGGAAAATGAGTTTTCTATACCAACAAATACTCCTTCAAATGTGACTCATTTTGCACCTATTCAACCTCAACAAAGTGGTCAACAAGTGAAACCACCAAGTGTAAGGGAAGCCTCGCGTATACAAGCAAACACTCCAACAAGTGCACAACTATCACCATCTACAATAGAGATTTTTAATGCAGGACCAACAAGTCCACATTCCACAGGTTCAACATCAAGTGATACGTCAAATCCTACATTGGAAAGCTTAAGAAGACAAAAAATTATAAGTATTAGAGAGATTTATGAGCATAATTAAGGTGAAAGTAATGTAGATTAGACTTCTCTTTTTTCTTTATATTCCTTTGTAGATGATCCAATTTATTTTGAAGAAGCAATTAAAGAAGAAAAAATGGTAAATGAAATAGATGAAGAAATTGATTCAATTGAAAAGAATCAAACATGGGAGTTAGTGAGCCTTCGAAAAGGAAAATATGGCATAGGAGTTAAGTGGTTTTACAAAACCAAGTTGAGTGAAAATGGTGATGTGCAGAAACATAAAGCAAGAATAGTGGCAAAGGGATATTCAAAACAACCTGAAATTGATTGCAATGAGACATTTGCTCCTGTAGCTTGTTTAGACACCGTTAAAATGATACTTTCTATTGCAGCTCAAAATAAGTGGTCAGTTTATCAAATGGATGTGAAATCGGCTTTCTTAAATGGAATTTTAGAAGAGGTCTATGTGGAGTAGCCACCTGGGTATAAGATTTTGTGTCAAGAAGATAAAGTCTACAAGCTGAAAAAGGCACTTTATGATCTCAAACAAGCCCAAAGAGCTGGGTAGATCATAATTTATTCTTATCTTCTAAAAAATGGTTTCAATAGGTGCAATAGTGAGCCTACTTTATACACAAAGATGAATGAAAAAAGGTGAAATTCTGATTATATGCTTAAAATTTGATGATTTAATATTCACGGGTGACTTATACATTGATTTGTTCAAAGGAGCTATCAAAAAGGAATTTGAAATGACAGATTTGAGTCTCATGAAATATGTTTTAGGCATTAAGGTGAATCAAAATGAAAATGGTATATTCATGTCTCCAACAAAATATGCTAATGATGTTTTGAAAATATTTAATATGTTGAAATTCAAATCAACGCCAACACCAATTGTCATAGGTTTGAAGCTAAGAAAAGATGATAAAGGATCCAATGTAGATCCAAATTTATATAAAAAACTTGTTGGTAGTCTCATGTACCTAAAAGCCACAAGGTTAGACATAATTTATGGTGTAAGTCTAATTTCAAGGTTCATGAACTCTCCAAAAGACTCACATTAGAAAGATAGGAAAATAATTCTAAGATATGCAAGTGGAACAAGAAATTATGGCATTCAATATTCATGCTCAAATGAGTTCAAGTTAATATGATACATAGATAGTGATTACATTGGCAACATTGATGATAGAAAAAGTAGATCCAATTATATTTTTCATTTTGGAACTAGGGTTGTATCATGGGCTTAAAATAAACAACCCATTGTCACTCTTTCTTTGGCAGAAGCAAAGTATGTAGTAGCAACAGGGGAAACATGCCACACAATTTGGATGAGAAGAGTGTTGAAAGAGTTAAAGCATGAATAAGAAGATGCAACAAAAATACATTGTGACAATAAATCATCCATAACAATATCCAAAAATCTATTCTTTCACAAGAGAAGCAAACATATTGACACTAGATATCATTTCGTTAGAGAATTGATTAACAATGAAGAGATCTTTTCAGAATTTTGCAAGTCTCGAGATCAATTTGCAGATATATTTACTAAACCATTGGGAAAGGATGCATTTGAACATTTGAGAAGTTGGGTGTCTATGGTGAAGAAAAATGTGCTGAAACTTTCAAAAGTGTAAGTGAAGACAAATGCACCAGAACTTTCAAAATAGTAAGTGAAGCCAAATGTGCTAGAACTTTCAAAATTGTATGTGAAGACAAATTCACTGGAAATTTCAGAAGTATAAGTGAAGAAAGATGCTCTAGAAATTTTGAGAAGAATTTGTTAGCTAGTTGTGATTAAGGCAGCGTGTTGGAAATTAATCCCGACCACTGCATTTATTCCTCTATATATTTTTCCATCAATCATTTCTCTTTCCATGCATATAGGATTACTTTTGATTTGAATTTAATGTTGAAGAGCACAAAAGATTTACTGAGAGGGGTTGGGGGGGGGGGGGTGGGGTGAATCAATAAATCAACACAAATTTTTAACTTTTTAACTTTCTACACAAACTTAAACTTTCATCAACATCAACGTAATGATATGAACCAATTTACACAAGTTGATACAACTTTATTGAAATAAATTTTAATAGAGAGTAGGCACCAACATACTTGACTTACAAGAGAGATGATTTAGTAGGATAAAACATACAAAGGACACCCAAACTTCTTTAGTTGTTTAGTAGTCACCAACCTACAAGGAACACCAACCCCTAATGCAAAGCACCAACCTTGACTTGATGGTTGTAAGATGCCTTCAATCTAACCTGCACTATCCCAATCCTCCAATCTTCCTTGGTGATGAATGATCTCACAATTAGCCCACACAAGAAGATGGGACTTCAAATTTAACTTCTCACTTACACAATCACACATCTCACAACCACTATCTTCCACATTTAATATTATCCAAAAGAATATGTCTTCGTCGAATGGATGTATATCTTACTAAAAGAGATATCTTTACAAGGAGTCAAACTACTTCTCAAACTGATCACAGCCTTTGTTAATAACTTAACCACACTCTTAACTTATTTTCAACACACCATCTTATATATACAATAAATAAGCCTCTTGTCTCATTGTATAGAGATTACTATTTTTATTAATCTCTTCTTCAAACTAAATCTCTACCTTTATTAATGATTTACTAATTATTTATTAGTAAAGTGAAATTGCTTCCCTTCATAGATCACAATAGTTGAATTTTTATTTATTTTTGTTTACCTTAACAAGTAATCACACCATATGCTTAAGTCACGCCTCTCCATAAGTAAATCACACCTTTTCTAAGCACTATCATTTGTGCTTTCTTTTTTAAAAAGACGTATGCAAAACTTATATTTTAAGAGGTGTTCCTTTGCATGAACATAGCCTTTTGAGGGAATACGTCCTTAAGAAAGAGACATTATGGATGATGTGTGTGTCCCTTCAGAATAGAAATCATCTACTCATACATGTACCTTCATATCAATCTAGAATGTTCCTTTTTGGTATCGACTTTTTGTCTTAACAAATCTTCTTTGATTCATGCTTCATTACATTTGACTAAATCATGATCTAATAATCTGAGCTTTAATAAACTCAAGTGGTGGAAAACTTCTTTTACCCAGAAATGTCTACGTTCTTTTCACAAGATGGTGATGTATTATATTGATGATACTTATGGGTATGTGCAGGATCATCATGGAAAAAATAGGCCCTTCAGTGGCAAAAAATTCAGAAAAATCAGAGTTAGGCAACTTGATGTAAAAATTTGAATAAGTTATCTATATTATCTCAAAAATATGTAAGAATAGAATATGTAGAAAATTGAATGTAGTCTCTAAAATACTAGGTTTGTTTAAAAAATAAATAAATCTATTTGGTGAAAATTGGAAATTTCAATGCACTAGTACTTAAATTTCAGGGAAAAAATAAGAAGTGGGTGTCTGTCTGACACCCCTAACCACAATAAAGTGATAATATTTTTTTAGAAGATTTTAGATATAAGTAGAGGAATCATTTCCTGATGTGATGCATATTTTTTTATAATTTGTTTCCAAGGAAATAATTAATTCTGAATTTTTTATTACAACTTTTAAAAAATATAAAAAACTCGTATGTCTGACCACCTTAACTTGGTCAAAAATTCATGAAATTCATTTTTTGTTTTTTAAATCCTATAGCATGTGAATCATAGAATGTGATGCATGTTTTGGATTCAAAAAATGTGATGTCGTTTGAAAGCTATAGATGTTTTTCAATCAGCCTATCAATTAGAACTTTAGTCGTAATTTGAATAGAAAATGAATAGTAATTACTTATTAAATTCAAAGTAAAGCATAATTTATATTGGTGGAAAGCTGAGAATGTCCTTTAAAAATCCTTTTCCTTTCATCAATTTTGGGTTAAAAAAAGTCATCAGCCACATACCCATCATATTGCCACTTTTTGGGCCATCATGATCCTGCACATACCCTTATGATTCCTTGTATCCTTGATTGTGGAGATATTGAAACAAACGTGCTAAGCATTATTGAGACTTTTTGTCTCTTCCGCCATTTAATATAATTTGTTTGTTTTGTCTCTTCATAGATTATTTCAAATCTCCCTTTATTCTTCTTTTTATATTCAAATCTCTTCAAGTAATCCGGCAATCTGTTTATAACTATAAATGCTTGATCTTCTTAGGGATGACAAAGATTTGCTTGAAGAAATTTATACATGCAACATACTTATATTATATTTGATCTTCAACAAACCCAGTAACAAACCATCTCCATCTTTTACTTTGACATCAATGACAACATTTCCAACAAATGTAAAATGTAAACCTTCATATTTTTTCCTTGTTAATTGTTAAATCAGCACTTATTTGTATTTAATGTTTTTGTTTTCCCACCATTTTTTTTGGGCTCTTACGTAGCTTATGGGAAAATCTTTTTTTTTTCTTCTTGTGGGTGAAGAAAAAGAACAAAGAATATAGAACAGTTTGTATCTTTTCTTCATAAGAAGGATATGAATAGAAAATAGGGGTCTTTGTTTTATTTTTGATAAACATATTAAGAGCTCAAGCTTTGTTAAATTTGTATGTTTTTGTGTGAATCAAAAAGTAGCAACTCTATTTACTTGGGATGTTTTATTTATGTATGAAATAGCAGATTGCATTTGCATTCCCCTGTTTATCTCTTGTCTCTTCCTCTAAATCAGGACCTTCATGGAGCAAGATACAAATGCATTTGAAGTAGTAGTTGTTGGGATTATATTCCAAGACATATATGGGTATTCTCAAAACTTTTTGGACAATGCAAATGAGAAGTTTGTGATTCAGATAGGGATTTTTCCAAATGACGTTGTATTTGGAAAGATGAAATCAATGCCAGGACTGGGGAATGGTATAATGTCATTGATTTATTCTTAGACCATGTAGTAGACCAATGGAATGTTTATCGCGACACCTAATTCTTTGATTACTAACAATTAAAGGTTTAGGAAATCAATGTACATACCTGTTATAGTCTAGAGGATAGAAAACCAAATAATTTCATTTAACACAACATTTTGGGAGTCTTGACATGAAAGTATTACTCCAATAGAGATATGCAATTTAAAAGGAAGGTCGTGAATTACTAAACAATTTTTTTCTATTAATTGGTTGTGACCAATTTATTGTAGATGTCTTCTTTATAAGTGCTCAATGAATTCAATACATCATACACTACATATAAATTCACCGCTTAATGCATGAGAATGGATTCAATACCAATTTAAATTTGTAAAGACTCAGGAAAAGTGATTGAATGAAGCATATTCATACTACCGTCACCATTATGTAGTGGGTGAATCACCTTTTCAAGCATCCAAGACAGTGGAGAATGCATTTTTGAATGTAATGAAGAAATTCAAAGGTGAGCAAAGCATTTGAATTTTTCATAACTATTATCAGCCTTTATATGGTTTATCATAACTTTCAAAATTCCCAACATCATATTTGAAAACATAAAAATTAAAATGAAAGTCTTCCTTATTGGTCTTTATGCCCGTTTATTAAAAGGTTGATATGTATCCTAAAGGTAGGCAAGAAGTGTCAAAGGTGTTTTTAGCATTTTTAATGGTTTTCAAACTAACCATGGTACTTGAAGTGATTGTACAACCTTATTAAGGATCCAACATGATATTAATAAAGAAAAGAATTTTGATGACCATCAACATCTTGCAATGGTTTTATAACCAGTATAGAAGACCAAATCATTCTTGAATGAATGGACCACTACTAGCATCTTATCTGCTAATCACATTTCCTTTCATCCTAGCTATAAGGAATTTTAAGGCTACCATCCACAGAGATTATAGGAAAAGTAGTTTCTTAAAAAAAAGGCCTCATAGAAACATCATGGTTCTGAAAAATGCACAAGATGGGAGCTTTTGAAAAGCAATATGCAATCTACAGATTTGGTGAGACTGTCCTCTGACTTTTTCAAACTAATGAAGAGTCCTTCATTTATATTTCATTTGCATATGGGCATGCACTTTTTGATCACTTGAGAGTCCTATGGTTGGGAATATGTTTGGAAGATAATGAAGTATTATGGAAACAAGGGAGGAGAATGCTTAAATGTAGCTCTTTCACTATCATGATACAAGAAAATAGGTCGAAATTTTTTACAACATATTGAATTTTTTTTTAAGCCATAATTTATTTGGAGCATAAGTGAATGGAATAAGATGTCTAGAAGAACACCTTGGAAGAATGTTGTCTCACTGAATTGATGGTCTGGACAAATATGTGCATGCATAGCTATATTATGAAGGGCCAATATAATAATACGATATGCCAAAGACTTGCATTTCAAGGATAATTCCCATTCCAAAATGCAAGTTCAATAGGGATGTTGCTAAGTGTTTAATGTTTACTAGAAGCATATCATATGCATCGTGAATACTTTCTCATTCAATGGGGTATGTTCAACATGTATTGTAAATGTTTGCAAGTCATCATAAATGTGGAACTATGATACACATGGATGAAGGTAACTTCTAAGAGATTATTATAGGATGGGATGGGATGAGTGTGTCTCAATATTCCAAACCTAAAAATCATAATTCAAATGTTCAAGAAATGATTCGGTGTATATGAAAATTTTAAGCCATTATGCTATTTCACCATGAATCTGTAAGGTCACCGAATCAAACTCCCCGTAATGCATGTTTGAGTTTTCTAGTTTATTGTAGCAATGTACCTCTATTAGGTGATCGGGAGTTAAACAATGATTTTAACATTGCTTGTGTGGAGAAGCAATAATGCAATTATTATCAAAGGTTATATGGGCGATTAATTAAAATAAACTAAAATGAATATACATAAATACATATACATATACACTCACACATATATAGGTGTTAATTATTAATAATAATGTTTTCTTATTAACAATTAAATTGTGATTAGATAATGACTTTTATTATTGGAATGATGAATAGTTATCATCCAGTTAGGTTTAATAAGAATATTATTGTTATTGGGTCATTGGTTAAAGAAAAATAAAATAGTAAGATTCATTTGATAATTGGATAATAACATTTGGATTATAATTAATTAATAACATTTTTGTTGTTAATGTAAAACGTTGATTTGATTATTAATGATAGTATTATAGTTGAAAAACCGAGCGATAATATTACTACTATTTAAACCCACGAGAAATAAGATGATAGATTCTTATGAGTGTTGGAAATATAATGATTCTGTTATAAAGCTAAGGGTGCTGGGGAAAATCCTTTTATATAATAGTCATAATGGAAAGATGAATTTAGGGACGCAAGCTGGTGGATAGAGACTTAGAGAATTAAATGAACCAGACAGTTTATTTATATTCCTTTCTACCTTGTAACCACCTTTTCATGATGGTGCCAGAAGGGCCATTTAAGGAAGGCATCATCTAACAAGTAAAAGTCAGATTTCTTTGTTTAATGTGCCACCAAAATTAAACTACCATCTCAATCTTCTTAATGTTTCCTGTCACAACAGTATAATATATTTATTATCTTTAATCTTCTTTCACTCTCCTGTGGCAATGTCTTTTCACATCTCGGTTGGCGGTAGGGTTGAACCGTTTTGCTTAGCTTGTATGCTATCTTCTTCTGCACCTGTTGGATCCGTGTCATGTAGGGAAATCCCATACAATTAATGAGGCACATGGACCCATTTCATTGATGGCAGTCAATTATGGTACGAGAGATTAATAGTTAATGAAATGGAAGCCAATGGAGAATGGATTTAATGGAATGAGATTTAATATATACAAGTGTGGGCAGCGTGGAAAAAGGGGGAAGAGAGAGTGGCGTAAGAGTTGAGAAGATAGAGGAAGGTGTTGGGTAAGGAAATTAGCCCGTCCTTTGGGTTGCTAAAATATCAATGATATTGATTTTTTTTTAAAGAAAGACAGCAATTTAAGGATACACAGCAGCATGGAGGTTAGAGGGAGAAGGCGTAGGGAATGGCATAGAAAAGAAGAGAGGTGCTGCATAGAAGGTTAACAGAGTAAGATGAGACGAATGTTTTAGTGATACAACTTATGGGGGGGTGGAATTGCATGGGGGTGAGAGAAAGAGTTGCGAGAAAATCAAAGAAAAACAAAAGTGTGGAAAGGACGACCAGGGTGTGGCGAGTTGCAAAGAGAGAAGAGAGAATTGAATGCAACTACAGGAGCTTTTGCCAGGCCTACTTCACCCAAATCTGTAAGAGACCCAACGATTGTGTTTCTATCCTCTTAACATTTTAGATTCTATAGGTGTTAATATTATTATGATTATAGTTTTACTACTGAAGAGGATCTGAATGCCTTAACCAACCATTGAACTCTCATGTAGAGTTTTGATCAATATATGAAATGCCTTGTTGATAATAATACGAAAGATGGAAAAGGTTGTGTTTTATTAGTTAAGTCATTATGAATGACTATAAATATTTAGAGGCTTCGAAATAAGTAATTTAATGCTGGTGAAAGCTGTTGATTATATGTTAACCAAGAAACTCTAGTTATGTCAATGTTGAGTGAAGATAACTGTGTACGAATTTAATTTTGGATTGAAATCTGAAACTGTCTCGTCTCTAAGATATAGGTTATTCCATGTATATATATCTATATGTAAGAAGACATCTATATAAAGATGCATATAAACACATATACATACGCTTATACATGAAACCCAACAGCAAAATTTTGATGGCTGCTCCAAGTTTGTGCAATAGGGCTTCTTCTTATTAATGTATGAGGTTTATGAATTCTTTTAATATCTATAGATTGAGGCACACTGTTGAAAGTTGAAAAGAAACAAAATGATCTTCATAAATATGATCTGGGGTAAATAAATGCAAACCAGGGATGAGAAGTAAATTTCCCTATGATGAAGAGTAGCTAAATGAACGTTTGTTTTCTTTTATAAATGATAAGAGGGGATAGCAGTTAACTTATTTGACTTGGAGGCGTATTGACACTACTCAGTGACACAACTCAACATTTTGAACACTCTAATAAGCTGCTAGATTTATAATCTGTTGTTGATTCTTTTTCCATCAATGATCAACTATAATTATGCGCCTACAGTGGGGTTTATCTTTAATACCTTCAATCTTGTTTCTAAGTGATACTTAAAATGACTTCTTGGGCTGTTTTAAGAAGAATAGAATGTACATTGTGTAGACTTGGCATCCTAAATACTTGTTGTGGGTTGAAATATGCTATCACAAGTACATGGAAATTCCTAAAATATTTATGATGAAATCTATTTATTTTGCGTGTTGTAACTTGGGCATCCATAAGCCTGAGTAGTCCTTTCCACATACCCGTTTTATGTTCAATGCAATCATTGCAATCCATGAGCCCATATGATATTCAATATGACCGATTGTGAGTACTTTACAGACCTTGAGACCACATTGAATTCACCTGACTCAACTTTGTGTATGATATTGAGGTAGGTCACCAGTCATTATTTTAATTTCCTTGAAGTGAAATGGAGATCTGTTCATGGATAGATCACTTTTTCTGCATTTAAATTTTATTCTAAAATAATGTGTACCTGATAACTGAAGGCAGTGATCTCTGTGGTTTTACTTGTGTTAAACCTTCACATGGAGACCCTTTGAGCTGTGAAATGAAATTTATGTTAATTTGGTTATTTAGATGTGCCATACTAATAGTTAATAACCTTGCTCATAGAGTAATGTGTTACAGTACAGATTTGTATTAATCCTAATGATAAATTCATATCACAAATTTTAGTAAAGAGTTTAATCTTGTAGCTATCAGCAAAGGAGAATAGCATTCGTGAATTTTGTTCACATTAGTGATAATAGGAATTCATAGCAATAATATCTTCATAATGCAGTTATTGTAGTGATAAAACTAATCTTTATAAAGAAAACAAAACTACGTTGAAAATTTTCCTGTGGCAAGTTTGCTGTAATGAGAGAGACGTTGGAAAATTCCCATTTTGGGGCTCCACGCCTACCTCATTCACTTCAACTTTTAAAATTCTTCAATCTAATCCTCACGTATAAGTAATCCCTCAAAAAGATAAAGAGAATATATATCCCCACTCATGTTAATGTAAAATTTAAATAAGGGTATGTGTAGGGTAAAGGTTAAGTACTTTTACCATTCCTTGTAAGAAAAAAAAGAAACAAATAAAGAATATTCTTTTATTTATTTTTTTGTTTTTCTTTTAAAGTAAAAATAATATCTATGAAATATATACATGGGAGTAAATTTAATTAATTCTAATGAGAAATCATTATTATTATAATTTTAAATTATTTGGAATATATATGCACCAAGAAGGTAGTTATATATATGAATTCAAATAATAGACAATTAATCAAATAGACTTAACAATAAGTATTAGGTCAAAGGTTAGGTTACTCAATATTGTCTAAAAGATAAATTTGGTTATTAATGTAGTCAACAAATCTTATCCAAACTTGAGAGGTTAGGGTCATATTTCAATCCTACATGATTAATCTTCCTTTTGACAACTTGAAGGCTAAAAGAAACATATTGCGCATTTTCATATTACCTAACTATATAATAATCTGTATATTTGAGGCATTGAAGATAGAGTACATGATACTATTAAGGTTAGTTACCTTTAATTGTGTGTAGTAGCATTAATTGTCAATCTACCAATTTAGCACTCAATGGATTTAAATAAATACCTAATAAATATTCTCTGTATTGATTGTTAAGTTGGGGTTTTGGAACATGATATGATTAAATTATTTTGTAAGTCAATAGTGGCTTCGATATCTTGTATTGTTCATCATCAACACATCTTATCCTTGTATGTGTGGCCTTCCATTAAATTCTCATATTGCAATCAATGTTATTTTAGCCTTGGACATCCTTTTTATGATCTATGAATTATTATTATTTTTCCACTCATAAGATATCATTCTTGATCTATTGTTATAATAATGATAATTCAAATACTCTGTTACCAACTAAGTCTTGTAGTTGAATAGCCAATTTTACGTAAACCTATACGTGCTCTTAGCAATAATCCTTATCTCAAAATTATGTTATAGATCTTATTATAGTAGATTATGATGGAGGTTGATGTTGAGCCATATTTTAGCCCCGCGATTAAATTCCTTTGTTATCCAACCAAGCATGAGATGGTTGAAGTCTAGTTGTGTCGAACTACGGTTCCTCTGCGAATTATATACGTAGGCAAGGCCGTCAGAGACGGGCCCCCGAGGAATTAGGTTTTCCCCCTAGGCTTGTCCTCTTATTAAATATTTAAAGGTACTACTGATATATATTCTATTTGTATAACTTGTGACTTGAATTAAGTTTGTATTTATTGATGAGTTAGTAGATCTAATCCAACTTACCTTGGTGATGTGGATTCCATAACTCCATTTGAAACTCGGCCATGTTTGTCAACTCAATGGTGTTGATCGCTAAGGTCCTTATAAATTAGTGGTCTAATATTTGCTAGGATTTCATGAAGTACATGTGTTGGAAGCAGTCTTTGGGATTTATGTTGTAGTTGTGGTCAAAATTTGAAATTTGTGTTTTCTCCTTGATTGATTTTTTGCTTGAAATTTTTGGGCATTACAGAATCTTCATTCATTATACTTCATTAAGATCAGTGAAATGCTAGAGCATCTACAATTGAAAATACCACTATCCAAGATCATATTCTTTTCTATGAATATGACATATTTTTATTTCAACTATTTTCATTGAGAATGCGAACAAGACAAATTCTAGTCCATCGCCAGACTTAATCTAGTCAACTCGACAACATACATTTGAGAATTTTAGATAAATTTTAAGACATAAAATTTACTCATGAGTATAAATATCACTGGAAATTCTCACAGGTTCACTATGAGGATGACAAATTTGTTCAACTCTATAGCTTTTTTTTTTGGAATATTTAATGTATTCTACAGTCAGTAGACCTATGATCTCTACCCCCACGTAACTTACAAGAACAACCCAATGTAAACCTACAACATTTATTTTTGGTAGGTAAGTTTGAATTTTGAAATTTAGCACTCACTCTCATGATCATTTTCAAACAAGAAAAAATGAAGGAATGTATTTGTTGGTTTTTAGTGAGTCAATTTTTGGGTAGAGTGGAGACCTTATAACAATAGAAGGCATATCCAAAAGAAGACAAGGAGACAAACATGCATAGAAATAATGTTTATCAAACGTAGTGCAATGACAGTTATAGCTACAAGATTGTAGCCACTTATAGTTTATGGTGTGAGTGTAGCACCTTTATTAGTGGACAATAGTCCAAATATTTTATGGTTTATTTTGGTCATGTAAAAAAAAGCATGTCCTCTGTGATTTTGTATTTTTGAAAAGGAAAAAGGAATAATATTTAAATCTTCATGTTTTTTGTGTCATACATTATGTTGTGTTGTCTCTATATATTTTTCCATTATGTCCATCATCCTATCATAGCAGTGACTCGGTATTATTTTGTTACACCCCTACCTACCAAAAAGTAGTATCAGAGCCTTTTTTTTCTAGGTAGTATTTAGTTTTTTATTGTGGGTGTGTTTAGGAAATCCTTAGGTTATCTAGGCATTAAGTCTTCTCAAGTTTGAAAAAAATGGTAGGAGGTGAGAGAAAAGGTTGGCAAAAGCCACCAAAATTTGATGGACAAAATTATGATATCTGGGCTAAGAAAATGAAGAATATTTTGGTTGCTAATGACCTATGGGAGTTGGTCACTAATGGTTTCAATGATATCATAGACTCAGCAGCCTATGCAACCCTTCCAAATCCTCAAAATAATCAATTGAAAGAAGTATGAATGAAAAATAGAAAATCCCTCAGTTTCATTGAGGCATCCTTGACTGAGGCTATTTTCCCATGTATTGCAACAACAAATTACTCAAAACTAGATTGGGAAATATTGCAAAATAGTTATAAGGGGATTGATAAAGCCAGATTGGTAAAGTTGTAGCTCTTAAGAAGAGATTTTGAGACCTTACAAATGAAGGATAGTGAGTTTATTTCAGATTTTCATACTAAGGTCTCAACCTTGTTAATCAACTAAGAATCAATGGAGAAATAATGGAAGAACAAAGGACTATAGAGAAAATCCTAATAATTCTACCTACTAGGTTTGATCCTATAGTTATTTCCATTGAAGAGGCAAAGGACTTGTCCAAAATGACTATAGATGAGTTGATGGGTTCACTACAAACCCATGAGCAATGGTTGAATATATCTTCTCCTTCCCTAGTGAAATCCTTTAAGGTTTGGACCAATGGAAGATATCGGGGAAGATGAATAAATAGAAGAGGTAGAGGTCAAAGAGGCAAAGGTAGAAGTAATTCTGAAAGAAGAGACTTAAAAAACATAGAGGAGCCAAGTAGCTCATAGTCAACAAATCGGAACCAAAAGAAAAATAACAGTTCAAATCAAAGGTATGACAAGAGCAATGTCCAATGTTATTACTATCACAAATATGAACATTATGCTCGTGAGTGTAGAAAGAAGTAATGTGACCATGTAGGAGTCAAAATGCTAATGTAGCAAATGAGAACAAGAAAATGACAAACAATCCAATGTATTCATCATTTGCAATCTTGTTGAGCTCAATAGTGATGAAGTTTGGTACTTGGAAAGTGGATGCAACAACCATATGAGTGGTAAAAAAAAAAAAATCCTCCATAGATAGCAATATAAAAATAGAAATCAAAATGGGAAATGATGAGAAAGTCCCCGTCTTTGGAAGAGGTATTGTCAACATTCAAACCTAGAGTGGTGAAAGGAAGAATATCTAGGATGTTTATTATGCCCTCAGCATAAAGAATAATCTATTGAGCATTGGAAAAATGGTCGAAAATGGTTACAAAATCTTGATGGAGAATGGGGAATTCAAGATATTTGACAAAGGATGCAGTAAGAGAGTGATGGTAGCCATGCAAATGACACAAAATAAAAAATTTCCTGTAAGGATGCAAATACTATCTTAGGTACTCACAATAGATTCCCAACATAAAAGTTCTCTAACACTCATAGCAATTGATAGTGGAACAATGGTCAAATTTCAAGACAGTCATCAAAGACCCATCCAAACTTTGGCATTTAAGGTATGGGCACTTAAGCTTTTCTAGTCTAAGTTTATTATCTAGGAAAGAAATGGTTATGGGTTTACCATCTATTGTAGAAACTGATAGCAAGTGTGAGGCTTTCATTTTAGGAAAATAACATAGGAAACCTTTTCAATCTAGGTATTCTAGAAGAGCAAGAGCACATCTTTAGTTAGTGCACTTAGATTTGTGTGAAACCATGAAAACACCCACCTTAGGAGGAAATACCTATTTCATGGCATTCATAAATGATTACAAGAAAAACAATTGGGTCTATTTCTTGAAAAAAAAATTGGAAACCTTTGAGAAATTTAAGTGGTTTAAGGCAACAGTTGAAAAGGAGAGTGGTCACTACATCAAAGCCCTTAGAACCGATAGAGGGGGAAAGTACATATCCAAATCATTTATGATTTTTTGTAGGAATGAGGGCATCCATAAAAAATTTACAATAAGGTATAATCCACAACAAAATGGAGTGGCCAAAAGGAAAAATAGTACCATTCAAGATATGGTAGCAAGAGTGGTTGAAAGGAAAAGGGATGTCACACATTTTTTGGGGAGAAGCTATAGCAACAACAATCTATATACTGAATAGATGTCTCACAAAGGTTGTCCATGATAGGATTCCATAAGAGGCTTAGACAAACAACATGTGGAGTGTTGAGAATTTAAGAATATTTGGGTGTGTGGCATATGCACTCATTCCAAAAGAGAAGAGGCAAAAAATTGATGAAAAAGGAGAAAAGTGTATTTTCATAGGCTATAGTAAAGAGTCAAAATATTACAAATTATACAAACCCATCACCAATAAGGTAGTGATTAGTAGAGATGTTTCTTTTATTGAAAATGAAGCATGGGATGGAAGGATGGATGACACCATGGGTATTTTAGTCACAATACACCTTGATGATAAAGAAGTTACAAAAGATAGCAACATAGGGGGAGCTCAAGAGAGTAGCAACTCAAAAATAAATTACCATAGAGCATTAGAAAACAATAGCTCTAGTGATTTGTAGTAGAAAAATAACTTTGGTAGTGTTCAGTAGAATAATAGCTCTGAACAGGGATAACAGAATAGTAGCTCCATAGTACAATATAGTAGTAGCTTTGACGGTTAGTAGTATAGTAGCTCTAGAGGTTAAAGTAGAAACAACTCAAAAGCTAATTCAAACCCTACACTTGCATCATTGATGCCACAAAAGAAAAAGAGTGTGAGGGAGATTTATGACAACACATATCATGCTAATTTTAATGAAAATTTATATTTTGCACTATTCTCCTATAGTGATCCAACACACTTTGAGGAAGTGGTGAAAGAAAAGAAGTGGTGTAAGGACATGGATGAAGAATTGGATGCTATATAGAGGAACCAAATATGGGAGCTGGCCGATTTACCCAAGAATACAAAAGTGGTTTAGGAGAAGTGAGTCTACAAGACCAAGTGTATAGTTTAAGGTAAAATTGAAAGGAATAAGGCAAGACTAGTGGTCAAAGGATACAAAAAACAACCTGAAATAAACTATGACGAGAAATATGCACTAGTTGCAAGGCTAGAAATAATGTGGAAAGTCATAGAAATTGCATCACAACATCAGTTGAAGGTATTTCAAAAGGATGTGAATTCATCCTTCTTGAATGGAGTGTTGAAGGAGGAAGTGTATGTGGAGCAACTGCTTAGGCATGAAGTCCTAGGGGAAAAGGACATAGTGTATAGGATCTGAAAAGATATTTATATGCTAAAACAAGCACCTTGGGCATGATACACTAGAATAGATTCATATTTTTGGAGTAATCAATTTAGCAAAAGCAGCAATAAACCCACACTCTACATAAAAGTAGCTCAAGGTGATATCTTAATTGTCATTTTGTATATAGATGATCTAATTTTTATTGGTAACAATGATAGAAAAATTGTTGATTTGAAAGAGGTGATGAAAAATGAATTTGAGATGATGGATTTAGGTTTGCTGAAGTATTTTCTTGGTATTGAAGTTCAATAAACATAGCATGACATATTCATTTCACAAGCTAACCATCCTAAAAATATTTTTAGGAGAGTTAAAATGCATAATTTAGTAAACCTACACACACACCAACAACAAGTTAGAAATTGTGTAAAGAAGACAACATTACAGAAGTGAACCCAACCCTCTACAAGAGCATGGTTGGAAGTTTGATGTACTTGACATCAACTAGACCTAATTTAATGTATGAAGTAAGTATGATTTCTAGGTTCATGGAGAAACCTAAGGAAACACATTGGCAATTAGGAAAGAGGATCTTTAGGTATTTGAATGGAACAACAGGATATGGCATCATGTATGGTGCATATAATGAATTTAAGTTGGATGGTTTCATAGATAGTGATTGGGTAGGAAATGTGGATGATAGAAAGAGCACATATAAATATGTTTTCAACATGGGATTAGGTGCAATCCCATGTGCATCCAAGAAGTATCCTATTATCTCACTCAACATAGCAAAAGCTAAGTAAATAGAAACAAATGCAGCAGCATGTCAAGCTATTTGGTTGAGGAGGATCCTTACATATTTAAAAGAACAACAAGAAGACAACATAGTTATTCATTGTGACAATGTGTCCTCAATAGCTCTGACAAAGAATCCAGTATTCCATGGATGAAGCAAACACTTTGAGATTTGATATCACCTCATAAGGGAGTTGTTAGAACAAGGTGAGTGTTAGAACTGTAAAATTCTAAAAAAATTACAAGTTGTTCATACCCATGAGTTTCCAAATGAATCTCTACCATAAGCACAAAATCCCCTCTTCATAACATTTTTCCCATATTTGGCCATGTGGTTCCAAAAAATCCATCTAGTCTTGAATATTTCACATTATAATTCCTATCGGCATGAGGTGGTCAGGGTCTCACCGATTCATAATGTATTTTTTGCTAATATGTACATCTGTTGTAGGTCTATCAGCAAGACTTCAGGGATGTCACACCGATCATAATTCATATACAAACACCCATCGACAGGACATAATTCATGGTCTCGGCGACAAAAAAGGGATCATATCGGCAAGAGTGTCATCGTCGGAATGAAGTCATAGAAAAACCATATATGTCTTACTGACCGGCGCATGAGGAAACATTTCTGCCAAACCAAATTTTCTTTAGGATGAGGTCATATAGTGTCGCCAACTTATATGTCATGTCGATCAATAAGATTCTGTGGATAAAAGGCTCGGCAATATGAATTAAATATCGGCTAGACTAAAGGGTCTCAGAGTGATGTCCTATCGAACACTTCATGTCTTACCAACCAGTGACAAAAAGAACATATCGGTGATAAATCTTTCATCAGAATAAGTCATAGCGACCCATATATCACATTGATAAAGATATACATATCGGTAAGAGTCAAAGCATCGCAGTGAAGTCTTATCAAATTCGCCAGGTCTTGTCGATAAAGCATAAGGGGATTATATCAAATGACTATCGGAATGAAGTCTTGTGCTCTTGTCGAATGCATTATGTCACATTGACTAGTGCACTGAAAGACTTGTCGGCTAGACGAAATGGTATCGGAGTGAGGTCTTAGCGAATACATTGGGTCTTGCTGACAAAGTGAGGGGGAATCTATCAAAGGTCATCAGAATGAGGTCATACAATCTTGCCAACCCGTATGTCTCACTGAATGCGGTTTCATCAGTGAGAAAGTTAATATGTCTCAGCAACCAGAAATTTAACTTAAGGACATATCTCAGTAAGACACAAGGCGATCTGTGGAACATCTCTTCGACTCTGAGTTGTCATAGCGACACACAAGGTGAAAGGGATTACTGTCAATGAGACATTGGACTTCAGTATGACTACAAGATATCTCGAAGGGTGTTCAATGAGTGTTAATAAAATCCCAAATTCAATTGATCACCGACGTTGGAATTGCCAAACGATGTGTCTTTTCAAATACTAATGTATAAATGCTCATTTTCAATTGTAAAAGAACATAGTAGATATAATAAGTAGAGAGGATAGGAAAATAATTTTTACAAAATAAAGACTACAATGTATGATTTCAAAATGGAGATATTAATGAGAATCAGTTGATGTGGTAGAATATTTCTAGTGTCAATTGCCTATTGTGTTCATTGAAAGTATTACTATTTTTTTCTCCAAGATTGATGCTTTCTAGTTATTTAAATTGATGTAAAAAGTTTATATTCAGTTTATCAGTGCACATTTTCTATATCTATGTGGTTGATTGATCAGTTCTTTCAAGGAAAGATTAAATCCATTTAATTGGTCACAATAATCAGGGAAATTCATCTAGATCATTAAGAAGAACTCGGTAGTCACAGTCTTGCATGTTTATACAAGTTATAAATTGAAACATATGCCAAAAAAATTTAGTACTTTCTAGAAAGAAGTTGCCCATTTAGATTTCATTTGACTCCACATACCCAATAAGGCACTAGTCTCTGCATTTTTCACCATTTAGTTTCATTCATATTTTTTACATCTGTTAACTGAACATATTAGGTTTTAGTTTTAATATTGCTATACAATTTATACCAAATCAGGTTTCATTTGTTCACTCCCATCTTCCATTGTGGGAAAAACATTTCGAAGAGAAGCATAAAGTCAAGTCTGCTACACTCATATAGGTACACCCACCTAGGTCTAGTAGCACCTAAAGAGTAGAAGGTCTAAATATTTTGACCTTGTTTGTTACCTTGAAACGTACCAAGAGATTGGAAACCTCTTGAGGCATTTCGCCTGTGTTTATGAGAGCTAACAAATTGGCGACTCTGTTGGGGAATCAACTCAGAATCAAGGCCTTAGTCATAGAGTCAAAAATCTTATATAGACTCCATTGGGAATAGGAAATAAAAAACATTTTCTCATTTTTAAGAAAGTGAGTGGTGACTCTAATAAAAACATTTCAACATGAAAGGAAGAAGATCTCAATATAGAGGAGGTCATACTGGGGGTCCTACTAGCAATAGTAAGTGGACACACAAGGATGATAAAGTTGATAAAGGTAAAAGGATAAATGAGGAAATGTGCATGACAAACAAAGAAAAAGCATTGAGACCACATAGTGAAACATATGACCGGTATGATACATGGAGAGATAATTCAAGTGCAGAACCTTATACCCTAGAGGAACAAAGAAATCCTTTTTATAATCCTCAGAAACAACTAGAGTTTGATGCTAGACTCAAAGCAGAAGGAATCAGATATCAATAGGAATGGGAATAAAGAATGGAGGGTAACCAAAATGAGTTCAATGATCATGTGATTCCTCAGGAAAATTATGAATCTTTAACTCATGAAGAAGTAAAATCATAGTTTGAGTTACAGAAAAGTGAGCTAGAAGAACTACAAGTTGAATAGGAGAAATCCCAAATGATACAAGCAATGAGAGACATCAAATTGTAGAAAGCCCAAATTACTGCTCAGATAGCTAGTTGCCCAAAATATGCACTGCCTCATAAGCAGGGAAATAATAATGTTGGGCCCTCTGATCCATCAAAAGCTCCTCACAATCAGATAGGAAATCAACACAGATAGCCAAACCATCCACTACATATTCCCTCACAATATACAAACACCCAACCACCTCATGGTCAACATTATGTGCCAACATCATCATACAAAATACAATAACCTAATGTACCAATATCATTACCCACCTAACCCTCCCCCTCATCAGTATATAACAATGATCAAACAATTTGACTTGGCAAGGTTTCAATTATACCCTTACCCTATGGATGGAAGTTGGAGAAGTCTTGTCCCAAAGTTTACAGGGAGTAGTGCAATCACTACTGAAGATCATCTAAGGATTTTCAATGCTTTCATCCAAGATTTGGATGTGCCATATGAAGATTTACACATGAGGCTATTCATGATGTCACTTACTGAAGAAGCAAGGGACTGGTTCAATAGCCTACCAATAGCTTCTATTAGCTCTGTCCAAGAATTCTAGGATCGATTCCTTGACCAATATGGGAATCTAAGTGCACCAGATGCTGCTCTTCATGAATTAATGTGGATTCAGAAAGACCGGAATGACACAATTTATGATTTTAATTAGAGATTCAACAAATTGCAGAATAAAATACCTCCTTGATCAAAGTTTCTAGACTCTGTAGCATTGAGTGTTTATTTGAATGTGTTTGATCCAAAAAAAGGGTATAAACTGAGAAATAGGTTCCCAAGAGATTTGGCTAAAGCCCAGAAGATAGCATTAACAATTGAAAACAATAGGAGGGCTGCTGCGATAATTAGTAAGAGAGATAGTCCTAGGGTTGTTCAACAAGCCAATAATTATTAGTACAAACAAGAGAACACATATAGAAATGAGAGGCCTAGGCTACATGACATGCCCTATAATACAAATTGGAAGGATGGAAAACCTATAATGGATAGGCCTAGAAACAAGGAAACTCCTAATCCATTAAGGAATAAGGGAACATATATAGTAAATAACAATTATTTTTGTGAAGTTTGTGATAATCCACATTCCCCAGATTATTGTGTTGTAGCCCAAAGAATGCAAGAAGAAGGAATGTCAATAGGAAACAGTGGAGAACATCACACAGTGTATTTGACTTCAAGTACTTTTCACCGTGTTGAGGAGAGGTACTCATCTTCAGAGGATGAAGGTTATGAGTACGATGTTTCAAATTAGAGGTACAATGTCCACATGGCTGAACACTAGGTTCTTTCTAACTTTGAAGAAGATTATACAGAACCAAATTCAGTTCAGGTGCCTACTCAGTGCAGTATGAGGAAACTCATCAAAGAGGAGATAGAGAGATTAACCATTGTTGTAGTTGAAGAAGCGAAAAGTAAGTACCAGTTGAGAAATAGGATAGTGAATGAGAAGGAAAGTTTCCATAGGGGAATATTTGTAAAAGATCAAAAGGTGACACAAGGAATGATGAAGAAAACAAAAACAAACAACATGATAAAAATGAACAAAAGCTTGTCCAAAAGGAGGAAATTAAAGGGCTACGTAAAGAAATGCAAATAATTGATAAAAAGGAAGAAAACAAAGGAGAAAAATTAGAGTAGAAGAAAATGATTAAGGTAGAAGGCTCCACTTTTGACTTCACTCAAGCTTCATCCTAGGTAAAAAAAATTGTTCCATTACTTGAGATGATGAAAATTAAGGAATATAGAGACCGTGTTGTTCAATTGATAACAAATTCTGAAAATAGGATGGCTACTAAAACAATTAATAAGCAAGAGAAAGTAAGTATCCCAGAAGTGTGCCTCAATAATGCATTGTTAAATCCCCCACAAGTTGATCCTTTTTTCACTACATTACTCATAAATAACAAATTGTTGAGGAATGGCATGATAGACTCTGGTGCTATGATAAATATTATGCCAGTAGGAGTTATGAAGCAACTTGGCATGTGGGTGGATACTAATGGAGGAAAGTGCTATGCAATGGATAACAGACATGTTCTTGTGGTAGGTATTATGAAAGATGTTGAAGTCAAACTGGCTGCTTATCCACAGGTGGCTTATAATATAGATATAACAATAATTGATACCCCTCCTCAGTTTTGAATGCTTCTATCAAGACAGTGGACAACAACAATTGGGGGAAACGTTCAGTTTGATTTGTCTTATGCAACTATTCCAGTGAATGGTCAGGAAGTTAAGTTGTATACGGAGCCAAGGATGAGCCAAGTTGTTGAATGTGTACCTCAAGATCAAATCAATTGTTTTTGTGATGTGGATCTTGGAAATTTCAAAATAGAACTAGCCCAATCAGAGTTAGTCAATACTGATCCAATTGAAAAGCATATTGCACAAAAATGCAGTGGCGTATAGAAAATGTACTTTGATGGAGCATGCAACCAGGAAGGTAATGGAGCAGGAATAATATATGTTTCACCTGAAGGTAGTACATTTAAGTATTTGTTTTGCTAGCCTTTGAATGTACTAATAACATGGAAGAGTATGAAGCCTTATTAATAGGCTTGAATATAGTCGTGAAACATACAATCAAGTTACTGGCTGTTATGGGGTATTTTGAGTTAGTTGTTTCACAAGTTAAATCAAAGTATGCAGCAAAACACAAAAGATTGAAGCAATATAGGAATGTTGTATGGGACACAATAGAGCTATTTGATGCATTTTCTATTGAATGGGTAGATCGGTCAAAGAACATAATGGCAGATTTCTTAGCAAATGTAGCTTTGAGAAGGGATGGAATTACACTGGCTAGGGTGTCATAGATTGAGTTCAAGACGAGGCCTGTTGTGCCTGATAATATATAAATTTGGCAGGTTTTTAATGATGATACTGACCTTTTGAAATTTATTCATTGTATAGATCAATATGAAGCCCAAGAAATTGATTTCAATGCCTTTGTTGAAGAAGTGGATGGGAAGGGCGGGGGCCCTAGCTCGGTTGGCTAAGTAATTCCGTTGCGGCTCTACTGGTCACGAGTTCTAGTCTCCCCCGTCCCGTGGTACCGGAGGGCGTGTCGCGCCAGCGCCGCCGGTCACGTTAAAAAGTTTACCAGGCGCACTGCAGTTTATAGGGGGTCGTGCTACCCGATTCCTGCAGTCTAAAAAAAAAGAAAAAGAAGTGGATGGGAAACAAATAGTATTTGGGAAGGAGATCTTACAACTTAAAACTAATAAGCTTCCTAGAGGACTAGTGGCATTGGAGAGAGTGTATGATGGAAGTGATTGGTCCCTCATGAAGCAAACGCCAGTCAAGAAGGAGGAGATTGAAGAGATCAACTTAGGAACTGAGATGGCACCAAAAAGGTGTACATAGGGAAGAAAATAAGCCCAACAATTAGAAGAATGTTGAGAGCGTTGTTGAGAAAATATAAACATGTGTTTGCATGGTCTTATGCAGATCTAAAATCATATAGGGAAGACTTTTTTAGAATGAAATACCATTGAAGCCAGATGCAAAAGAATTTAGACAAAAGAAAAGACCCATAAATCCAACATTGGAGCCAAAAATGAAGGAAGAACTGGAAAAGCTCGGAGATGGGGGAATCATCAAACCAACCAGGCACTCAACATGGGTTTTGAACCTGGTTCCTATGAGGAAGAAGAACAGTGATATCAGATTATGTGTAGATTTTAGAAATCTAAATGTGGCATCCCTCAAAGATAATTATCCTCTACCCAATATGGAGGCTATATTACATAAGGTAACAGGGTGTGATTTGTTATCTATGATGGATGGGTTTTCAGGTTACAATCAGGTTAAAGTTAAAGAATCTCAACAGTACAAGACAAATTTTACAACTCCGTGGGGGACATATGTATACATAAGAATGCCATTTGGTCTCACAAATGTTTGAGCAACCTTCCAAAGAGCTATGGATGTAGCATTTGTAGATTTGATCAATACTATCATGGTGGTGTATTAGGATGACCTCATTGCTTATTCAAAGAAGGTTGAAGATCATGTAGAAAATCTGAAAAAAATATTTATAAAGGCTTTAGAATATGGTATTAGCCTGAACCCTAAGAAATTTCATTTTGCAATCATAGAAGGTAAGCTCTTGGGATATATTGTGTCAAAGGAGGGGATTAGAATAGATCCTGAGAGGGTTGAGGCTATAGATAAAATCCCTATTCCTAAAATTGTTAAGGCCATCCAGTCATTCTTTGGACAGATCAATTTTGTTAGGAGATTTGTTTCTAATTTTGCTGAAATCATTAAACCCATATCAAAAATGTTAACGAAAGGACAAAAGGTAGACTGGACTACAGAAGCATTAGATGCCTTTTTATCAATCAAAAAAGCTATCAAGGAAGCTCTTGTCCTTAAATCACCAGATTTTGCAAAACCTTTTCAGATATTTTCATTCCCTTCAATGCACACTATTGCTGTTGTTATGCTACAAAAGAATGAGGAAGGTCAGGAACAGCCTGTGTCTTTCTTCAGTAAGTCATTATAGGGGTCAGAATTGAAGTATGATATAATGGAAAAACAAGCATTTGCATTAGTGAAAGCTACAAAGGATTTCAAGACTTATCTTGTTGCAGCAAAGGTGATTGCTTATGTCCCTCATGCTGTTGTTAAAGATATTTTGACTCAATCTAAAGTAACAGGAAAAAGATGTAGATGGATCAATAAAATCCAATAGTTTGATATGGAAATATAGATCACTAAACTAGTGAGAGGTTAGGGTTTGGCCAGGCTAATGGCAGAGGCAAATATCGAAGCAAATCAAATTTGTAATATAGAGGAGGAAGAAAGAGCAATTGCAAGTATTGAGCATACTCCTTGGTATACAGATATCATGTATTACCTTAAATGCATGAAATGCCTAGAAGGATTGAGTGATAGCCAGAAAAGAACTTTGAAGCTGCAAGCATCTAAGTATGTATTAATGGAAGGTGGCTTATTCTGGAAGAACAGGGACATGATATTGTTGTTATGTCTGGATGAGTCACAAGATAAGCATGTTTTAAGTGAAGTGCATGAAGGGGTCTATGGAAGCCACTATTTTGCAAAGACAACTACACATAAAATCCTCAGGGCAGGTTATTACTGGTTGAAAGTTTTTAATGACTCCTTTTCTTATATAAGAAAATGTGAAGCCTGCTAGAAATTCTCTGGGAAAATGAAGTATCAGGGAGATTTACCACTTCGACCCTTGGAGGTTGATGCCCCTTTTCATTAGTGGCTAATTGATTTCATTGGGGAGATACAAGATAAATCGAGTGGAGGACATAAGTGGATACTTGTAGCTACTGATTATTTTACCAAATGGGTAGAAGTAGTCCCAACCAAGCAAGATACAAGTAAAGTTGTGACAATTTTTTTAATGGATAACATCATTACCTGATTTTGGTACACCACTAAGACTGATTACTAATAATGGGATGTGTTTCAAATCTGATGAATTCAAAAAACTTTGTAGCACGTATGGCATTAGCATTTCTTATGCAACTCCCTACCATCCACAAGCTAATGGACAAGCAAAGTCCAATAATAAGAGTCTTCTCAAGATCATAAGGAGGATGCTGGGTCAAAATAAGAAGGCTTGGGATTCAAAACTAAAACTAGCTATCTGGGCTGATAGGATCACTGGAAAGAAGGAAATTGGAAAATCCCCATTTGAATTGGCGTATGGAATACAAGCCAGGATGCCTTTACAAAATCTGGTACCAGTCTACAAGTTTATTCTTCAAGAGGGTATAGATATTCCAGAACCTATGGGGGAGAGAATGGAACAACTGGTTGAACTTGATGAGATAAGAAGAGTAGCTCAAAATCATAACATAAAGTTGTAGGCACAGATGAAGTATTTATTTGATAGAAGAGAAAAAGATAGAAAATTTGAAGAAAGTGATATGGTGTTAATGTGGAACATGAGGTGTCAGGAGAAGGGAAAGCATGGGAAATTTGAAGCCTTGTGGCTGGGACCTTTTGTCATCATTGGTAAGAAAGGTGAAGATTCATATTATCTGCAAAACATGACTAGTGAAGATTAGGAGTTGCATGTACATGGGTAAATCTTGAGGCATTTTTTCTCTTGAGCAACACAGAGGATTAAGGGTTTCCAATGCATGGACAACTCTTGATAATCCTCTTAAAAATTATTTTCCATGCACAGTAGTTTACAAAATAAAAGGAACAAGAATTTCCAGTACATGGACAATCCTAATTTTTGTTCTTTCAAAATTAATCTTTCCATGTACAGTAGTTTAGGATCTCATTTATCTCCATTTCCATTCATTCCATCTTGCTCATTGGTCCATCACCTTGAGTCTGGTCTGCTCACCCAGAAATATGGATCCTTGCAATGATTTCACAACCATTCATCCCTAGATGGAGCCACTGTTAGAACTGTAAAATTATGGAAATTTTACAAGTTGTTCATACCCATGAGTTTCCAAATGAATCTCTACCATAAGCACAAAATCCCCTCTTCATAACATTTTTCCCATATTTGGCCATGTGGTTCCAAAAAATTCATCTAGTCTTGAATATTTCACATTATAATTCCTATCGACATGAGGTGGTTAGGGTCTCCTCGATTCATAGTGTATTTTTTTCTAATATACATCTGTTGTAGGTCTATTGGCAAGACTTCAATGATGTCACAATGATCGGAATTCATATGCAAACACCCATCGGCAAGACATAATTCATGGTCTCGGCGATAGAAAAGGGATCATATCGGCAAGAGTGTCATCATCAAAATGAAGTCATAGCAAAACCATATATGTCTTACTGACCAGTGCACGAGGAAACATTTCAACCAAACCAAAAATTCTTTGGGATGAGGTCATATAGTCTCGCCGACTTATATGTCATGCCAATCGATAAGATTCTGTGGATAAAAGGCTCGACAATATGAATTAAATATCAGCCAGACTAAAAAGTCTTAGAGTGATGTCTTAGCGAACACTTCATGTCTTACCGACCGATGACAGAAAGAACATATCGGTGAGAAATCTTTTATCGGAATAAGTCATAGTGACCCATATGTCACATCGATAAAGATATACATATCGGAAAGAGTCAGAATCAGAGTGAAGTCTTATCAAATTTTCTAGGTCTTTCCGATAAAGCATAATGAGATTATATCAAATGAATATCGAAATGACGTCTTGCGGTATTGCCGAATGCATTATGTCACACCGACTAGTGCACCGAAACACTTATTGGCTAGACTAAATGGTATCAGAGTGAGGTCTTAGTGAATACATTGGGTCTTGCCGAAAAAGTTAGGGGGACTCTATCAAAGGTCATCAGAATGAGGTCATACAGTCTTGCCAACCTGTATGTCTCGCTGAATGTGGTTTCATTGGTGAGAAAGTTAATGTCTCAGCAACTAGAAATGGAACTTAGGACATATCTCAGTAAGACACAAGGCCATCTATGGAACATCCCTCCAACTCTGAATTGTCACAGTGAAACACAAGGTGAAAGGGATGATTGTCGATGAGATATTGGACTTCGGTATGACTCTAGGTTGTCTCGGTGGGTGTTTAGCGAGTGTTAATA
This sequence comes from Sequoia sempervirens, assembly GCA_007258455.2. Taxonomy (NCBI): domain Eukaryota; kingdom Viridiplantae; phylum Streptophyta; class Pinopsida; order Cupressales; family Cupressaceae; genus Sequoia; species Sequoia sempervirens. The sequence goes on from VDFB02281492.1 coordinate 673,131,416, forward strand.
AAATCCCAAATTGAACTAATCGCTGATGTTTGAATTGCGAAATGATGTGTCTTTTCAAATACTAATGTATAAATGCTCATTTTCAATTGTAAAAGAACACAATAGATAGAATAAGTAGAGAGGATAGGAAAATATTTTTTACATAATAGAGACTATGATGTATGATTTCAAAATGGAGATATTAATGAGAATTAGTTGATGTGGCAACATATTTCTGGTGTCAATTTTTTGTTGTGTTCATTGAAAGTATTACTAAAGTTATCTCCAAGATTGATGCTTTCTGGTTATTTAAATTGATGTAACAAGTTTATATTCGGTTTATCAGTGCACATTTTTTTTATCTGTGGTTGATTGATCGGTTCTTTCAAGGAAAGATTAAATCCTTTTAATTGGTCACAATTATCAAGGAAATTCATCTGGATCATTAAGAAGAACTTGGTAGTCACAGTCTTACATATTTATACAAGTTATAAATAGAAACATATGCCAAACAATTTTCGTAATTTCTAGAAAGAAGTTTCCCATTTAGATTTCATTTGAATCTACATACCCAATAAGGCACTAGTCTCTACATTTTTCACTATTTAGTCTCATTCATATTTTTTACATCTGTTAACTGAACATATTAGATTTTAGTTTTAATATTGCTATACAATTTATACCAAATCGAGTTTCATTTGTCCACTCCCATCTACGATTGTGGGAAAAACATTTCAAAGAGATAAGCATAAAGTCAAGTCTGCTTCACTCATATAGGTACACCCACCTAGGTCTAGCAACACCTGAAGAGTAGAAGGTCTAAATCTTTTGACCTTTTTTGTTACCCTCAAATGTACCAAGAGATTGGCATCCTCTTGAGGCATTTCTCCTACGGTTTTGAGAGCTAACAATGAGATTGAGCTTCAATATTGTAGATTTGAGCAACAACTTGCTGTCATTTTCACCAAAGCATTATTGAAAGATAGTTTTGAACTCCTAAGAGATAGGGTTGGCACTGTGGATCGCTTTAGAGATCAACTCCGAAAGGAAGTTGCAAATTAGCAGTTGACTTATAGATTAAGGGGGAGTGTTGGAATATTTATTATTTTGCAATCAACATACCTTTCATCTCTACCCCCATGTAACTTGCAATAACAACCCAATGTAAACCTACAACATTTATTTTTGGTAAGTAAGTTTGAATTTTTAAATTGAGTGCTCATTCTCATGAACATTTTCAAACAAGACAAAATGAAGGAATGTATACATTGGTTTTTAGTTAGTCAATATTTTGGTAGTGTGGAGACCCTGTTGTAACAAAAGGCATATTCAATAGAAGACAAGGAGACATCAATGTACAAAAAGAATGTTTATTAGACGCAACACAGTGACAACTATAGCTAAAGGATTGTAGCCAGTTATAATTTCTAGTGTGAGTGTAGTACCTTCTATAGTAGACAGTAGTCCAAATAGTTTATGGTTTATTTTGTTCATGTAAAAAAAATCATGTCCTTTGTGATTTTGTATTTTTGAAAGGAAAAAGGAATATATTTAAATCTACATGTTTTTTATATCATACATTATGTTGTGTTGTATTTGTGATTTTTTTGTTCTGTCCATCATCCTGTCATAGCAGTGACTCTGTATTATTTTGTTGCACCCTTGTTTTCCAACAAAAATGAAGAGCATGGACTTGGAAGTTTTCAGATGTTTTTCATTACATTGCAGCCTATGAGAAATGATTTTCTAATGGCCAAAGGTATCACTTGTCATAAATTGTATTCATTAATAAATATTTGGGAGAGCTTTTGGAGTAATTGTTACAAATTAAGTAGTACCTACCTAAGATGGAGGAATCCGCTAGGTTTCCCTCTCGAGAAATTTGAAATTTCATCAAAAAATGACAAAAATGTGCAAGAAGAAATAATAGATGACTCTCTAATTTCCAATCAAAATAAAATAATAATATAAGTGATTTTAATAAAGAAGCATTTATGTGAAACTAAAAAATGGGCTCACTGTGAAATTATAAATATGTAATTTGTAAGTAGAAAAAGGCTCTTTTTTCTATCAATTGGGAGCCTCCACGAGGTCTGTGGGGTGTAGTGATTACGTCTTTTTGTTTGATTTTTAGTCTATATTGAGATTAGGATGAAGAATAGCAAAGTTTTTCATTTCTAATTATTTGCTATAGGTGTTCATTTTCTGTGTGCAGTGAATTTTGAATTAAATGTTATTAGATTTGATAAGCATTTGAATGTTCCTTTCTTGTGAGAATGTTCCATTCTTTGATGTTTTGTTTATTTATCTATAGTAAATGTTGGAATTGTATTGATTTGAGTAAACAAACTTTGGATAATTTGATCTATGATTCATGGGTGAGTGTAGGATCGTGGGGGTCCAAAAAGTGGTTGACGACTTTTTTTATCTAAATTTGATGAAACAAAAAGGGTTTATTATGAAAGTTGTAAGCTTTCTACCAATATAAGATATGCCTTGTTTGGAATTAAAGAGATAATTATTATTAATTTTGTAAATTCATTTTGACTAAAGTCATGATTGATAGGATGATTGAAAAACATCTATAGTTCTTAAACAATTTAACATTTTTTTAATCCATAAGATGCAACACATGTTATGCTTCCCATACTATAGAACAAAAAATGAATTTCATAAATTTTTGACCAAGTTATGGTGGTCGCAAAATTAATTTTTAATAATTAAAAAAAAATTAATTAAAAAATCATAAATAATTATTTAATTACAAAAACAATGTGCCACACCCAAGCATGTGTCCTCTACTTATATTGAAAGTTTCAAAAATATATTATTTTTTGCTTGTACTTAGGTTGGTTAGACATACACCTGCACTAAAATTTAAAATTTTCAACCAATAGATTTAATTTTTTCCTAAAAAGGACTAGTATCTTAGAAACTATATTAATTGTTCTACAAATTTTGTTCTTACATATTTTTCAATTTATGTTAATAACTTATTCAAATTTTTATGTCAGGTTTCCTAACAATTTTTTTCCTCTAAATTGTATTGCCACTTAAGGGCCTAGTTTGGACCCTCATGATCCTACACTGACCCTCATGATATTTATTGTTTTCCATATTACATTTTGCAAGTTATTAGCTTTAAATATATCTTTATTGTGCTTCTTTCATATTTATGGGAAAGTGTTTATTAGCCTTTTTTACTTTTTGGTTAAAATCATACCCTTGATTTCTTATATTTATAAACCCAAAATTATATCATACGAAGGAGTTTCCCCTCTCAAGGAAAATAAGAGTGTGTTAGGTCATCATTTAATTTTGGTGAACCCATTCCACACATCCATATCCTATTATCCCCCAAAAAAAAAAATTTGTGGCAATAGAAATAGTACGCCCCACCTTTGGGGAATATTGCACAAGGGTAGGGTTCATATTTCACACTTTCTACACTCAAGGACACCTTAAAGATCTCAATCAAAAATTATAGAGGGAGAAAGAGATCTTGCAATAAGGTATCCTAGGGTCAGATTAGAGGCTAATGATGGGTTCACCACCAAGCTAGGGCATGGAAGGATAAATGAAATGAAGGATCTAATGTTTAAACCTAGTCATGCATGAAACTTGAATGAATGACCTAGAAATGCATATAAATAAAAATAGAAGGCTGTAAAATCATAAGTTTGCACCTAGAAACTTGTAAAGGCTTGAATGAGGACTATAAATGTTGGAAATACTAATTTTAAGGTTGAGTGAGATTCATACACCAGTCTGGCTGATTTAGTCCAATACTAGGTTTTTGGCACCAAAACTAGAATTTGATAGTGTTGTTTTTGAATCTCCAAAAACCATGAAAACTAGTTGTATAGGGACTCATACATAAAAAAGTGGTGCATCAGTACTAGTGTGCTTTTCTGAAGGTGAAGGTATGATTTTTCCTTCCAATCTCTTCTCTTTCTACCACACCTTGTTTCTAGATCTAAAACCCTAATTTCATACTTGTACATGACTTTTTGTGAAGATAGAAACCTTGTAAATGAGGGGATAAATCCAACAACCTTTTCCAATCTTGTAACCTAATCTTCAAGGGATAATCAAAATCTAAGACACCTAGATCTGAAATCACACATCAAAGAGAAGAAAGATATGTTGTTTGTTAGAGGATAGGGGTTTACCTAGGTCAAACCTCTTTTAGCTAATTAAACCAAATGATGAGATAACGAAATAAGGAAATTAAAAATGAAACATGGAACAATGATAGCTTGAATGATGTCTTATAAATCTACAATCTCACATGAAATTTCCATGAAGGATGTAGATCTAGATCTAAAGATAAATGCAAAACAATGCCTGACCTTGGATCTTGAATGCAACATCACAACACTAGCTCAATAACATGTTTGATGCTTGATATCCTTGATATGATGATGGAACTTGAATTGCTACAACAAATGATGAATGATCTACCCTTGAATTCCTTACAAATAATATTGAATTCTCTCTTGATTATCTTGTAAATTCTTGGAATTCTTAACTCTTGAGTGCTTACCTTGATATCATGAATGCTTAATGAAATAATGATTTGATACCTTGTTTATATAGGTAGTGCATCTAATATCCCATTAATTGGATCCCACAGGCTGGCATTAATGAAATTTGAACTTCAAACCTAGATCTTCCCACTCAAAACCCTAAAATGGATTCAAATGGGACTCATACACCACACCTAGTGTATGGGTCCCACCTAGGTGGGACTCATACACCCAGGGTGGCATATGGGTCATACGAGGCATTTTTAGGTGACAAAATTGTCAAGGTGTTAAGAAATTGATTTTATTTGATGACATTGTTGGCATTTTGGTTGAAATGTCCCTTGGGATGCACAATATAGGGCCTTAGGGGCCTATTAATGATTATATTAAGGTCATAAATGCAAGAGTTCAAAAAAATAATGTGAAAATGTAAATAAATATACTTTACAACATTAAATTAAGGCCAAAATTAGGTTTATTTAGCTTAATAGATCTTTAAATCCATTGTGAATGTAGAAAAAACATTACAACACTAGATCAAGGCACCATTAGGTCCATTGTAAGGTTAATCATTGTCGAGTTAAGTGTGAAAATGTAAGTGGAAACATTTTCTACACTACATTTAGCCCCCACTTTAGTGAGAGGATGAACTTACTTCAAACTCACACTAAAGTAGACATTAAAGAGGGGTCCAAGCATACCAATGCAAATTAAAAATAATTATAAATATCAAAGGAGGTTTCCAAGCCCTGAGGATCCATGATCCTACATCAAACCAACATAAGCTCACAAAAGGACATGCACAAGGTGTACATTATGCAACATCAAGATATGCAAACATGGAATGTCAATTACATAAGGAAGAAATTAAAACAAAATAAAAAGAGGTGGATCAAGCCTCAACTGTTTTTCCAACACAATGACAATTAGATCTAGGTTGTTTGTCCAAAAAGTGCATATAGAACTTCTCAATTTTCATAGAAAGTCAGTTATTCTTTGTGTTTTGGTGAAAAGGTAGAAAGAAATGTGAATAAAATATAAAAATGGTGATGTGCCAAAGCTTTTACAATATTTAAAACATTAAACTATCTCTTATAATTGATATGACAGATAGAGATTGTCGTAGAACCTTCATTGTTGGGAAGAGAATGAGCTACAAACGCTTAGTGAAAGCATAGTGCAGTCCTTCAAATCTCCCCATGGAAAGCACCCATTAAGGTACAATCAAACATAAGAAAGCTCTAAAGATTAACAAAAATACTAGAAACTCACAGACAAATTCTTCCTTTATAGCATAGTACGAAGAATGACAAACTTTTTACAAAAAATGGAAAACTTCAAAAGACAATCCAATTTTTGAAAGCTAGCATTCAACATAAAAGCTTAATAGCATGAAAATTAGCTATTTGAACTATCAAACAAAATGAACACAATGTTTTTAATATGAATGAAATATAAAATAGAAACTTGAAAAAGGCCATTGCATGGACAATTTCAAATATTTCGACCAAATAGAACAAACTTCAATAATATATGATCCAAAAAAAAAGGTTGGATGTCAATCCAATCATAGTTTCAAATTAAAATATATCATGTCAAAGAATAATAGTATTCTGTAAAACCTTCTACTTCTAAAAATATAAACTCCCTACTAGATCTATATCCTTTGAAAAATATTTTTGAAGCAATTTTTCTAACATTTTTACTCATGCTACTAGCCCCTATTTATAACCAGAAGAAGAGAGCACTACCGCAAACATTTGAAAAGAAGAAACTGCCAGATACTAGAATTTGATAGCCTACAATCCGATCTTAGATCTTGATTATATCATAGTGATCATTGCTCATTAAGTCCCAACTACTTCATTAATGAATTTAGATATTTAGTGAAGATAGCTGTAAGAAAATAATTGGATTTCAACATAGTCGGGCAAAAATATGATCAATCAACTGAAGAGGTGAATGATGCCAACTCAAAGGTTCCACCTCAAAAGAAAGATACCCACCATGTTTTGATAAACTCTACCTTAAGAGATCACTCTGAAAAAAGACAAACTACCTGAAGTTAATAGATGAATTGTCAAGAAAGTGGGCAATCTCATAATTGTGAGAATAGCTTTGAAGAAAATCCCTACCAAGCTGACATGTGCCTCAGCTCATGCTCGAAAGGAAAAAAATATATACAATTCATGCAACTACCACATGGCACATTGTGAGCCTTTAGCAACAGTCTTCTCTTTTTTGAGTGTGGATTCATCCTAAAGATGAAAAAGAGAAAGGGCCAAAAACCAAAAAAGATTAAAGGAAAAATTTCTTTACAGTTTTGGAGACTGACAGGGAGCCTTCACTTGTGGAGGCACAAACCAAAAGCTCTATTAATTCCTATTGTTTTAGGAAGGTGGAGTGCTATACTTCCCAATCCAAATCAGTGGGTCAAATGACAGTGCAAAGAATCTCATATCCTTGATCCAATTCCAAGACTTACTTAAAAGAAACTCCTCCCCACCTTGATGAAACATCCTTGATGTAGTAATAAAGTCAAGAAAGGGGAAGTATCTCCTTCTCAATTTCCTAAATAGTGGGAGATGGGCTTAAACCTAGGAGTGTCATAGAAGTCTTTATTTTGAGTTTGATCACATCCATAATCTACTCGATTAATAGCACCTCTCCATCTGGTGAGAAAAGGGAGAGCAATCCAAAATCAAGCTGAACACTAAAATTCTTCTTGATTTCATTAACCTTCCTATTCAACAATTCTAGACAATCTTTACCTTTTGATGCAACCTTTATGTAGTTGAGGAATTTGCTTTCTTTCCTTGAGGTAGCCCTTCACTTAGGAATTCTTGTGTTTCTTAAAACTTCTTTGGTGTTCTTACATAACCTAAGGATCAATTTCTCTAATTCCATGGCCCAAGGGGCATGTATATATAGAATTTGGTTGACTAATGTGATAACCTTCTCATTTAATTCTTGAGAATCCCTCAAAAACTACAAGATTAGCTTTAATGTAGCAACTATAGCCATGATCTTCTCCCAATGTACAGATATTAGTATTCTCAGTATCGAGAGAATCCTAGATCCTTATACTACAACCAATTCCTAATAGAATTGGGATTCCCTTTTCTTCATGTTCACCTCTAGTCAGCTTTTCTCTTGGAGGGAATTTGTGAGTTCAAAGTTCAACTTCCCAATCTCTTCTTTGTGAGTCTACAAAACATACTCAGTCTCCTGCTTTTCTTGTTTCACCCTTTCTATTTCTACTTGGGCCTTCTAGAGATCATTGGAAGGATGAGACCAGATTTTATCCAATTCCTTCTACATATTCTCTTGGATGTGTTGATATTCTACACTTGTCTCACGTCTAGTAGTAACCTCACCCTTCAATTTCTCTATCTCGAAATGAAGCAAATTCTACTCACTTCAAACCTCCTCAAGCAACTTAGTTGCTTCCCCCTATTGAATCTATAACTTCCTCATGTGAGCTATCTCCACATACTTTCCCTTTATTTCTACCTACAACCTATTCATCATGTCTTTTAAATTTGACAACTCTTCCTTGTGATTCTTCAATCTTTTTGTCCAGCTGCTCATAATTAGTGTAGACCACTTTCTCGCATGAGAGAGTTTCACTTAAACCAAGGCCTATAGCTCTAATGTGATAATATTCCATCTTCATTTATCCTTCTAGCTTCAATACTATAGGCTTTATGGTAGAAATCATTATGGAATTCTGCTCTTTATTGAAAGAATCCTCAATCTTCTAAGCAGCTGGTTGTGCTGTGAATTTTATCTAATTTTTTTGTTTTCTAGCCTGTTAGGCCAGCTCCATCATATCCAAATTACCTCAAAGACTCGGTGGGGTGCTAATGCTCTATGTAGCATAGAAGCACCTAGATGAAGATTGAAAAGCATGACAGAAGGAGGATCCTCGACTGTATGAGATTGTGGAAAGGCGAAGGGGAGTGTTATCATGGAGAAATGTGGGATGCCATATGGAGACTGAGAGAGGGGAAAAACCATTAGAGTGAAAGGGGAAGTGGGTGGAAAAAGAGACACTTGCCCAAAAATAGATGGGTTTGGTGAAATTGGCAAGATGGACACTTAAATATTTTCAATGGGGGCCCTTGATAGGGCGATTAAAAATCAATTACAGCTGAAGCGGATGATGCTCACTCAAAATACAAGGTTTCTTCATAGGGTTCATTGTTGAATATAGCTGGAGGTTCATTTAGGATGAAAATATCATAATCCATGGACAAAGGACTCTTTTCCATAGATGAGTGTGGAGGAACAACAAGGATGTAGAGATAGAAATAAGAGTCAAAGAAAAATTTACCTAGGCTGTTGAAGTTGAATATCCTGGTGGAGCATACTCCACTTCCTCATCTCCTCTACTTGATGCTCTAGGTCATCTAGATCCTAGACTCTCGTCCTCTTTATATGGGAGAAATTGGAACATTAGATCCCTTGGTGGTTGATCCTGTCAAAATTAGGCCTTTGGTAGTTGCTATAGACCTCTTTAGGGATCGTCGGGTCCTTTTTCCTTTCCTTGGTCATTGATGGAAGATGTGACTTGTGAGTCTTTCTATTTTGACCCTTTTCCTCTTCATTTTCATGGGTCAAACTCCTGAAGCTAGGAAGTATAGATCAAAATATCTTTTGGTTCAATCTCCTTATTAGACTCAAGATTACTTTCCTCAGAGTCGACCTCCTTGTCATAATTTTTTTCAAACCTTTTATCATGTGGTTGAACATCCCCATACATGGCATTGAGGCTCTTAATTTCTTGTCAGAACCTCCAAAAATATTCCCTCTTTCTGTTCGACTAACCCAGGTGCTTCAGTTGCCTACTGAGGGACTTTCCCATTGGGAGACTCTTATGGTATTTTTTCTTCTTGACATAAAATTCAAGCCATGGTAGTTGATTAAATGGTATGAATGCTAAGTCAATGTAGAAATTTGGCCTCTCTTCGGTCAGGTTCATTCTTGATTCAAAGTAATCCTGCCTCTCACACTTTATGGTTGAAAGGTTCATTATTGGGTTGTGGCTCCATGCATTGCAAGTGAGAACTAGGCTCAAACACACTAATTTGTTGGTAAGCACCCCTTGCTCCTTTCTTTTCATCAGTGTTACCTGATTATTGGCAATGTTGAGGGAAATTGGGTAAAGCACTATGTTGTGCCTTCCAGTGACATAGGCCTTGTTAGCAATAGTTGAATGACAATATGCCTCCAGAGAAAAAACCCTATTTGTTACAAATTTAGGGAGCCTAAAAGGCTCCTCAACAAAACCATGAATTTGATAAAGGTAAAATCAGCTCCCAAAAAATAATCCACCAAGGTCTATGAGCTTTTCATCCATTGCAAAACCTTATGGGAAAAATAGCTAGAAGGGCATGGGGAAAAGTCTACAAGCACTAGCCTTATGAAATAATCCACAAACCAATAATAATCCCATGTCTTTGTAAGCACATGGATCCAAACCAAAATTGGATGGTATGACCCCTTTACATCAAACCTAAAGAGTGACAAGTGTCTTTCAAGAAATTAAAATTTTTGATGCAAGATCAAATGTGCCAAGAAAGAATCTAAGTACCTGAATTTAAACTTAGTATAATAATTTCTCAATTGTTCTAGCATCTTTTCAACTATTACCTTAGCAAAATCAAAATATTTCTAACTCTTTTCCCTTTTGAGCATAAAATCCAATCCCATCTGGAAATGATAAATCTTTTCATCATCATCATAGTCATAAATGTAGGTCAACATCACAAAAATGACCTATACATATTGTTTGAACTTTCTATGTGAGAGAGGGAAGCAGATTCATCCTTCGTCAGACTTCTCATTTGTTTCATCTTCATAATAATGTTATTTTTTAGTTTTGGTTCTCCAAAACTCTTCCATCACTTCCTGTTTGAACCTCTCAGTGCCTCAATTTGTGGGGGATACATAACATATCCTAGATGCTCACTGCACTAATTGTAACCCTTATCCTACCACCAACTATAATCCTTGTTTCCTTGTCAAACCTCTTAGCACATGCATCCACCAACTCTGGACATGGGTGTACAGTGAGCAACATGAATTATGGAAAACCACAATTCTAGAGTCATAGTGAAAAACCTTCAGTTGCCCCATGTTTGACCATTCTTTGTAATTCCCCTTTCCTAAGTATTTTAGTTTTTTCCACGAAACTTGGGTCAAAAATATTGTCTCTGAAATCCTAAAAAAAATATTTCTTAATGGGGTGGCCCACCTGTACAATTTTGGTATGGGAAAAATGTCGCTCTTCTGATGTTGGAGCACTACCAAACCAATCCCTCTCAAAAATGTTGATTCAGCCTGGTCTTTTAGATAAAGACCCAACCTATCTACTAGAAGTTGATTATTTTCCCATTTTTGCACTAAAAATTGTAGAGAGCTTCTTTAAAGAAATGGCTGCTTGCTATTTTTGATACTTAGAAAAAAATTGCTTTTGGGTGCATTCAATTTTCTTGCACATATATGCAGTAATGCACTGTTGTTACCACTAGCTTACTAAATGTTGCCAATGAGGAGATATATGTGGATTAGGGATCTGTATCCCTCAAGAATGCCAAATTTTCCATGAGAATGTAATTAGTACATTCTCCTCACCACCTTTTTCACAAATAAGCTTTATGTATTGGAAAGCATACTTTTAGCCAGGGGAAGCGTGCTTTAAGCGATACAAGGTACTCCAAAAAGACGTGCATATTTAATTTGTTAGAGCTTTAGTGCATTAATGATTGTATTTTCTGATAAGTGAGCAAGTTGGAATTGATGATGGAAATGGAAACATGGTGACAATCAATACACACGAGGATTTACTCCCAATGCCCAAATTTATTTCTCTAGGATTGGTGCTAGATTTTCCATACAATTTATCTCTTTCCCTCTAGTTTCTTTGATATTTTCTCTATTGTTGTCTAGCGGGAGATTCCTTTCTATCCATTGAGCTCATCGGTGCACCTCTTCTATAAATAACTATGCTACCTTATTGAAATATTCACTTGAAATATCTCTTTTAGTTAGCAAGCTTTCCTTGCTGTATCACATTCTCCTAGCCTTAGCTTGCTTTCCATAATGTCTTCTGGCCTAGGTACTCCCATTTGGATCTTTCCATGAAGATCTTGCAATACTCCTTCATGGGTGAGATTACCATTGACAAAACTAAGCACTCGTTGAAGAAAAATAACCACCTCATTTTTCTTGCATTCAAGTGGGCGCTCAACAAGGATTATGTCAAGGATGAAAACCAAGCACAGTGCAACTCCAATGTTGTCTCCCAATTTGTGGCCTCCTTGCATGACTTGGACATCTTGAAGCTCTGGATAATTGAATTGTTCCACACCATGTTTGATTTTGTACATTTGGACAAGCTTAGTGAGATAGTACAAGTGGCTATCCTTGGTGATTGCATTTTGAGCACCATGGACCTAGTTAGGCATGTCTATTATTGGAAGGACATGGTCTGATTGCCTCTCCTTATCAAATTTCACATTATGGACATCGAGAGGCATCATTCGCTATATTGGCTTGTGACTTCCTTCATGTTGGTGGAGTATGGCATGGAGCACGTTTCTAAGTTTGACTGGAAAAACCACTTTGAATTTCTAGTGTAGAGCCATGGGAATGAAGAATAAGATTTACGTTATATCGATCCTACATGTGTTGTGTGTTCACCCCCTTTTTTAGCCTGCTAAAGAAGGAGAAGAAGAAGAAGAACCCAATGAAGAGTCATTTTCAACTTCTTAGTGATGACTGGAGGCTTTGAATTTACTACTATCTGTGTCACCTCTCTTTTTTCCTTTTTGCATTGTAACTCCTTTTGGGTTTGCTCGAGAAAGCTTCAAGCTTCCCCCAAAGCCTCAGGTTTGTATTATAATGTAAAATATTTTAATGAGTATAATATAATGTATTTCCAATTATTTCTCTATTACTCTCATGGCTTATTTGCAAAAATAATCATATTCTATAAATTTTTTATATATGGTACATAACTGTGAAAATTTTAAAAGAACTTTTGTGCTTTAATGGAATAGTTTCAGATGAATACCATTTACTAGTATATCTAGAATAATTCTATCCATTTCCTCTAGCTCATATGCTTTTTTCTCTTTGCACATGTGAATGTGGAAGGGACCCTTCCGTAGTGCTTCAAATTTTGCATGTTGTCTTAGTTTTGTACTGCGCTCATTGTATTTTAGCACCAAGCTTCCTTCTCAGAAATTTAGGTTGGATGCCTTTTTATCAAACCATTATTTGACTATCTATTGATGCTCGATCATGGATTCGTACACTTTTTCCCTTTTTGCTTCAAGAATTAGGAGTTCTACCAACCTCACTTCCATTTCATTGCTTTCTTCAACTTCCAAATCCTTTAACAACTGTAATGCCAAAATTTATATGGAAACATGTAAAACAACCTCCTTTCCATACACTAGTTCATAAGGAGAGACCTTCAATATTTATTTGGGTGTGATTCTGTCAGCCAATAAAGAAGTTCGTAAGTTCTTGTGTCATTCCTTTTGTCATTCCAACCCAATACACTTAATCAACCTAATCAGATTCTTGTTGATCGATTCTACTAACCCATTTCCGTATGGGTAATAATTTGATGATATATTGTGGTAGACCCCATGCTTGAGAGTGAATTCCAACATCCTGAAACCCACAAAATCTCATCTATTACTAGATGTGATAGTATTTGGAAAACCAAACCTTGCTACCAACTCCTTAAGAAAATTGAGAATTTTGATTTTCATAGCATTTTTTAGGGCAATGGCCTCCATCCATCCTTTGAAATGATATGTTACCATAAGTATCCACTTATGACTAGCACTGTAGATAGGATTTATCATTCGAACAAAATATTGGCATTGAGTACATTTTCACACCATATGGTGCACCTCGACAAAAATGGAAGGCCAATAATATCCTACCCACATTATCTTTAGAGCATTGGTTTTGGTGGAGGAATGTCCACCCTCAAGACTACTATGGAACTCATTTAGAAATCTTTACGCCTGTGTATTGTCTAAGCAACGGAGCAACATGCCATCATAATTCATTTTGAAGAAAATCCCCTCCATTAGTACATAATTGGTTCCTTGCAGTCAGTAGTAGCATCTTTTGTGAGGTGGAATGTTTGTCAGATACTACCCTTTTGCATATATCATGTTTGGTCCATCACCCATGACTCATCAAACTCGAACTGATTTGTATAGGCTTGGTTAGTTTCTTCCTCCACCAAGGAGCTTAATTCCTAGGCAAGGTATTTGGAAAGACCTCTTCCCTGAACCGGCTTGGTTGGTTGAATTTCTACATTGTATTCTAGAATCTTGGTAATCTAGTTGGACCTTTTTTAGTAATTTCACCCTTAGTGATATATTCCCAAACGTTGGGATGGATGACAAGGATGGTGATTTTGCTAGCTGATACTAAGTCAAAATTTCTTAAGGCTTTTAACAATAGAAAAAGTTTATTTCTCAACAAAATTGTACCTAGATTCATATCCTTTGAGTGTTCTAGAGTGGAATGTGATGGGATTCTCTCTACTATTGTCTTTTTCCTTTTGAGTGAGCACTAAATCTATGTTGTGTTGTTAATTGTAGATGTAGAGAAATAAATCCTTAGAGAAGTATGGGTTAGCTAACATCAGGGTTGTAAAGATGGCTTCCTTTATTTGCTCGAAAGTATTCTTTCCTCTGGGAGTCCATTTAAACACTAAATTCTTCTTTAACATCGGTGTGATAGGTCTTGTGATGCCTATAAAGTCTAAAATAAATCGGCAGACAAAATTAATCTTCCCGAAAAAAGATTGCAGCTCCTTTTGGTTAGCTGGTAGTGGTAGCTCCATTATAGCTTTTATCCTTTCAAGATGTATAGCTATTCCTTCTTTAGGTACCAAAAAATTGAGTAGCTTGCCTTGGGGCACTCTAAAAAGACATATCTTGGGATTTAAGGAAATCCTAAACTATTGGTATTTTTGGAAGACCTTTTCTAAATGATCAAAGTGATCATCCTTTGATTTTGAAATTTTTTTGTTAGGTTATCAAGAAATATTAAGATAATACGATTAATCAATCTCTTGAAATCAATATCCATTGCTCGCTAAAAGGTCATACCAGCATTAGAGAGCTCGAAGGGAATTTTTGAGTATGTGAATGCTCCCCACTTAGTAGTGAACATTGTTTTATGTTGGTCTAATTCTATTACATAGACCTGGTTCAAACCCAAAAAACCATCAGTCAATGAGAGAATCTCTAATCTAACCATAGTCTATAGAATCTACTCCATTGAGGCCAAAGGGTAGTGATCTTTTAGTGAAGCTTTGTTCAAATCCCTGAAATCCACAAAGAGTTGAATATCACCATTCTTTTTCTACACTGGTACAAGATTGGACACATAGGTGGAATGTTTGATTGGGTATGTGATCCTTAATTAAATTAATTTAGTGAGCTCTTGTGCCATCAATGCTTTGACTTTTGGATTGACCAACCTTTGTTTTTGTCAGATAGGTTTTGATCCTTTATCCAATTCAATAGAATGTTTAATTATGTGTGGATTGTATCCTCTAAGATCATTATAGGTCCAAGCTAGGACCCCATCGTATCTAGAACATAGCCCTTTTAGTCTTTCTTTATTCTTCTGTGGAACATCTCTTCTGAATTTTAACTTTCTATCATTTTTGACATCGAGATCTTCAGTATTTCTCATCAACAGCATGAATCTTCATTTTATATTTCTTATTTCTTTATAGTTAAAATATTTTCAAGAGAAATCAAACCTCGAGGGATCTTATTACCTTTTAATTGGATCACCTACCCTTCTATAGACTCTCTTACTTCGAACTGTGAATGGCTGGACACTTTTCCTAATTCCTATAAAAGGGTAGAAATTTGAATATCATCCTCAAAAACCTACCAATTCTAATCATTATCAGGAATTGATGATTGGATGATGATTTTCACTGTATTTTTCTTCATCGTTGATTTAAAAATTAGCTCAAATTATGAACCAATCGAAGGCATCCAATCGATAATATTATTTTGGGACCATGGGATAACCCATATGTTAAAAGCTTCAAAGCTCTCAATTAGATCTAATAATTTATGTCCATAAGATTTCATTATTACATTTTTGGTAGTCACCTACCCATGGACTTGGCTTGCAACCAACTCTAAATCTCTGAATACTTGTACTCTTTTCACACCCATTCATTCTACGAGAAACAAACCATGGACCAAGGCCTCATACTCGACATCATTATTCGAGCATGGGAACTATGAATAGAGAGCTTTGAGGGTCTATGATCCAATTGGGGATACTAATTGGATGCCTATTCTAGAACCAAACTTGCATTTGGCACCATCAAAATATAACATTCATAAACTGTTGTCACCCATACCACTAGGCTCTTCTTGTTATTTTACCAATTTTGGGAAGATTCGGCCATCATCAAAGATCACATAAGTGCCCAATCTAGTAGCATGGAAATTTCTAAATGGGTCAGAGTCAATAAACTGGTTGAGGAGGACCTCCTCTTTGAAGGTCCACTCACTCGTGTCCTTATCATCCTCTAACATCTCTGTGCAATATGTATCCCCTTTTAAGAAGGAGTTATTCATTTCTTTAAAGCATAGGACAACATTTTCTTCTATATGTCCTAGGTGTAAGGATTCATACAAGATCTTCATCCTTGACCCATGCTTGGTCCACAATATCACATAAGAACAATCGAGCACTAAAGATATGCCAAGATTCAATGTAAAGTCACTTAAAAGTAGCATCCCAAACATTGGGGGGATATCTATCACAACTATTTCTTGTGTGACTGTTTGGCTCAGACATGAGAAGAGGGTAAAAGATAGATCCTTCATGTGATTGACGGTTGAAACCTTCTTACAATCTAATTTCATTATCCCTTTCTTAAAAGGCCCATAGTTGAGTTTCAAGGTGAACCAAATAATTTCTCTATGGGGTTATCTCTTACACTTCTATGGTTTTGAACATAAAAGGAGAGAGATAAAAAACCTTAATGATTCACTCAAGAACATACCCTTAAGATTCCAATGCAAAGGAGATTGAAATCTGTCAAAGGGGGTTGTACTTTAATAGATAAGAGCAGTTCACCACCAAGTAGAAACTTGGAAAATGCAAGATGTTTTAAAACACAGTATGATATGAAAATAGACATAAGAATGGAAGTAGAATATAACAAAAAACTATGAGATTGAAAGTGTGTACCTGGAAACTAGAGAGAGATGGAATGGAGCTCTAGAATCCTAAAATTCCTACTTTTTAGGTGAACTAGGACTCATACACCAAGCTGGGTGACTTAGTCCTTTTGGTGAATAGTACCAGAACAGGTTTCAAACAAATGGGTACTCAAATCTGTAAAAATATATATCAAGCTCCTATAGTGGGACTCATTTGATAGTAATGGAAAATCATTACACGTTTGTATTTTTGAAAAAAATAAAAAAGTTGAATTTGTAGGTCCCGGTCTTCTCTTCTACTCTTGGTTCAGATCTAGGTTTGAAACTATCAAATTCAACTTGTAAATATTCTCCAAGCTTCTCTTAGGACTTTGACAAATTTGAGTAGCTTTGACAACTTGATGACAACTTTTTTAATCTTTCTCTTTGATAAATATGAAACCTATCCCTACAAATCACATATAAAGAGGGAAAAATTGTTGTGGCATTAGTGAATAGGGTTTTAATTGGTCAAACCATGTGTTGGTAATTAAACCCTTCAAATGAAATGAAATATGGAAAAATAATGATGAATGAACAAAAGACAATGCTACAACTCACCAAAACCTTGAAACAATATGTTACAAATATGTAAGTAATGGCTCCAATGGATGTAGACTTGAACTATAGCTTGATTTTGATAGATCTTGAATGCAATTCTCACAAATACTACACCAAAATTTTTAGCTCTAAAACAACATGATGAAAGGAATCCTTGATATGATGAAAGACACTTGAAATTTTTCTTGAAAGCTTGATAATATGCATTTGAAATTCCTTGAATGCTCTTGTGAATGCTCAAATTCACTTGTGAACTATATGCATGAATACTTGAATGCTAGGTATGAAAATGAGAGAAAGAAACTTGTATTTATACTTAATTATGCAATAATTTTGAAAATACATCACAAGCTGACCTTAGTCTTGGAGAATAAAAGCCTACCAAAATTTTGAATTAAATTTCAATTTTGAGTTAAAGAGGACTCATTCACCATCTTCGATGAATGGGTCCCACCTAAGGGGACTTATTCAACCCAGAATGGCGAATGAGTCATACCTTAAGCATTTAAATGATGTTTGTTAGGATTATTCTAAAAAATACACTTAATAAAGGCCTGCGGATGTAAAATGGGGCCAATTAAAGCATAATAAATCCCAATCATAAGCCTAGAGAAATGTGAACATGTGTTACAACAACACTTAGCAATAAGGCTTGGTAAATGACAAAAAGAGGTTATTTAGGTGAAATATATTAAAACGACCTTAGAAAAGTGTGAAAGTGTGTTACAACACTTTACAATAGCTAGGTAAGGTACCATTAAAATCCTTTTAGTTTAGAAGGGTCCAAGACCTAATGTGAATGTGTTAACCACATTACAAGACTAAATGAAGTAAAAAATAAGCCAAAATCCACAAGGACCTAAATGAGTGTGAAAATGTCCAAAGATCCATTTTTCTATGCTACATTAAGCCCCCATTTTAGTGAGAGGATTAACTCGCTTTAAAATCATACTAAAGTAGACAAACGCACACATCAAGAGGGGTTGAAATGCACCCATGCTGGAAAGGGGGGATAATAACAATCAAGAGGGGTGATCAAGCACCCGAGATCAAGATCCCATGACAAACCAACATAAGCATAAAGGAACACACATGAAAATGGTATCAAGAACAATGACAAGGAAAATCATATAATGTGAAAGAAAAGGAAGAGAGAAAAACAAAGAAAAACAAAGAATCACATCAAGCTTCAACCATTTTTCCAACAAGATGTGGATCAAATCTAGGTTATTTTTCTAGAAAAATGCATACTCACTCTGAGGTGATGGAACTTATGGCTGTCCGTTAGGTGAGAAGTCGTAAAAGAGTGAGAAACATACACTCATGGATAGTATTCACTCACACACACACAAGTGGCTATGCAGAAGTCATGCCTCAGAATGAGCTTCTCGCTCAACCATTCCAAAGTTATACCTCCTGATAAATTTAATAAGGTGCCACACAAGAAAATGATTTTTTGAGCTTCATGAGACAAGTGAAACTTCGTATGCCTAGAGCTCATGAACAAATAGGATGGCTCCATAGGAATGCAAGTTGTGGTATGCATTGTGGCCATATAAGAACAAATGCAAAGTGCAACATGAAATAATGTTCAAAGGAGTCTTTCTTAGTTCATCCAAGGTCTTTAATTTATTGAACATCATAGCTAATGCCTCCAAGAGAGGACGAATCAGAGAATAGAAGATTCACAACTTAGGGGATGTAGAGACTTGTATCAAGCCACCAAGAGTAATGCAATATGCTAAGATAGATCACACTCATGAAGAAAATCACACCGAATGTCATCTAGAAAGTGACAAACATTCTATGAGACAATAAGGCTTCACTAAGAACCATGAAAAGGAAAATGAAAAAGTATAATTCCAATGTATGCCCCCACTTTAAAGGAATTACTAACACCATACTATGAGAAATTAGTTTAAAGTAGCAAATGAAAAATGCAAACAAGAAAGAAGACATGTGAACCAACTTGGAAAGCCCTATTCCAAGTAATGTTTTTGTGTAAAGCTACAACATGTAAAAGAAAAGGAAAAAAAGGAAGGGGTTGCCCACAAAATGAAAACACCAAACAGACAAAGGGATTTATGGATTTGGGGTCAGTATGTTTGTTGCTGCAATGTTTATAGGAGAACTCAGAACTTTCATCATCCCCCAAATACACATAGAACTAAAAGAATGACACAAAGAGAGAGAAGAAAAAGGAAAAGAACCTTTTGGGTGAACATGGAAGAAACATGAATGTTTCGATGCCTTGCATCATCCCCAAAAGGAAAGCACAAGAAAGAAGTGAAAGTAGAAAATGAAAAAGAAAGCCTTTTAGGTCAACATGGAAGAGACATAGGGTGTCTAAATGCCTTGTGTCATCCCTAGAAGGATGACACAAATCAAAAATTAAAAGAGAAAATGAAAAGGGAAAAATGAAAAAGAAAGCCTTTTGGGTCAACATAGAAAAGACATAGGGTGTCTCAATGCCTTGTGTCATCCCCAAAAGGAAGACAAGATAAGAGCGAAAAATGAAAATTGAAAGAGATGTATGACATAGAGAAGAAAGAAGGTACAAATAGAGGAAAATCACAAAGAGAGAGAGCATAAAATAAAACATCATGAGGGATTAAATTACACACATGCAATCACAAAAAATAAAAATGAAAAAGAAATAAAGCAAAAAGCTAGTAAGGAAAATGTTAGGCATCCATTGAGCAAGTCATCCACCTCTGAATCTTGATCTGGATAAGTGGACGGTAGAGGATGAACTTGTTGGCAAGAAACACTGCAAATGTTTTCTAGTGTTTTCATTGATGGCAACCCTAGTCAGTGTTTGGATCCACATGTCATCATTCGCTCATATTGGTAGGAAAATTGAAGTCATGAATAGAAAGAAGAATAGAGCATTTGATAGTTTTGTGTTCATCGATTTACTTGCATTTTTTTTTTTGCCATTTTGAGTTGTGGATCTCCTGGGAGGCTTATCATTATATTTTTTGTGCTGTCCAAAATATCAATGCCTCATATCAAGTTTTGTGTATGTTTGGAGATCTAGTTGGTTATCTTTCTATTGATTAACTTAGTGTTTTGTGGCTAACCCAGCTAGTAATGATTCATGGATATCCTAGGAGTGTTTATTCGAATGTTTTTGTGCTCGATCATTTTGTCTTTTGTCTAAGCTAATTTTTGGGCAACCATTGTGGATTCTTATTGAATATAACTCATGATTTGAGATGATAATTGTAAATATTCTTAATTTCTATTGGAGCCGACATATTGTGATTAAATTGCTAGTTGTGGATATATATAAATGATCAACTATATAATTTTGATATGCATGTATGGTGTGTCAATGTATGTTGTGAATATTAGAAGGATGTTTAAGTGATTTTATGCACAATTTCACTTGTGCATAAATATTTTGTGGTGTGAGTTAGATTCAAATAGAACAGAAGTGTGGAATCAGTCAGAAGAATATAAAATCAATTATTGATCCTAACCAAAACTGTAATCAAGAATTTGTAGATGCTACTCTCTCAGTTCATTCTCTTGGATCTAATCCAAATCCTTGTAGGGTAGTGTGCCTTTCTATTTTGAGTAGTGAGCTCTAAGTAGTCAACTTGAATGCAGGTGCATTCCCATATTGTAAAATTCTTTCTAAGTATACTCAAATCATATTTTGGATTGGCCATCCATTGTGGTTTTTCCCCTAATAGGGTTTCCACATAAAAATCCTTGTGTTATGGTGTTGTGGTTGTTTACTTTCTATTTCTTCATATTTCTCAAGTAGTTAAGTATTTTAAGTGGGTTAAAGATCAGAATAATAAAGTTAATTTTTGTAGAACAATGATTCATTGCCCCCCTCTTAGTGTTGCTTGTTTCCAACATTTAGTATCAGATCTAGTTCCTCAAAATAAGTATAACAGCTTGGGGAGATCTTGGAAAGTGTTTTCAATGGATACAAGAAATCCTCAAGAATAACTATTGGTGGCCCTAGATGATCTTGACTAGTCAAAATATAAGAACCAAGAACTGTAGGAAAGTCTTGAGAATGCAGAGAAATTCATCTATTCATTCAAAGACAAAATCAATGAATCAAGGGAGAAAAGAAGGAATTATGTGATCAGCTTAAGCAAAAGAACAAAAGCATGGAAGGTGAACAAACTAATCATGATTTGAAAGAGGAAACAAAAGAGTGTGAAAAATTTTCCATAGAAAATGTTACCCTGAAGCGTGAGATGGAATCTATCATGATGAAAATGAGCAAGGAAATTGAAGACATAAAGAAGAATGAACAAAATCTTGCTCAATCCTTGAAAGAAAAATTTGAACAATGAGGTCGATTGGATAATGAATTGTAACAATCTAAAAAAAATGGGGAAGTGCTTGAAAAATAGCTTGATGATCTCAGAGATGAACTTACTACTGCAAATGAGTACAAGAAGAAATTCAAAGCTAGCTCAACCAAGCTTGATGAAATGATTAAAGGTCAAAGTATTGATGGTGACAAACAAGGTCTTGGCTATGAGGAAGGTGAAATTTTTGGATCTTGACAAAGGAATTTCGGACAAGGAATATTCAAGCAAGGAAATCAGATGAATGGAGCTAGAAGGAATCAGGTAAGATAACCAAATGTTCAAAGATTCAATGGTTATTTTTCTAATTGCAATAAATTTGGCCATATGGCTTCTTAGAGTAGAATCGAGATGAATTCAAGTGGACCATCATTCTTACGTCAATGCTTCAATAGTATTAGGTTTGGTCATACATCTAATGAATGCAAAAATGTGATGAACAAATTTCACAAAGATATCAGATGTTATGCATGCAATAGACTTGGTCATATTTCTAATCAATGCAGATCAAGGAAAAATGAGTGGAATAGTTGGTTTGAATAGATAAATGTTGTGTTACAACTACAACAAATTTGGCCATATTTCTAAATTATGTTGGAGTAGAAGAGGTCTAGTAAAATAGAATATGCAGTAGGGTGTCAAGAGAAAAGGTAAAGTCACTACATATATGATCAAGAGGAAAATGTGGAAGAAGTGGGTGAACACGAATCCCTCTGTTGAAGGAAATGTGCCGACACTAGAATTTACCTCTAGTAATTCCTCTAGGAATTAATTTTAGGCCTTTGGCCTAGGGGTAGTAGTCAATAAAATCTCTTAACCCCCTACTGGTAACTGGCACCAAAATGTGGATAGGTCTAGTAAGTGCCTAGATGCTTTTCACATGTTGTTCAACCAATTGGAGAAGGTATTTTACAGTATTGAAGATCCACAGAAGAATTATCTATCTCAGTACATGGAAACAAGGTAACCATATGAACTAGGGTAAAAGAATTTATTGCGACAAAAAGGGTTAGTTGTGCAAATGATAAAATTCCATTTTTATCTTTCATTTGTCACTTTGAATTTTGGAGAAAAGAAATTTGGAGAGCCCTAGAGAAAACTTTACTGAGTTGTGGAAAGACTTAAGTCTGAAGAAGATTCAATGATCAAACTCTGATCCGATGAAAAGGTATTATCAGAAAAACCTATGAATTTGCGAATTTGCAAAATGGCCACTCTATTGGTAGTAGAAGTCAAGGATAGACCCTATCATAAGTTCAAGTGGCATCCTTATAAGTATGTTCAGACCAAGCCCTTCAGTGTGTTTTCATTTGTACCATACAAAGTCTTGCATACTAAAGACATTAGGGCTTACATTCATGCTAACATTAAAGAGTGTGGAACCTCACAATTGATGAATTTTTATTCCAACCATATACTTGGAAAGGACTTCATTGTTAATCCAAAATACCAAACCGTAGAGGATAAGAAGTTCATGTAGTTTGCATAATTCCCCATATTTGAGTTAAGTAATTGGGTTTAGTTTATTTTCAGTTGTGTTCATGCCAAATTCGTGTGGTTAAATATACCCTTCAAGATTACGAAAGAGGCTATAAGCATTGTCATAGGTGTAAATTCTTTCAATGGTCTGCCAATATTGAAATCTATAAAGAATCAGATGGTTATTGATAAAATAGTTGCAACATTTGATAGAAGGGAAATGGAAATCAAAGATATTGTTGAAGTGGATGTGAAATTTACATCAATGGTCATTGGCTATAAGGTTTACCACTCTAGCCGGGATAATTTAGTATTTGGTACAACCATTTATTCAACCTATTGGATGGTAAAGGAAAATGTTGATTATGACTTGTGTGAGCTATTTAGAAATTAGTTGATGGAGAATCTGAATAAGATTAAGAAGGACAAGAAGAACACCTTTAAATATGGTAATTTGTTGTTGTGTCTATTCTTTTATTTCATGAATGAATTTTTAGGTGTTGGGAAAGTTCATTGGCAAAGGAATCATCTTGTAGCTGTCCAAATAAGAGATATAATGTTTTGAAGTGGTGATAGATAGAATAGAATTACTACCCTCTGGGGGTACTTAAAAAAAAAAGAATATGATGCAGGCAAGAGAGTGATATAGAGCATCATAACAAACACAATTTCTTCAAGGGATTTCAATCCCAAACAAATTCAGGAGAAGATTAAATTCTTGATTCACTTTCTTTTTCTTCAAAACTCATCCAACTTCTTTACAATATTCATCAAGTTCACAAACTCAGTAAATTACATCATTAAGCATTCACCAAAATACTCATCCTCCAAGGCAATCAAGACAACTAAACCATGCTTCACTTTTGTTAACCCAATATCAAACCACAAAATTATTGTAAACATCATATCTTTAATGAAATCATACCAATATCATATTATTGTGTCACTATTTTAGTAGATACCTTACTTCTAGCAGCCAAACACAACTTTTCACCTTGCTCTATCTTTGCTCAAGACATACAAAACAACAAATACACCTTGTCCAACATAGAGACAATTGTAACAATATCCAAAAGACAATATTCAAACAAATAAAACCATTCCATTCACTGTTTCATTAGATTACATAGACTTTGCTTAAATACATCATTAAGCACATTACGTTCTCAAATCCAAACCTCCACATTATCAAAATCTACCCGTCAACCTTTACCTGACATTGATGCACCTCTAATACCATTGTAGAAACAAGTTGATCAAAGATCCAAACATAATTACCTTTGCTACATTAGGGTTCCACATTCTATGCAAACAAAACACT
Source organism: Sequoia sempervirens (assembly GCA_007258455.2). Lineage (NCBI taxonomy): Eukaryota > Viridiplantae > Streptophyta > Pinopsida > Cupressales > Cupressaceae > Sequoia > Sequoia sempervirens. The sequence continues at coordinate 673,155,909 of VDFB02281492.1, forward strand.
ATTTTATCTATTGGGACTCTTGACCCTAGATCGAGTAATCTCACAAATTAGAAGCAGTTACCAAGAACCAAATAAATATTTAAAGACCCTTTTTTTCCCACATCAACATAACTTAATCTTTCAAAAACCTACCTTAAAGAAATTATCAGTTTCTCATACTATACGCTGTCAAAAGGCTACTAAAATAGGCCTATTTTGCAAAGGATAAACCTTTTAAACAACTTCAAAACACAAACCAACAATGGAAATTATTTAGGTATGTCTTATAACTCAATATTTCACTATTTGTAGGGACTGAAAATAATACAAACAATTTGATCCACTAAACCCTTGTTTATAGGGTGTAAAAGCATAAATTAAGGAGTGTGTCATGACTGAAGCACTTACAGACCTCCAAGACTCCTACCATCACTTGGAACATGACTAAATACATCTTCCAAAACCTTTGGAATTCATCACCAAGTCTATTCATTTTTCTATTTCTCCATTGTCACACTAGTAACCAACCACTTTGACTGGAAAACTCATATTTTCTCTATTAACACAAGTCTTTCATCTCCATGCTTACCCCTACACACACACACTTCTACACAAAAAAACATACAAGTTAAAACATCCTATTCATCCCATTGCACCTTCCTACTAGATTTCCATTTGTGGGATTGGCCTTAATTTTTTTAAATAACTCAAAATAATCTACAAATTGAAACTCAGAATCTGAGTTCAATTTACTTTATTACTGAATTTAAAATTCTAAAAACCTTCAAGAGTGAAAGAAGACTTTTTCTTTGACAACAATCAAAGCATAGAATTCTTGAATCACTATACAAACTGAAAACAAGAAGAGAAAAGCTTTCCAAAATAACTGAACAGGGGTATTTTATTGATTTTTATGAAAATGGAATACAAGATTTGATTTTTCTTGCCATGTACATGTTTTTATAGATTTTTACAATAAAAAAGGAAACTTCCTATTCAACTTCCAACTGCCTAACTACTTCTTCCACTGATTTTTCTCTTCCTATTCCTTGATTTCTTGATTTTCTTGTTTTATGCTCTTTTGTTTGCATAATTACATTATGATAACTTTTCTTGACAATATTGCATTATCTACATTTTTCCCACTTTTACAACCTAGTGAATTATTTCATGGTGCAAATGCATTAAAATTCATCATTTCATGACCTTCACTCATCACTTTGACTTGAACATTACAAATTGGAAAAAGTAGCCTTCTAAAGGAATTTCATGACCTAGGTGCTCTTGCACTAGAGAGAGAATCCCTACTTCAATTATGGAAAAGTACAAAGATACAATGTATTTCATGGTGGGTATTGATCAATGCCATATGGAAGCCACTAATCCCATAACAGTATGGATCATGCCTATGGGATATGAAGTCAAGGAGAAAATCTTGGAGATGTACGTAGAACATTTGTTGAGCAAATCTTTGGATCAGGTAGAAGAGAGGTTTATAACTTATGTAGAAAAGAGTATGGAAGTCCATGATCAGCTGAAGAAGCCTAAAATAATTAGAAAAGTAAGGAAAGAAGTGGAGGTTTTTATAGAAAAAATGGGCATACCTGTAGAAAATTTGAAAGAATCCAAAAGGAAGAGAGAAGAAGCAGAACCTAAAAAAGGGAAAGAACCTAAAATTCAAACTACTAGTCTAGCAGCACCCTCTGCCCATACTAGATCAACAAGGAGTTCTCCTACAACCAAGCCTATGCAAACTCAAGATAAGGCTTCTGGTAAGAGGAAGAAGAACAAGATCACAAGAACCTATGAAGTCATCTCAGAATGTGAGGAGTCTAATACAAATGAATATGGGAAATAAATGAAGGCTATCTACACACAGACTGGGAAGCTACCCAAGAACAAATCTTCCAGTGAAGAAGAAAAGGATAGGGTATGTGCAAGATCATGATGGGCCAAAAAGTGGCAATATGATGGGTATGTGGCTGATGACTTTTTTTTTACCCAAAATTTATGAAATGAAAAGGGTTTTTAAAGGAGATTCTCAGCTTTCCACCAATATAAATTATGCTTTACTTTGAATTTAATAAATAATTATTATTCATTTTCTACTTGAATTACAATTAAAGTCCTAATTGATAGGCTGATTGAAAGACATTTGTTACTTTCAAACGGTATCACATTTTTTGAATCCAAAACATGCATCACATATTATGGGATTAAAAAAAGAAAAATTGAATTTCATGAAGTTTTGACCAAGTTAAGGTGGTCAGACATATACAACTTTTTTATATTTTTTTAAATTTGTAATAAAAAATTCATAATTAATTATTTAATTGGAAAAAAATTACAAAAAAATATGCATCACATCCAAAAATGAGTCCTCTACTTATATATAAAATCTTATAAAAAAATATTATCATTTTATTGTGGTTAGGGTGGTCAAACAGACACCTACTTCTTATTTTTTCCCTAAAATTGAAGTACTATTGCATTGAAATTTCAAATTTTCACCAAATAGATTTTAAAAATAAAAATAAACCTAGTAGATTAGAAACTACATTCAATTTTCTACAAATTCTATTTTTACATATTTTGGAAATAATATAGATAACTTATTAAAAAATTTACGTCAAGTTGCCTAACTCTGATTTTTCTAAATTTTTTGCCACTTAAGGGCATGTTTTGTCCATGATGATCATGCACATACCCAATAGGAAGAAGAGAAAAATTGACAAACCAGATATGACAATTGAGGAAGTTGAAAATTATGTTGTCAATGATGGAAACCTCAAGCCTAGGAGCTATGCAAATTGTATGAAACCTTTGACAAATCAGTTCAAAGAATTCTTGAAGAGGAAAAAATAAAACATCTAAAAAATTTCAACAAAGTTCTTGTTGAACTTATGTCTAGTTTACCCAAGAGTTTGTATGATATTTTAGAGTCAAGAAGAGTAACTACTAGAATAGAATAAGAGCATATGAGAAAGATAATTCTTTCAAACTTGTGTCCTGAAATGTCAATTCAGGAGATGAATTCACTCTTAAACAAAGCCAAAATGGAATTCAAAAGAAAAATAAGAGTGAACAAACTTATTATTGGTGAAACCGATGTTGTTGTCGAGGAAACTAAGAAAATCCTAGAAGAATTTTTGTCAAGAAATATGATGAATGTTGAAGAAGTTACATTTGATCTAGTAAATGAAGAAGTGAATGTAAATGAGGAGAATGTGAATGTATCTAATCCTCCAGAATTTGAGGAGATTCCTAATACGAATAATACATAAGTTCCTATGGAGAATGAAGCTCCTAAGGTTGTTTTAGCTAAGGAAAATGAGATGCCCTATGAAGAATTTGAAGCTCCTAAATGCAATCAAGAGATAGTCTCTGAAGGATGAGAAGTTGAAGGAGAAGAAGTTCAAGTTAAAGATATTCTTGTGGAAGAAAGAGACATTATTGAGGTAGTGGAGAAATTTCTAGTGGAACAACAGGAAGAATTTGATCATGAATTAGTTGAAGGCTCGATCAATCTATCAACCTTGTCCCTAATTTATAAATGAAGGTCACATCATTTACACAATCTAAGGCCAGTGAGAATATTTTGAAGTCTCACATTAAAGACAATGAATTATTAAGTCTTGCATCTGGAATTCTGGAGAAATGTTTTTTGACTCATGTGAAGGATCCATTTGATTCATCCTTCAATGAACTAAAGAATCTCATAAATTATGTAAGTAATCATTTTGAATCTCTTGAAAAATCAACCATGGATAAAGTGTAGAAAGAGTTTAGTGGAAAAATATTTAGTTGTTTGAAGGAAGTAATTGCAAAAGATAAACTTTGTTAGCCACCTGTATGAAGAATATTCAAGGTTCTATAACTAAAGGTGGAAAAACCTATAAGTCATGTTTTGTTTTGTCCAAGTTTACTGAAGTTAATGAGAAAAAAGTGGAGGATCTTTAAAATCAATTGGCTACCATTTATGTTGCTTTTCATCTATTAGTTGGTGGTGTTGCTCAATAAGAAGGTCAAGTAATATCTCTACTTGAAAAAATAAGTTTCTTAAAGAATGAAAATGATATGATTGTTGGGAGGGTATGTGAACTCAATTGACTAATTGGTCCAAAGATTGAATTAATGGAGAGTGCATTGAAGGAAGCCAAAGATGCTATGGCAGTTAGTGACCAAATGAATCTTGAATCTGTAGAAGCTCAATATTATTTAATGTGTGGTCACATAACAATTTTGGAGAGTCTTAAAAATCTTTGCGATGAAAATTTAAGAGTTTTGAAGCATGATTTTGTAGATGTATTCAAATTTTTGTAAGAACTACAAGTTCATGCCTGTACAGTTTTGAAGTTTTTTTTCCCCATTTTATTCCAGTGATGTCAAAGGGGGAGAAGTGTATAGTGAAAAATGTATATTCATTCTAGGTGGAGTTTCTTTTTTGAGTTAAGATTGGAGATTATTTTTTAAGTTTTGTGGTAGTGTAATTCATGTTGGTTTTGATCTGACACTTAGTCATTTTTCACTAAGTGTTTCTATCAATTCCAAAGGGGGAGATTGTTAGGAAGAGATACTGCAATTTTTTTCAGATTTTTCCATTTATGGCAACCCTAGTTGGTGTTTGGATCCACACATCATCATTCACTCATACCAATAGGAAAATTGAAGTAAGACAAGGAAGAACAAAGCATCCAACAATTTTGTGTTCATCAATTCACTTGCAGATTTTTTGTTGTCATATTGAATTTTGGATGTCCTCAGAGGCTTATCATTACATTTCTTGTGTTGTCCAAGAATCAGTCATAAGGATAGAAGATAAATTACTTAGCGTAACTCAATCTGTAATCAAGCATTTGTAGATGCTACTCTCTTAGTTCATTCTCTTGGATCTAATCCAAATCCTTGTAAGGAAGTGTGCCTTTCTATTTTGAGTAGTGAACTCTAGGCAGTGAGCTTGAATGCAAGTGCATTCCCATATTGTGAACTTATTTTTTAGTATACTCATATCATATTGTGGATTGGCCATCCACCGTGGTTTTTCCCCTAATAGGGTTTCCACATAAAAATCCTTGTGATATGGTGTTGTGGTTGTTTACTTTCTGTTTCTACATATTTCTCTCAGTTGAGTATTTTAAGTGGGTTAAACATTAGAATAATAAAGTTATTTTTTGTAGAACACTAATTCACCCCCCCTCTTAGTATTTCTTGTTTCCAACAAAACTGAAGGGACAATGTTCGACAAATGCATTACTAGGACAAGACTAAAAACTTCCTACCCCTACTGAGTGCTAGACAAGAATGAGCTGAGAGAGGTGATGGGAAAAGGTCATGTAAGAGTGAGAAAATAATTTTCTACAACTATAACATGAAAAGGACTAATAGAGCATGTTATGTCATCATTGGATAGTAATTATTTCCATCGAAGTGATTCTTGCTTTATATTTCTTTCAATACATGACACTCGTCACTACTATGTCCAGGAACTTTATGATATGCATAATGTGGAACTTTTGCACCTTTATTATATATCACCAACCTATTCATAGGTGGTCATATTATTAGTTCATGGTTGAGAAGAATTTGTAGTTTTCGATCACTTTCAAGTTGCAGACAAAGATGAAAATAGAGTTTTTGTAACTTTTAAGGTATCTTGTGTTTGTTGGATTCACCCTTTTCTTTAGTTGAAGGAGGAGGGCCTAAGGGAATCCTTTCATCCTTTTCATTTTTATCATTCAAATGTTGCTCCCTAGGAAGAAGGATATTTAGATCACGTGGAGAATCAAAGATCACTGTAACATTATCATGAAGCCTTAGATATTCTCTAGGAGGCTTGTTGTTATGAGGGGGATAGTAATAGGCTATCCACTTTTGTTTTAATTGGTTGGTATTTTCTCTAATAGTTGATGTATTTCATGTTCACTTGTTGTGTCACATCCTTGTTTACTCAAGATTGGGAAACCTTTCCCATATGTTTCTTCAAGGTTGCTAGAGGTGTTTGTTACTTTGTTATCATGTAAAATGGTCAGCTGTTTACTTATCTAGAGGAGCTAGGTTCACCTTGTGTAGGGAAATTAAATTCAACTTTTGTTTCAGAATATAAGTAACAAAAAATCTCAAGTGGTTGAATCATAGGGGGAGTTGGTTTTCCCATTGATGGGAAAAAGGATACATTACCTTCAAGGTTATCAATACAACCACTTAAGAACTTATTCATGTTGTCGTTAACTTATTCAATGATATCAAAATGTTGAGGAGGACATGCACTAAGGATTTTAATGCCATCCAAAGCTGACTAAAGTACATATCCATGATACAAAATTTAGATTCTAAGCTATGTAACAATGCAATTTTGATTTTTAGCAATGCACAAGATGAATGGCCTTAAGCTAAAATACAATGATTGGATGAAACAAAAATTCTACAAATAGAAATAGAAATATAACCAAAAAAAATAGAAACTCAAAAAATTAAGATTAAATGCTAGAACTTGCAATGAAAAATATGCAACTGGAATGATTCACCCAGGGTGACAAATTAGTCTAGGTAGTAATTTTTTTGAGAATTTTCTGAATTTTTAGATTGGAGGGTATGTATAGGATCATCATGGAAAAAGAAGGCCCTTAAATGGCAAAATTTTTAGAAAAATCAGAGTTAGGAAACTTGACATAAAATTTGAATAAGTTATCTATATTATTTCAAAAATATGTAAGAATAAAATTTGTAGCAAATTGAATGTAGTTTTTACACTACTAGGTTTGTTTAAGAAAACAAATCTATTTGGTGAAAATTTGAAATTTCAATGCAATAGTACTTAAATTTCAAGGAAAAAATAAGTAGGTGTCTATCTAACCACAATAAAATGATAATATTATTAAGATTTTATATATAAACAGAGGACTCATGTCCCAATGTGATGCATATTTTTTTATAATTTTTTTCCAAGTAAATAATTAATTATGAATTTTTTATTACAACTTTTAAAAATATAAAAAACTTGTATGTTTGAGCACCTTAACTTGGCCAAAACTTCATGAAATTCAATTTTTCTTTTTTTATTCCTATAGTATGCAAAGTATAGAATGTGACACATGTTTTGGATTCAAATATTCTGATACTGTTTGAAAGCTATAGATGTTTTTCAATCAAGAATTTAGTCATCATTCAAATAGAAAATGAATAATAATTACTTATTAAATTCAAAGTAAAGCATAATTTATATTGGTCGAAATCTTAAAATCTCTTTTAAAAACCCTTTTCATCTCATCAATTTTGGGTAAGAAAAAGGTCATTAGCCACATACCCATTATATTGCCACTTTTTGGCCCATCATGATCCTACACATACCCTAGATTTCATGATTTTTATGTCTTCTGATGCAAATATGTGATGCAAATGCAAAATATTACTATTTTTCAATGAAATTAAGTAAAATTATGAACTTTTTACTAATGCAAATTTTCAAACCCTAGAATGCAAATTAACTAATGCAAAATACAATGCATTGTTAATGCAAGCTATTCTTAGGATGTGAATGAAATCCAAATAAGAAATATAATACTCTAAATTCAAGTTCACCAAAATGAAACAATGAATTTTTTTATGGGGACCTCTCTTACAGTTCTAGGGTTTTAGGGTTTTGGACCTAAAAGGAGAGATACAAAAACCTTAATGATTGCCTCAAGAACAAAGCCTTGAGATTCCAATGCAAAGGAGATTTAAATCTATCAAATGGGATTGTCCTAAAGTTTGAAAATAGATAAGAGAGATTCACCACCAAGTACAAACTTACAAAATGCAAGATGTTTGAAAACACACTCTGATATGAAAAAAGACTTAAGAATACAAGTATAATATAAAAGAAAACTATGAGATTGAAAGTGTGCACCTGGAAACTGGAAAGAGATGGAATGGAGCTTTTTAATCCTTAAATTAGTGTTTTTTAGGCCAATTGGGACTCATATGCCAAGGTGGGTGACTTAGTCCTACTTCGAGTGAATAGTGCCATAACATGTTTCAAACAAATGGGTACACAGATCTATAAAAATCTCAGTTAGGCTCCTACAATGGGACTCATTCATCACTAATGGTGAATCAGTCCACTACCATATTCCTAGAAATTCAAAACTAGAATCAATAGCTCTTGGTCTGCTCTTCTTCTCCTAGTTTAGATTTGGGTCCAAAATTATCAAATTCAACTTGTAAATATTCTCCAAGCTTCTCTTAGCACTTTGACAACTGTGAGTAGCTTTGAAAACTTGATGAAAAATTTTCCAATCTTTCTTTTTGATAAATCTACAACCTAGCCCTATAAATCACATACAAAGAGAGGGAAAATTTGTTGTGGGGTCAGTGAATAGGGGCTTGCCTTTGTCAAACCCTATGTTGGTAATTAAACCCTTGAAATGTAATGAAATATGGAAAGAGAATGATGAATGAGCAAAAGAAAATTCTACAACTCACCAAACCATTGAAATAAGATGTTACAACCATGTAAGTAATGGCTCCAATGGATGTAGACTTAAACTATATCTTGATATTGATAGATCTTGAATGCAATGCTCACAAATATTGCACAATAATTGTTAGCTCTAAAACAACATGATGAAAGACCTTTGAAGAATGTTCTTGAAATCTTGGTAATTTTCCCTTGAACTACCTTGAATACTCTTGCGAGCTATATGCATGAATACTTGAATGCTAGGTATGAAAATGAGAGAAAGAAACTTGTATTTATACTCAATTATGCAATAATTCTGAAAATACAACATCACAGGTCTACCTTAGATCTTGTAGAATAAAAACCTGCCAAAATTTTGAATTAAATTTGAATTTTTTGTTAAAGAGGAATCATTCACCATCTTGGGTGAATGGGTCCCACCTAAGGGGACTCATTCTCCAACAATGGTAAATGAGTCCCACCATAAACATTTAAAGTGGGTTTTGAGATTTTAAGTTTTAAATGATGTCAGAATTATTCTCAAAAATACACTTAAATAAGGAATTTGGATGTAAAATGGGGCCAATTAAAGCATAAGAAAGCCCAATCACAAGCCTAGAGAAATGTGAAAGTGTGTTACAACACTTTACAACACTTAGCAATAAGGCTTGGTAATTGACATAAAGAGGTTATTTCGGTGAAATATATTAAAAAGACCTTAGAAAAGTGTGAAAGTGTGTTACAACACTTTACAACACCTAGGTAAGGTACCCTTAAAATCCTTTTAGTTTTCAATCACCCATGACCTAATATGAATGTCTTAACCACATTAAAACACTAAATCAAGGAAAAACTAAGCCAAAGTCCACAAAAAAAGGACCTAAATGAGCACGAAAATGTCCAAAGATCCATTTTTCTACACTACACTAAGCCCCCACTTTACTGAGAGGATGCACCCACTTCAAATACACTAAAGTAGACAAACACACACATCAAGAGGGGTCCAAATTCACTCATGTTGGAAAGATGAGACAAAAACAATCAAAAGGGGTGATCAAGCCCCTAGGATCAAGATCTCATGACAAACCAACATAAGCACAAAGGAACACACATGAAAATGACATCAAGAATAGTGAAAATTCCAATAATACAATTCCAAAGAAAATGAAGAGAAAAGAAAGGAAAAGAAAGAATTAGATCAAGATTCAACTATTTCTCCAACATGATGTGGATCAGATTTAGCTTGCTTGTCTAGAAAAAAGCATACTCACACTAAGGCGATGAAACTTTTGGATGTATGTTGGGTGAGAAGCCATAAAAGGGTGAGAAACATACACTTATGGATTGTATGCACTCACACACATACATAAGTGGCTATGGGGAAGTCATGCCTCAAAATGGGCTTCCCGTTCAAACATGCCAAAGTTATAACTCTTGATAACTTTAATAAGGTGCCACACAAGAGATTGAATTTTTGAGCTTCATGAGATAAGAAATACTATGATATCCTTTGAGCTCATGAAAAAAAAAATGGATCCACAAGAATGCAAGTTGTGTTATACAAGATGGCCATATAACAACAAATGCAAAATAAAACATGCAAATAATGTTCAAAGGAGTCTTGCTTAGTTCATGCGAGGTATTTAACTTAGGGAAAATCATGCCTAATGTATCCAAGAGAGCACCAATCAGAGAATAGAATATTTGCAAATCAAGGGATGTAGTTCATCACATCAAGCCACCAAGAGGAATGCAATATGCTAATATAGATCACACTCATGAAGGAAATCACACCCAATGTCATCTAAAAAGTGACAAACACATTGTATGAGACAAGAAGGATACATTAAGAACCATGAAAAGGAAAATTCAAAAAGGATAATTCCAATTGATTCCCCCACTTTAAAGGAATTGCTAACACCATACTATGAGCAATTACTTTAAAGTAGCAAATGAAAAATGCAAAGAGGAAAGAAGACATGAGAGCCATCTTGGAAAGCCATATGCCAAGTCATATGTTTCTGAGTAAAGTTACATCATGTAAAAGAAATGAAAAAAAATGAAGGGGTTGCCCCAAAAATGAAAACACCAAACACATAAGGGATCTATGGATTTGGGGTCAATATGTTTGTTGCTGCAATGTTTATAGGGGAGCTTAGAAATTTCATCATCCCCCAAATACACATAGAACTAGAAGAATGATGAAAGGAGAGTGACGACAAAGGAATAGAACCTTTTGGGTCAACATTGAAGAAACATAAATTTTTTGACGCCTTGCATCATCCCCAGAAGGAAAACACAAGAAAAAAGTGAAAGTAGAAAATCCAAAGGAAAAATTAAAAAGAAAGCATTTTGGGTCAACATGGAAGAGACATAGGGTGTATCAATTCCATGTGTCATCCCTAGAAGGAAGAAACAAAACAAAAGCAAAAAGAGAAAATGAAAAATGAAAAATGAAAAAGAAAGCCTTTCTGGTCAACATGGAAGAGACATAGGGTGTCCCGATGCCTTGCATCATCCCCAAAAGGAAGACAAAAGATAAAAGAAAAAAATGAAAAGTGAAAGAGATGCACAACATAGAGAACAATGAAGCTACAAATAGAGGAATGTCACAAAGAGAGAGACCATAAAAAAAAAATCATGGGGGGTCACATTACACATGCAATTACATAAAAGAAAAATGAAAAATAAATAAAGAAAAAAGCTAGTAAGGAAAATGAAAGTCAACCAATGAGCAATTCATGTGCCTCAAAATCTCAATTTGGATAAGTGGAAGGTAGAGGATGAATCGAAGGGATAACAAAAAATGCATTACTAGGACAAGGCTAATAGCTTCCTACCCCCAGTGAGTGTGAGACAAGAATGAGCTAAGAGAGGTGATGGGAGAAGTTCATGTAATAGTGATAAGAGAATTTTCTACAACTATAAGATGACAAGGAGTAGGAGAGTATAATATGCAACCATTGGATATCAATTATTGCCATTGAAGTGATATTTGCTTAATATTTCTTTCAATGCATGACACTCAACACTACTATGTTCAAGAACTCCATGATATGAACAATGTGGAACTTTGGCATCTTTAGGATATATCACCAACCTATTCATAGGTGGTAATATTATTAGATCATGGTTGAGAAAAAATTGTAATTTTCGCTCACTTTTATTTGGTGGATGGAGAGGAAACTTTAGTTTTTGTAACTTGTAAGGTCTCTTGGATTTGGTAGATTCACCCTTTCCTTTAGTTGAAGGAGGAGGACCCAAGGGGATCCTTTCATCCTTGTCATTGTTATCATTCAAGGGTTTCTCCCTAGGAAGAAGGGTTTTCAGATCAATCGGAGAATCAAAGATCACCATACCATCATAATGAAGCCTTAGATATTCTCTAGGAGGCTTGTTGTTATGAGGGGGATATTGATATCCTATTCCATTTATGTTTCAATTGGTTGGTATTTTCTATAATAGTTGATGTATTTCATGTTCACTTGTTGTGTGACATCCTTTTTTACTCAAGATTGTGAAACCTTTTCCATATGTTTCTTCAAGATTGATAGAAGTGTTTGTTACTTTGTTATCATAAAATGGTCGAGTGTTTGCTTTTCTAGATTAGCTAGGTTCACCTTGTGTAGGGAAATTAGATTCAAATTTTGTTTCAAGATGTAAGTAACCAGACATCTCAAGTCTGGGAATCATAGGGGGTGTTGGTTGTCTCATTTATGGTTAAAAGGATGTGTTATTTTCAAGGTTGTTAAAACAATCATTTAAGAACTTATTCATGTTGTCATCATTTTCTCCAATGACGTCAACATATCAAGGAGGACATGCATTAGGAGTTGAGTGAGCATGGGTGAGTTCAACTTCATTACAATCATTTACAAGAGCACAACTAGACACATCCACTAAGGATTTTAATGACATCCAAAGCTAACCAAAGCACATATCCATGATGCAATATTTAGATTCTAAGCTATGGAACAATGCAATTTTAATTTTTAGAAATGCAAAAGATGAATGGACTTAAGCTAAAATGCAATGATTGGATGAAACAAAAATGCTCCAAACAAAAACAAAAACTGTAAAACTATAAATTTAATGCTAGAAATTGTAGTGAAAAATATGCAACAAGACTAATTCGCCTAGGGTGGCAAATGAGTCCAGGTAGTAATTTTTTTGAGAATTTTTTAATTTTTTAGATTGGATTTTATGATTTTTATGTTTTTAGATGCAAATATGTGATGCAAATGAAACATTTTACTATTTTTCAATGAAATTAACTGCAATAATAAACTTTTTACTAATGCAAATTTTGAAATCCTATAATGCAAATTAACTAATGCAAAATGCAATGAAATTTTAATGAAAGCTATTTTTAGGATATAAATGCACTCCAAATTAGAAATATGATGCTCTAAATGTAGGTTCACCAAAATGAATCAATGAATTTTTGTATTGGGGCCTCTCTTACACTTGTAGGGCTTTAGACCTAAAAGGAGAGAGATACAAAAACCTTAATGATTAACTCAAGAACAAACCCTTGAGATTCCAATTGAAAGGAGATTGAAACATGTCAAAGGGGATTGTATTAAAGGATGAAAATAGATAAGAGGGGCTCACCACCAAGTAGAAAATGTAAGATGCTTGAAAACACACTATGATATTAAAAAATACTTAAGAATGCAAGTAGAATATAATAGAAAACTATGAGATCAAAAGTGTGCACTTGGAAACTAGAGATAGATTGAATGGAGCTTTGGAATTCTGAAATTAATACTTTTTGGGCTAACTAGGACTCATACATCAAGCTAGGTGACTTAGTCCTACTTCGGGTGAATAGTGACAAAACAAGTTTTAGACAAATGGGTACTCATATCTATAAAATTCTCTGTCAAGCTCCTATTGTGGGACTCATTCACCACTAATGGTGTATCAGTCCACTTCCATATTTCTAGATATTCAAAAGTGGAATCTATAGCTCTCAGTCTACTTTTCTACTCCTAGTTCAAATTCAGGTCTGAAACTATAAAATTCAACCTGTATATCTTCTCCAAGCTTCTCTTAGGACTTTGACAACTTTGAGTAGCTATGACAAATTGATGAAATTTTTTCCAATATTTCTCTTTGATAAGTCTACAACCTAGCCCTGCAAATCAAATGCAAAGAGGGAAAAATTGTTGTGGGGTTAGTGAATAGGGGTTTGCCTTGGCCAAACCCCATGTTGGTAACTAAGCCCTTGAAATGACATGAAATATGGAAAGAGAATGATGAATGAAAAAAAGACAATGCTACAACTCACCAAACCCTTGAAATAAGATGTTGGAACCATGTAAGTAATGGCTCCAATGGATGTAGACTTGAACTATAGCTTGATGTTGATAGATCTTGAATGCAATGCTCACAAATACTACACTAGAATTGTTAACTCTAAAAAAACATGATGCAATAAATTCTTCACATGATGAAAGACACTTGAAGAATGTTCTTGAAATCTTGATAATTTTCCCTTGAAATGCCTTGAATGCTCTTGTGAATTCTCAAAATCTCTTGTGAACTATATGCATGAATAATTGAATGCTAGGTATGAAAATGGGAGAAAGAATCTTGTATTTATATGAAATTATGCAATAAATGCTGAAAATAGAATATCATAGGATGACCTTAGACCTTGGAGAATAGAAACCTGCCAAAATTTTGAATTAAATTTTAATTTTGAGTTAAATGGGGCTCATTCACAATATTAGCGTGAATAGGTCCCACCTAAGAGGACTTTCACCCAAAATGGTGAATGAGTCCCTCCTTAAGCATTTAAAGTGGGTTTTAGGATTTTCAAATTTTAAATAATGTTTGTCAGGATGATTCTACAAAATACACATAAATAAGGCTTGTGAGTGTTAAATGTGGCCAATTAAAGCATAATAAAGTCCAATGAGAAGCCTAGAGAAATTTGAAAGTGTGTTACAACACTTTACAACACTTAGAAATATGGCTTGGTAAATGAAAAAAGGAGGTTACTTAGGTGAAATATATTAAGAAGACCTTAGAAAAGTGTGAATGTGTGTTACAACACTTTAAAAGATGTAGTTAAAGTTCCATTAAAATCATTCTAGTTCACTTGTTGTGACACATCCTTGTTTACTCAAAAGTAGAGTCTATAGCTCTCGATCTTCTCTTTTGCTCCTGGTTCAAATTTTTGTTTGAAATTGTCATATTCAACCTGTATATCTTCTCCAAGCTTCTCTTAGGACTTTGGCAACTTTGAGTAGCTTTGACAACTTGATGAAAACTTTTCCAATCTTTCTCTTTGATAAATATACAACCTAGCCTTGCAAATGCATACAAAGAGAGGGAAAAATTGTTGTGGGGTTAGTGAATAGGGGTTTTCCTTGGTCAAACCCCATGTTGGTAATTAAACCCTTGAAATGAAATGAATATGGAAAGAGAATGATGAATGAATAAAAGATAATTCTACAACTCATCAAACCCTTGAAATAAGATGTTGCAACCATGTAAGTAATGGCTCCAATGGATGTAGACTTGAACTATAGCTTGATGTTGATAGATCTTGAATGCAATGCTCATAAATAATACACCATAATTGTTAACTCTAAAGCAACATGATGCAAGAAATCCTTGAAATGATGAAAGACACTTGAAGAATGTTATTTAAAGCTTGATAATCTACCCTTGAAATGAATTGAATGCTCTTATGAATTCTCAAATGCTCTTGTGAACTATATGCATGAATACTTGAATGCTAGGTATGAAAATGAGAGAAAGAAACTTGTATTTATACTCAATTATTCAATAAATTCTGAAAATGCAATATCACAAGATGACATTAGATCTTAGAGAATAGAAAACCACCAAAATTTTGAATTCAATTTGAGTTTTTGAGTTAAAGGGGGATCTTTCACAATCTTGGGGTGAATGGGTCCCACCTAAGAGGACTCATTCACCCAAAATGGCGAATGAGTCCCACCTTAAGCATTTAAAGTGATTTTCAATATTTTCAAGTTTTAAATAATGTTTGTCAAGATTATTCTCAAAAATACATAGAAATAAGGCTTGTGGATGTAAAATGGGGAAAATTAAAGCATAATAAAGCCCAATGACAAGCCTAGAGAAATGTGAAAGTTTGTTACAACACTTTACAACACTTTGGAATAAGGCTTGCTAAATGACAAAAAGAGGTTATTTAGGTGAAATATGTTATCAAGACCTTAGAAAATTGTGAAAGTGTGTTACAACACTTTACAACACCTAGGTAAGGTACCATTAAAATCCATCTAGTTCACAAGGGCCCAAGACCTAATGTAAATGTGTTAACTAAATTACAACACTAAATCAAGGAAAAACTAAGTGAAAGTCCACAAGAAGGACCTAAATGAACATTAAAATGTCCAAAGATCCATTTTTGTACACTACACAAGGCATCGATCACTCGTTTAGACATGATCATAGTACTGGCTCCTAAATCAATCATGTTATTGTGTAAAAGCTTATCTCCCACAATAAGTGTTAAAAAGAAAGTTCTGAGATTTTGCTTGCTTACCTCTTTCACATTTTCATTTTTTGCTATGTTCATGTATGTCATGGTTCTTGAAGATTGGGGGTCTAGCGTGGGCTCTTTGTCTTTTACTTGATCTCGAAGTGGAATCACATTCATCCACAATATTTTGATCTTCCTTCTTTAATGCTTCCTGGAGAAATGTCTTTTGTTGTAGAATAAATATAATGTCCCATAGAGATACATTAGTGGGCATGTTCTTCAGCAATTCAACCACGTTGAGCATTTTTACTTGTCAAACCTTAGGTTTGAATGGTGGTATCTCTTTCACCTTTAGAGGTTGCTGACTTAGAGTGATGATTGCACCCTATTTTTTTTTTTATGACAGCATGCCCTTTCTGTTAGGATTATCATGTCCAACACTCATATTATTTCTTGTTTCATGTGCTGAGGTGGAATATTTTTGAGCTGGTGTGTAGGATAAGTTCCAGACTAGCTAACCTTAATGGCATTTATATTAAATATCTAGATGATATATAGGTTTGTGTTGAAGCTGTTATTGGAGAATTTTCTTTGGTCAACAAGGATGAGAATTCAACACAGTTACAAAAAAATATGCCTTTCAAGGAGTTGGCATGTCTTCATTCAGGGAATGTGGAATGTGGTCTTTTACTCTTCCATTTTTTTCAAATGATTGCATGTAACAAACAAGGAATATCTCAAAATCTGGTACAAATAAAATGAAATATAAATGTAATTAAACCTGATGCTTGTTGCTCCCTTATCTTAAAAAATGGATTTCAAGGCTTATTACAAAGGTCATATTTTGAAGTCTTAATAGGGTTCTAGGTAAAAGTTAAGTTCAAGAAAAGGCACTTAGGATAGAATTCTAAAGTAGGCTAGTAGTTTGTCTTGGATGAGAAGTCCTTTATGTAATTATCTTAAATGATTTTTGTAGAAATTACTGATATCAAAACAAATATCAGTCAAGAAGTCAATACTCTCTTATGTACATTTCAAAGTCATGAATGAGAAATACTAATGGTGTTATCATTTTTCTTCAAATATTTCATTTGAATGTATTACTCTTTTTTCATCTTTAATTCAAGGAATTTATTAAAATGCTTGAATAGGGTTATAAACTTTGTAAGGAATGGCTTAGGATTGCTAAGAAGTGAATGTTTCATGCATAGTGAGTTTTTGTAAATGTAAAACAATACAAAAATAGTTTGTTTCTCTCTTAAATGAGTAATTTGTAAATTATTGATCCTATTGTGTACATGACTTTGTTGCTCCAATTGATTAGACATTGGTCATTTTTTCAGAAAATATTGCATAAGATGAACAAATAGTGCTCCTAGCTATAGACTTATGAGAAGACAATGCTCAAATAGAAATCTCTCCAAGGGTAGTAGAAGTAGAATAAATCTCAATTCCTAGGAGATAGTTAATCCTTCATTTGAAAATCTACCAAATCTTCAATGAAATTGATTTTATCTACTACAAAAGGAATTAATCTATGTATAAATATGTTATTAATTGACTATATTGCACAAAAACACAATTGGCATTACCCTCCTAGGTTTCACAGAGCCTGAAGTGAAGGAGTATGGACTTTAAAATCCTATTCTCATTGTGTTGGCCACTATCATAATAATTCTTCATCATAGGAGTTGCATACTTCTTAGAGGATTGTTTGGTTCTACTAGAAAAATCACCAACAGAAATGGTGACTTTGCTAGGGATACTATGAATCTCTGGTTTTAGGTATCAGGACATAATAACCCGGCCAAAATAACCCTGGACAGAATAACCCGACCAAAATAACCCAAGGACAAAATAACCCAGGGTCATAATAACCCATGGACAAAATAACCCATGGTCAAAATAACCCATGGACAGAATAACCCATGGTCATTTTAGATCAAGCTAGTAAACTAGAAATGACATAAAATAAATTATAAATATGATTGTGAGGCACCATAGAGGCTATTTAGGTAATTTTTAGACCATATGTCCATTATATACCCCTAAAATAGCCTTAAAACACCTTTAATATGCTTAAATAACCTATAAAATGGTAAATAATTATGAAAATAAAGGCAATTTTGTGGGAATAAGTTGATTAAGAGGTATTATGAAAAGATATAAATGAAAAGGCATTAAGAAGATATATAAATGGTAGAATTAAGAGAAGTAAAGAAAGGAAGAAGGGGAGAAGAAGTAAGAGCGTGTAGAGTGATAAGAAGAGGAGAAATCCAAATTCATAAAAGAAGATATTTTGTAATATATTTTTTTGAACATTATTTTAAATTTTCCTAGGGTTTTCTAAAAGAGTACAAAAAATCAATATACTTTTTAGGGAACCAACACATTCTTCATAATTTTTAATATATACAATGCCTCTTCAATTTTTAACAAGTCAAAAAAACAAGAATTTACTTATTATAGATGGTTACACATTTGTGTTTCATCGACAAGGCATCAATAAAATGATCTGGTGTTGTGTGGAATATTTTACAAATAAATGTTTAAGTTGATGCTTTACTACGACACAAACAAAATTTGGTGATGTGATCCAGGATCTAGTGAATTGCTTCAAGCATCACATAGCTCAGTCTAGAAATTCATCAAAGCAATGAAAAAAGAACAGAGTCTCCAAGAGAATAGAATAGAGAAATATATGGCTGGATACACTGGGAAACCAAGTAGGAAAAAATATTGTGAACTCAAAGAAAGACTAAAAAGATTGGTTGATTGTAATGACAACCATAACATTTTACATTATATAAGAGGCATCGCTCATAATTTGACACTTTAATTGAAATTTTGAATAATAAAGTTTTTTTAGCAACATACATGTAATTTATAAATTTTGTTTTCCTTTCTCTATATTCTTATGAGGATATTTTGTCCATGGGTTATTTTGACCACGGGTTATTTTGGCTTGGGTTATTATGACCCTGGGTTATTTTGTCCCTGGGTTATTATGATCGGGTTATTTTTCCCATGGTTATTTTGGCCGGGTTATTATGTCCCGTAACCCTGGTTTTAGACTATCAAAGTAAAGAAATTGGTGAATCTGAACATCTAGTTCGGATTCTAAGAAATTTCTAAACCTAGAATTGTTTATGTTGAGAAAATTTCAAAGGATGTATGTGTGACTCTGCTACGGGAGAAAATACATAAGGAAATTCATCTTTGAAGGAGCTTCATATTGCTTGAATTTCATTCCTCTGAAAAAGAGGTGGTGGATTTGCCATGAACCTGATGAAGATGTGAAGAAAATTTCATATCTGCAAGCATTTCTAGTCAAGAAGGAGAACCCTTTGTTGCAACAAATCTAGGTATTATTCAGTTTTTGGTTTACAAGAAAGACAAATCTGTATATGAAAACCATAGTTGTAAGTCTTGTAAAACTTTGATTCCCTATTGAGTGAATAAGCACTAAGGAGGGGAAATAGTAGTGGTAGGCTTGCATACTTCTGTATTACTAAATGATATATTTATTTATAGAGATATGTATGCAATATTCTTGAAGAAATTAATTTAGAAGATCTTAAGCAATTTGAAGATAAGTTTGAATTTGTAAAGGCTTAAGATATGGTTGTAAAAGAAGTCTGAGTTTCCCGATGTAATTGCATAATATCAGAAGGCTTATAGAGCTATAAAAAATGTATCATCAACCTATTCATCCCTATGTGGACCCAAATGTAATAATGCATAGTACTCAGGCCTTGTCATGTAATAAAAGAAGCTTCAACATCAAAAGGTACATGGCCATAAATTTTGATGGAATTTTTGGTTACCCAAATGTTATTCCATCTGAAATCATAAATGAGCTACCAAAGTTTAGTGGTACAAAGAGCGAATCAACAAGTAAGCATTTGCAAGAATTCAGTAATATAATGGATGAATATGAGATAGATCATGAGGATGTTATCATGAGGTTCTTTCTTTAGTCTCTAAAAGGAGATACAAAAAATGGGTTCTCTGATTTGTCGGTATGCTCTATCTATTTTTGGAATGAGTTCAAAGTAGTGTTCATGGAATAGTTTAGTGAAAAAATTAGTGTTGGCTATTTGCTCAATAAATTTATGAAAATTGAGAAAGAAGATGATGAGCTAGTCCCAACATTTAACCGAAGATTTGCTAAAACATTAAGGGATATTCCTAATGTTTTGGATCTAAGTGATGCAGTATGTTTGTTTGTTTATTCAAGAGCTTTTGATAATGATATGAGCTATCTACTAAGGGATAAAGATCCCAAAACCTTCCATCAAGAATATGGGATAGCCATGAATATTGAAAATAACTTGAAATGTGGAAGGAAAAGGAATCACTTGGATACAAGTGTTCACTACCATAGAATGTCTAATGTTGATGAATGGTGTAAACTAGAAATAAAAAAATGAATATAAGAGCATTTACACCCCTATTATTTTAGCTTGCACAAAATTCTATAATACTGATCTCATAAGGTCCCAAACACATCATCAAGAAACCATCATGTCTTCAAATTACAATGATAATAATTTTGCTTCTTTATATGAATTGAGTAGTGAGATATCACATGAAGAGGAAGATAGGAGAACAAAGGCTCAAAATATATACTTCAATCAGGAAAATGAAGCATGTTTTTTCAATTCTATTGAATATTCCACTACCTATGCTCCTATGGATGACATAAGACTGAGCATTTAGTTTGAAAATTTTCAACAAATTTGCAATACCGATGAATCCTCTTGTAGTAACAATGATGGCATAGAGTATGGTCAAATATCTATTGAATGTCATTGTCCTCATGAAGAAGAAATAGAATTATTTTCTATAGATGAGAAATGTGTTGATAATACTATAATTCCATTTGGAAATGTGTTTGTTTGATCTTCTAATGATTACAATGATTTTGGATGATGTAATGATTTGGAGGAATTAGACATCCATGTTGAGAAAACTAAGGCTCTTATGTCAAGAATGAATGTAATGGAAAATCCATTATATGATGAACCTTTATCTTCACCAAAGATGATAAATAATGATCCTTATTGGTGTAGATATAATCCACTCTTTGCTAAGGATTTTGATGATACCTCTGATACAAGGTAAAAATCTGGTCTTAAGTATACAAAGCAACACATTGATGTGCTCCTTGACGAAATTTTTTATGAACGTATTACCTTTTATGCATGTGTTATAGATAAGGTTGAGTATCAAGATGCCAACTATCTAGAAGAGTATGAATGTTTTCGATTTTTGGTTCAGTGGAAAGGAATTTTGATGAAGCATGAAAATGGGTTGGATAACGAGAAGTGTTATTTTCAATATCAATGTAACATATATGTGTCATGTGATGATGAAAATTTATGATTCATATGAAAATTTGTAGTGCTCAGAAAGGTTGTGAAAAATAGTGATAACAAATATTATAATCAAAGAGACCCTCACTTGTTAAAAAGAAGCCTAACATTTGTTCTTATAGGATTGAAATTTCTCTTACTTCAATGGTACAATAAGGACAAATGTCAATGGAAAAACATCAACTCCTTTAGAAGGCTAGTTTTTGACGGAGGCAAAAAATTATTCAGTGTTTTTGAGGCTTAGTGCCACCAATCAGGAGGGTAAAACCTAATTGAACTAAGGGATGCATAATAAATTTTGCATCTTTGAAATTTTCATACTGTTTGGGTGGAGATTGGATCTCCCTTTTTAGGTCTTCTTTGCCTATGTAAAGTTTGTACATATGTTGTTTCTTTTGTTTTGTTTCTATGTTTGGTCTACTTCACCTAAAATTCTAAGATCTCACCATGCCTACAAAAGGCATGTGTCCCCAATCGAAGGCACTAATGGTGTTAGCTCTCAAAAACGTAGGCAGAATGCCTCAAGAGGTTTCCAATCTCTTGATACGCTTTAGGGTAATAGACAAGGTTAAGAGAACTCAACCTTCTACTCTTTAGGTGCTGCTAAACCTAGGCGGGTGTACCTATCCGAATGAAGTAGACTTGACTTATGATTATCCTTCTTGCAATGATTTGTCCACAATGGTTGATGGGAGTGAACAAATGAATTCAAACTTGATACAAATAGCGATAACAATCTTCTTAATCTAAATCCTAAAATGCTCAATTAACAAATGTAAAGAAACTGAATAAATCCAAATGATGAAATGTAGAGACCAGTGCCTTATTGGGTATGCGGAGTGAAATGAAACAGAAGTGGGTAACTTATTCTGACAGAAACTCAAATTTTTAGCATGTGATATGTTTATAACTTATATAAACATGCAATATTATGACTACTAAGCTCTACTTTAATAATCTAGATGAATCTCCCTGATTACTGTGATCAACTAAAAGGATTTAATCTCTCTTTGAAAGAACCAGTGAATTAATCACACAAATATAGCAAATGTACACTGATAAACTGAAAATAAACTTGTTATATCAATTTAATCAACCAGAAAGAATTAACTTGGACATCTTAGCAATACTTTTCAATAAACTCAACATATAATTGACACCAGAAATAACTTGCCACACTAACTAATTTTCATTGAAATCACCATTTGAAAACATGCAACATAGTCTCTAGAATGAGAACTTTATTCTACTATGTCCATTCCTAATCTACTGTATCTATTCTAAGATCTCCTGTCTCAATTACAATTGGAAGTGCATATTTATACACCAGCATCAGGTAACATATCACTTCATATTCCAATGTCGGCTAGCTGTAGTATTTAGGAAAATCCATGTCAGCCTGCAACGACATTTGAACATCCACATGTTGGCCATAGTGTTTGAATTTCTATTAATCTTACTAAAATAGTTGCTAAGACAAATCACAACCATGTCAAAGGAAATTCAATCACTAGTTAGTCTTCCCGCTATTCTTTGTGCTTTGCCCTGACCTTGTGATATCGGGAAGACCCCCTATAGATCACTTTATGTTTCCCCAAGAGTTCTTTTACCTTTCACATGTCACTGTGACTTTATGATATCAGGGAGACGTCTCACAAAGCATATTATGTTTCAACGAAAGCCCTCGAGTTCACCACAGATCGCCAAAACAAAGTAATCCTCACACCAACATAATCCCCATGCACATTATCGGTGAGACATATCAATGTCAAGGAGACCTGTCATAGAATGCTTTGAGTCATACTGAAAGTCTTCTTCCAAACTGAGTCACTGAGACAAGTCAATTCTCATGCCAACAAGGACCCTTTTGTTTTCCATCAGTGAGACCGAAGGTCACTTGCTAAGACCACATGCTGAAAACCTTAACTCATACTGATATCACATCCCCTTATGTTGTCGTTCGGTGAGACACAACTAACCTCTCGTGGAAAGCCATTTGAGAGAAACCTTTTATGTTCTGTCAGTGAGACATATACACTTCACTATGACCACTCATTGAAGACCTTTATGTTTGGCTGAAGCGAAACCTCATATGTGATGTCGAAGGTCACTCACTGAGACCTTATCTCAATAGCTCCAACTCTTACTGATATATATCCTCCCACCATCGGTCGGTAAGAAAAAAGAAATTTGCCAAGACATAATGTTGATACCACTTTTCTCTCACCGATGAACCTTTTCATGCATTAGTCAGGGAGACATATTGAATTCAATAAGACACTACCCCGATGATCAAACTCATGCCGATAGGCTCCTCCTCGGTTGCTGAAACAATGAAAGAGTCCCACTGAAAGGTGAATGCATGAGACATATGATCGCTGAGACATCAAAAAAGTCTTGCTGACAGACCTGGAGCATACAAATGTTAGCACAAAAACAACATGGGTTAGGGAGACAACCATGAACCTATGTCGATAGGAACCACAATATGGAAAATGCATGACCCGATGGATTTTGTGGGGCTACATGGGAAAAATGCAAGAAAAATGTACTCGTGGTGGGACTTATTTGGAAAAATATGAATGTGAATAATATGTAAAATCATCAAATTTTACAATTCCAACAGATGGAACCCTCAAAAAAAAATTATTGTTCCATGTTAAAACCCTTATCGCATTTGGATATAGGTTACTATGTACAAAAGCTTACAATATTGTATTCATCCATTGACTCCCTATTACCCATTGCTAGTTATTTTAATGCATCTTTAGTCATTCATTGTCACTTGGTAACTGGTCCTTCTAGCCTTTGTTTGCACCTTTCTATTTTATAAAAATTGGGTAAGGATCTTTAGGCCCTTATTCCTTTTTCATTTTATAACTTAGAGGTTTTTGAGTTAATTATTGTCCTAGGGAGTTGTCTAATAAGCACGTGCTTAAAAAAGGTTCCCACTTATGCCTTGATGGCCTTCAATACTATATCGCTCATCGATGATTTATTCATTGGTGCATACTTTGAATTAGCAATGAGAGATGAACTAATATTTTCCTTTTAATATCGCTCATTGCTAATGGATTTTAAGTTTTCAAAATTATAATAGCGATGAGCGATACTTCTATCTTTATGTTCTTATTGCTCATCGTGGATGGCCATAAAAAGATTACTTGGAATGGTGATGAGCGATGTGATTGCTTGATCACAGATACATTTTGGATATAAAATATCACATCAACGATATGCGATGGACATTACAAAAATTGTAAATCTTCTCATCACTAATTTCTTACAAAATATATGAGGATAATTAGCAATGAACAAATTGCACGTGTTATAACTTCATCGCTCATCGCTGATTTGTTTTAGAACTTGTGTTTTAAATTGGCAATAAGCGATGGATGTTATCTAAAGGATTTTTCTTTTGCTAATGCGATATGATCATATGAGTGATGTATTTTGTGATGTTTGTTCTATACAAGTTACATGTGTCCAAATTTGGTGTTGACACAATATCTCCCATCACAGATAGAATTTTAAGAGCAAGGTTTGAATTAGCAATATGTGACAGGAGGATAAGTATGACCAATAGTCAGTGCATAGAACCAAGGGATAATGATTATCACCAGGATGTCTACATCATTGATAGAGTGGGACAAAGATAAAATATATTAGTGACAAGCGATGGTCACTACATGGAATGGGCTACATGGAAAAATCTTGAAGATTTAGCATAAAGCAAAAGGAAAGCAACAAGAAGATTGAGGAACTGTTCATAAAATTTTAAAGAAGGATAATCCAAGGGACTGAGAATCGTCACATTAATGATTTCATCAAAATTTAGGATTAGCAATGGAGCGGTGAAGTGTATAAAGAAAGTTTCTCTCTAAGAAAAACTAGTCTAGTGTACTTCATTAATATTAATAAAAGCATGGATTAGGTTGGCGATACATGCCAGTTGACATATCATAACACTTGAATTGGCATTGCTATTTTCTATGAGAAAGTTGCTAAGGACATGAAAAACAATAAGGCTCATATCATCATGGATAAATTTTTAATTTCTTTAAAAGAAATGGCTTAGATTCAATCTTGAGTTGTAAGTTATCAGGTTTCTCACATAAGGAGATTTTGAGTCATTAACATGGGTGAATATCCTCTAAGGTTGATGACTTAGAATGATGATTGCACCAATGTTTTTGTTTTTGATGATACCATGCCCTTTTTGTTACGATTGTCCTATTCAACACTCATGTGACTTCTTGTTTCATGTGTTGAGGTGGAATGTTTTTGAGTTGGTGTGTAGGAGAAGTGGAAAACTAGCTAACCTTAGCAGTGCACATATTGTATTCAAATTATATATAGGTTTGTGTTGAAGTTTCTATTGGAGAATCTTCTTTGGTCAAAAAGGATGAGGATTCAACATGGTTATAGCAAACTGTAACTTTCGAGGAGCTAGTGTGTCTTCATTTAGGGATTGTGGAATGCGGTCTTTTACTCTTCCATTTTCTTCAAATGATTGCATGTAACAAACCAAGAATATCTGAAATTATGGTACAAATTAAATGAAATTTAAATGTAATTAAGCTTGATTCTTGTTTCTCCGTTATCTTATAAAATGGATTTCAAGGCTTTTTACAGAGGTCAGATTCTAAAGTATTAATAGGGTTCTAGGTAAAAGCTAAGTCAAAAGAAAAGGAACTTAGGATAGAATTCTAAAGTAGGCCAGTAGTTTGTCTTGGATGAGAAGTCATGTATGTAATGATCTTCAATCACTTTTGTATCAATTACTGATATCAAAACAAATATCAGTCAAGAAGTTGATACTATCCTATGTATGTTCATTTCAAAGTCACGAATGAGAAATACTAATGGTGTTATCATTTGTCTTCAAATATTTCATTTGAATGTATTACTCTATTTTCAACTTTAATTCAAGGAATTAATTAAAATACTTGAATAGGGTTATAAAATTGTAAGGAGTGGCTTAGGATTGCTAAGAAGTGAATGTTTCTTGCACAGTGAATTTTTGTAAACGCAAAGCAATACAAAAATATTTTGTTTCTCCCTTAAATGAGTAATTTGTAAATTATTGATCCTCTTGTGTACTTGACTTCATTGCTCTAATTGATTAGACACTATTCATTTTGTCGGAAAATCTTTCATAAGATGAAAAAATAGTGTTCTTGTCTCTAGACATATGAGAAGACAATACTCAAATAGAAAATATCTCCAAGGGTAGTAGAAGTATAATTAATCTCACTTCCTAGCAAATAGTTAATCCTTCATTTGAAAATCTACCAAATCTTCAGTGAAATTAATTTTATTTGCTACAAAAGGAATTAATTTGTGTATAAATGTGTTATTAATTAACTATATTGCATGAAAATTCAATTGGGATTAGCCTCGTCAGTTTCACAGAGCCTGAAGTGAATGAGTACGGAATTTAAAATCCTATGCTCATTATGTTGGCCACTAACCTAACAATTCTTCATCATAGGAGTTGGCTACTTCTCAGAGGATTGCTTGGTTCTACTAGAAAAATCACCAACATGGGGCACTAGTCATCAAAGCATCATTTGTAAATACTTCATCTTCCTCTTCCATCTAAGAGAAAAGTTCTTGGTCTGGTGTGATATCAGCCTCCTACTCTAAAGACATTCCTTTTGTTTGCAGTCTAAAGTGGGCATTCTCCATTTTGAGGGACTAATATTATTTATGCTTGAGAACACGAATTGGCTTATTTTCTTTGCTATCTTCTCCTATAGATTTCCCCTTGGGAAATTCAAAGGCATATGACTATCACTACACAAGAAGGACCATGCATTCTTGTCCTCTGCTAGGTTTCTCTAGCCTAGCACTAAATCTTTACTTGGGTTGTTCTTGACAACTTGAAAAGGCATTGGAAATGAGACTATCTGGTTTGTAGGCGTTGATTGTTGACTTCCTCAATTTGAAGCTCCTTGATATGTATTCTATTAGTAATATGACATTCCTCCTTGATAGGTCTGTAGAGAAGGCTTCAAAGGTGTTGCTTCCTATCATCAAATGAGGACTAGCTCATTCACAAAGGACCGCATAATATTCTTCATATCATTGAAATCTACTACTAATGAAGAGGAGCTTGATGTTCCTAGTTGAGCACTAGGGTATACATAGATGGATGGTGGTATACCTGACATGGTTTCTTGTGAAGTGGAGACGCTCAGAGTTGCTTCTTCCTGGGAGCTACCAAATATTTTTGTGAACATTGGCATGGGTAGATGTGGTGGAATCTTCTCGGCATCAATCAGACTATTTTCTATGTGCACATCCAAATCGTATGCATCAAGTAGAATATCTCCAGCCATTGATCTATTTTAGGATCTATGAAAATTGCTAATGAATGCTTTACAAATTCAACAATTTCTTAAAGCTTACAAATGAAATTAACATAATAGAAATACTTAAACAACATAACAAAGTGATAATAGATTGAAAGAGAGAAGAGATAGTAGAAAAAACACAATTGATAATAGAGTTTGTCTAATTGGACTACATCTTCGGGTCCCTCTCCAATAGAGAAACCAATCCTATTATGCTCCAAGAATCATATTACAATTTCAAAATAGAACCATTCCCTTCCAACACTTCGGGAGCATAACATTCCCCTAACTTACAAGAATGGCTTCAAGTCTTCAATGTAGGTATCTCAACATCATCACCTTCTTGATTTCTAAATACCTCACTCTCCTAATTTCAACCCTTTTTTATACAAAAAATTGGCCCAATTTGGCGAATAACAATATAATTTTCAAAAATATTCCCTATTCCCCATTTTTACAATTAAATCTTCTATAATCCCCTTTCCTACATAAAGATCATTTTTAAAAATCTCCTAATATCATTTTATATCATTTTAAGCCTTTTAAATTTAACATCCTCAAGCTTTATTGTTTAGGGAGGTTTTATTTTAACAGCTTAGGGATTTTATTTTATATATTTGTGGAAAAAATGTTTAAAATAAAAGAGCTTTGGTTTCACGAGTTGTTTAAAAATAACTTTACCCGCCATATTCATTGAAGTCTACGGTGGTCTATCAGTGATGAAAATTTTGTTTGGGTTGATGGTCGATGTTCAACCCCCGCTGGAAACCTCATTTCTTAAAACACTCATGTCATTAGCCATCAAGTAAAATGGTCAGCTATATATGTTAAACACACAGACTTTTGGTGCAATGGTTGTTGGCTGGTCTAGTACACCCAATGTCTTGGGTTTGAGATTGGCCAAAGTTTTAGCACCATCCACCAAAAGACATGGTGCCACATTACACACAATGATTTTTTTATGAAGACACATGTATGAATGGTACTCATTGTGGATGTCTGCATGGATGATGACGTGGTTTTAAGGTGCCATGTGGCACCCAACAATGTGCCATGTGGAATTTTTTAATTCATCCATGTTTTTCCATGTTTCAACATATGATTGGTTGATGGTGTTTACTGTACTATGCTAATGTCATGTTGACATCTGCATGGTTAACTTTTGACCTGATCATTGACTGTTCATAACTCGAGCAAACAGAGTATGATTCATGCAAAATGAACACCATTGAAAATCTCTTGATGAGTTCTTCACATTGAGACTAATGTTGACCACTTTTGTGACTTTGAATTTTTTCCCTTTTTTCCTCTGACTTTAGCCCTAAGTTGACCAAGGTTTGACTGATCATATGTTGGGCTCCATAGCTCCATTTGACTCCATTCGAGTTGTGTTGGAGTCAAAAATTTTGGATCTTTCTGATGATGTTGATTCTAGAGAAAAATGAGAAAATTCATTTTTTGGCAAAGATACTTCAAATTAGTCCTCCCCACTGGAGAGCTTTTGGACCTCTGAAAGTTGGTTACTTAAAAAGTAAGTGATGGTAAAGTTCCCTCACTCTACCAATCTCCATCCATTTTTCCTTGCTTGGATTCATCCCCTTTAGTTCCACTCTGAGGTACTCAACTTCTCCTCTTCGTGAAGTTCTATTTTTCCTGTCTAGGATGACATCCTCTGGCAACTCTGACATGTGCTTTGGTGAAAGATCATCAACTGATGGAACCTGAATTTTTGTATTCATCTAGTATCATCAGAGGCTCATACAACTTCATATTCTCAACATTGACTACTGAATAAATATGCATGTATGGAGGAAGATTAAGGCGAAAGGCATTGAGTGCAATATTTTCCAACATCTCAAAGGGACCATACTAAATTGGCTTGAGCTTCCTTCCTTTTTCATGCATTCTTTCCTTGTTGATATGTAACCAAATTCTATCTCGAACCTAAAAAATGGTGATTATTGCAATGCTTATCATGTTGATCCTTGTATTTGTTTGGACTCTTCTCCAACTATGCTTCCACTGCCTGATGAATTACTTGGACTTTCTGGATGAACTGTAAAGCATTCTTTGCATCATGGTGTCCATCTTCAACATTTTCCTTCCCAAAAGAAAAATCCATCTATTTTTTGGGCACATAACCGAAGCAAGTCTCAAAAGGAGACCTCTTTTTAGAAGAGTGTGCCGCATGGTTGTAAGTATGTTGCACATAATGAAGACTCTCATCCCACAACTTGGGATGTTTGTTGCAGTAACCTCTAAGAAAATTCACAATTGTCTTGTTCACTAGACCTTTGTCTGACCATTGTTCTATGGATGGAAGGTTGTACTCTTCTTCAGTCTGGTGTCTGAGTCCCCACAAAGCTGACCAAAATTCCCCTAGGAATCAAGAATCTCAATCTGATACAATAGAAGTAGGTAACCCAAAATGAACCCATACAAATTGAAAGTACATTTGAGTTGTTAGTTCAATAATGGCTTGTTTTTTATAGGGAATTAAGATACACATTTTGTTGAACTGATCAACTACTACAAACAAGTAATCATGTCCCTTCCTAGACATAGGTAACCCCCCAAAAAAATCCATTGACACACTTTCCTATGGACAAGATGGTACAGGTAGAGGTGTTTACAACCCCAACTTTTTATTACTAGGCTTACTTGTTGCACACATGACATAACCTCTAATATACTTATATACAGTTTCTTTCATATGAGGCCAGTAACAATATTTCTACAATTGAGCCATTGTTTTACTTACCCCAAAGTGTCTTGCAATCAATGAGGTGTGTGCTTCTCTGATTACCTATGCTTGTTCATATTTTGGAATGCATAACTTTCCCAAGTGATACAATGGTTTATCGTACACATAATAGTCTTTCTCATCTACATGTTTTCCTGCAATTAGAGCTGAATAGATTTCCTTAACTTCTTTATCATTAGCATACAGTTCCTGAAAAATTTCATGTACGATGGAACTACCTTTAAGGATAATCAAAGCATTCATAACAGGAGGCCTAGATAACATATTTGCTATTTTTTTATGGGAACCTCTCTTGTACTTAATTAAAAATTGAAACTGTTGAAGAAAACCCATCCACCTAAAGGACATACTTTGTTGTAGTTTGGATTGTGAATGCAAATACTAAAGTGGTTGGTGATCAGTGTGGATTACATTTTCTTTCCCCATTAAGTAGTGTTTCCATTTTTTAACAATCTAAATGAATGCATAAAGTTCCTTATCATAAGTAGGATAGTTAGTAATTGCACTTAAAAGGGTTTCAAAGTGATATCAGATTGGTTTACCTCCTTGCATTAGCATTGCTCCCATCGCAAATCCACTTGAATTTGTCTCAATCTCAAATGATTAGTGTAAATTTGGTAAAGCTAGAACTGGTGATGTGCTCAAATTTTCCTTCAAAGTATTGAAGGCCTTTTGTCGTGCACCTCCCCATTGAAAAGTTGTCTTCATACTGGTCAATGTGTGCAATGGCGATGCAATGTGGTAGAAGTTTGCAATGAGCTTCCTCCAATACTAAACTACACCTAAGAAACTTCTGACTTCTATGATTGTACTTGGCTTAGGCCATTTTACAATAGCTTCAACCTTTGCAAGTTCTATTTTCAATTTACCACCACCTACGAAATGGCCTAAGTACACTAAGGATGTCCTAGTGAATTCACATTTAGACATCTTTACAAAGATTTTTTCTTTTCTTAATACATAAAAGACTTTCTTTACATCAATTACACAATCTTCCCAAGTTTGATTGAATACAAGAATATCATCTAGATAGAGTATGACAAAATCATCAATAAAAGAAAAAAATACATCATTCATGAATCTCATAAATGTAGTTGGTGCATTGCAAAGCCCAAATGGC
This sequence comes from Sequoia sempervirens, assembly GCA_007258455.2. Lineage (NCBI taxonomy): Eukaryota > Viridiplantae > Streptophyta > Pinopsida > Cupressales > Cupressaceae > Sequoia > Sequoia sempervirens. The sequence continues at coordinate 673,187,435 of VDFB02281492.1, forward strand.
ATGACCAACCATTCGAATAGTCCTTGTTTTGTATTAAATTTATTTTTCCAAATATCATCTTCTACAATTCTTATCTGATGATATCTGCTATGCAATTCTAACTTAGTTAAATAAACTACATGTTTTTATTGATCAAGTAAATCATCAATTTGGGGAAGAGGATACTTGTTCTTTATCGTTATCTTGTTCAGGGCTCGGTAGTCAATGCACATTCTCTAAGATCCATCTTTCTTTGGAACCAACACAATTGGAGAACCACAAGTAGATGTATTAGGATAGATGACTCCTTTTTCCACCAACTCCTAACTTTCTTTTTGATTTCTTCATTCTGCAAAATTGATAATGGTACATGTCAATATTTGGAAGAGGCACAACCTATTGTAACTAGATTTCATGTTGTATCTCTCTCTTAGGTGGAAACCCCTTTAGCTCCTGAAATAAGTCATCAGAAGCAAAAACTATTTTGACCATCTCAGTTTTACACTTTGGAGCACACCCTTTAAATGCTTCATCTTTTTCATCCTCTTTGGGTTTTACAAGCATTAACACAAAGTTCTTATTAGAATTGATCAACCTTTTCATTTGACTAGCATTAACTAGTGTAAGATTAGTCTTAACTTTGTGTGCACGTACAATGTATTCTATCCCATCCTTAAAGAGATGATACTTATTCTCCCCACTATAAAATATTTCTTTTCTATCATACAGATAAGGACTCCCTAACACAATCCCACAAATATCCAAAGGAACAACATCTACTTCTACCTCATCAACAAATTTTGCAGTGATAGAAAATTTCAATTTACACTATTTCGTTACCTTTAGTTGAGCATCATTGCAAACCCATCCAAGAGGATATGACTTTGGATGAGCTGTTGTAGCTAGATTAAGTTTCTTTACCACCTCTTTAGATATTAAGTTGACTTGAGAACCCATATCAAATAGTGTATCAATCTCAGTGTGCTTAGTTACAACTCAAATATGAAACAATTTATTCCATTGTTTATTAGATTTAGGAGGAGTAGATACTTTTCTTGTACTTGCATTTTCATTAGAAACATTTGAATCAGAAGAGAGAATTATACATTTCTCTTTACCTTGGACCCTAGCAGCAACAATCTAAGTTTCATCTCCAGAGTCAAATACAAGATCTTGTTGAATCATTGTGGCAATCTTTTTCTTGCCTTTATTTCCTCCATATTTTTTTGACCTTAATTCAGGATGCAGCTTCCAACATTTTGAATTATCATGCTCCTCTTTCTTGCAATGGGAGAATGTAGGCTTATCACCCTTCTTCTTAACTACAGTTATCTTCTTCCTTGTTCCTTTATCTTTATCTTTGTCTTTTTCTTTACCCTTAGACTTCCCATCAAACATAGATGGTTTCTTTGACAAATTGTCACTGAAAGTGTTCTTACCCCTTGACTCTAAATGAGCAGCTTGGACTAACACTTCATCCAAATTATTAGGGCTCAACATTAGAATAGTATGTCTTAGGTAAGAATGTGAACCACCTATGTACTTAAGTAGTGTATCCTTAGTATACAATGGAAAATTTAAAGCAATAGCCCATTTTCTAAACTCATGGGTGTAATCTTGGATAGATTGGCCCTTACCTTGCCTAAAGGTTTGCCAATTCATGGTTAATTGTTGCATATAACCTAAAGGATAAAACTATTTTTTAAGGGCAGCAATAAATTCCATCCAAGTCATATTAACCTTAACATGGTGAGCAATTTCCTCCTAACTCCTACTCTCCCAACAGGTGATATTTGTACCTCCCAACCGGAGAGTGGCTAACTAGACCATAGAAGCATCTTTTGTTAGGCCTTGAATCCTACAATACACTTCTACCTATTGTATCCAATAATCTAACTTTTATGGAATTTAACACACCACAGTATTTAACCAATTCAAATTTTACATCTAGTTTAATAATAGTCCTAGACTTGCTTTTGAAAGGATTAACAATAGTAGAAGAGGAAGAAGAAGAAGGGGAAGATGGAGAAGAAGGAGAAGATGGAGGAGATGGAGCTTTTGGATTTTTTCCTTCTTTTTCCTTTCAATCTTCCTTCTTTTCTTGCTTCGATGAACCTCCCTTTTCCCACTTCTTCTTTTCTGCATAAAGCTCTTCCACCATATCCTTCATATCAAGAAAGGATCACTGAAAAGACTTATCATCCAGCTCATGCTCAATACTTTTTCGAGCTTGAGTTTCATCCATTGTTGGAAAATTCCTTCATTTTTTGATCTCAGGATTGCATTCTTCAAGTTTTCCTTCACCTCGATGTTTCTTGGAACATGTTCGCATCCAATTCTGCAATATTAGTCACACAAAGATTTGATACCAAACTTGATATGTTTTAGGATCTATGAAAATTGCTAATGAATGATTTACAAATTACAACAATTTCTTAAAGCTTACAAATGAAATTAACATAATAGAAATACTTAAATAGCATAACAAGGTGATAACAAAATCAAAGAGAGAAGAGATAGAAGACAAAACACAATTGATAACGGAATTCATCTAGTTGGACTACATCTTTGGGTCCCTCTCTAATAGACCAGCCAATCCTGTTATGCTCCAAGAGTAAGATTACAATTGCAAAACAGAACCATTCCCTTCTAGCACTATAGTAGCATAACGTTCCTCTGACTTACAAGAATGACTTCAAGTCTTCAATGTAGCTATCTCAACATCATCACCTGCTTGATTTTTGAATACCTCACTCTCCCAATTTCACACCTTTTATAAAAAAAATTGGCCCAATTTGGCCTATTACAATATGATTTACAAAAATATTCCCTATTCCCCATTGTTAAAATAAAATCTTCTATAATCCTCTTTTTTACATAAAGATCATTTTTTAAAATCTCCTAATATCATTTTATCTCATTTGAAGCCTTTTAAATTTAACATCCTTGGGCTTTATTTTTTAGGGAGGTTTTATTTTAATAGCTTAGGGAGTTTATTTTCTATATTTGTGGGAAAAAAATTTAAAATAAAAGAACTTCGATTTCGCGAGTTGTTTGAAAACAACTTTACCCACCATATTCACCAAAGTCTATAGTGGTCTATCGGTGATAAAAGATTTTTTTTGGGCTAGTGGTTAGGGTTCAACACCCACTAGCCACCTCATTTCTTAAAAATCCCACGTCGTTATTCTTCAAGTAAAATAGTCGGCTCTATATATTAAATATACAGACTGTTCACACAATAGTCATCAACCAGTTCGGCATACCTAAGGTCTTAGGTTTGAGCCCGACCAAAGTTTTATCACCATCTTCCAAGTACATGGTACCACATGGCACGCCAAGGAGGTGCCATGCAACACACAATAATTTTTTGATGAAGACACATGTATGAACGATACTGATTGTGGATGTCTGCATGGATGAATAGACTACACTATGACTATAATATCTGAATTAAAAGCCTTTAGGTAAAACATGAACACCATAGCATTCAAAACCTTGATGGTCACATGAATTATTTTCCAAGTTTTGTCAAACCTAGTGTTGAAGTCACTCGTGGCCTATTGTGGGGACCTTTTGATGATGATTAATTGCTGCAACAATGAGGAGCAATCCCCCTTTTCACAGAAGCACTCGAAAAATTTCTCTCTGAGTTGGTCCAAAGAGTGGATAGAACCAAAAGCCAAAGGCTTGTACCATTCTTGAGATTTTCCTTTGAAGATGCATCTAGTAACCTTAGAGCAACATGCTCTTCCATGATGTTATGTACTTTACATACCCCTACTATATCTTGGAAATTTTATGAAGGGATCTTGAAATTCTCCTTGAAATAATTTGGGATGGCCTTGAGAGCATTGGCGAGTATGGCAAGCCATACGTTCAAGGAAGTAGGTGGTTGTAGTGGACTACCATTATCCCAGGTTACAAAATTTCTAGGAGTGGGGGCACCTAAATGAGCCATTGAAAATAGATTCCTATGGATAGGGTATACTAGTATTCTAATTTGGAAATTTTGGCCTACTAGTGGAGTAGATAAAGCTTTGGATTGTAGGCTAACACTTCTTACCCAGTTGCTTCATATAGGTGATATAGAACTTGTAAGTCTTCTTCTCCTTGATAGTGAAGTAGGTAATTGGTAGTACTAGAAATGCCCTCTTCAAGATGCTTTTGTTTGGATTCTAGACATGAAATTTCTAGCCTCTTTTCTTGGTTTGATTTAAGAAATAATTCCGACTTCTAATCAAACATTTGAAAAAATTTGAGTCTCAATGTGTGTGCTAGAAAAAATAACTATTGATCATCAAAGCTTACACCTCTCCAATAGCCTTATGGTAAATTTAATGAGTGGGGGACCAATTTGCGCCTCACTGAATAACCTCCAAGATTTTTATAGAAATCTAACTCTTCTTTGTTTTTTTGGGAACAGGTAGAAATAAATGTGAATAAAACATAAAAATGGTGATGCACCAAATCCTTTAAAACATTTCAAACCTTAAACTATCTCTTATAATTGATATGATAGACACAAAATGTCACAGACTCTTCATAGTTGGGAAGAGAATGAGCTACAAAGGCTTAGTGAAAGGATAGTGAATTCTTTCAAATCTCTCCATGGGAAGCACCCATTAAGGTCCAATCAAACATAAGAAAGCTCTAAAGATTAATAAAAATACTAGAAACTCACAAAAAGCTTCTCCCTTTACAAAATAGTATGAAGAATGGAAAACTTTTTATGAAAAATGGAAAAGTTTAAAAGACATAGTCCAATTTTCAAAAACTAGCATTCAACATAAAATCTTAACAAGATGAAAATTAGCTATTTGAATTATTATAGAAGACTTAACACAAATTTTTTAAAACATGAATGAAATATAAAAAATAAACTTGAAAAAGGCCATAGCATGCACAATTTAAAGTATTTCTCCCAAATAGATCAAAATTCATTCATATATGAACTGAAAAACAAAGGTCGAATGCCAATCCGATGATAGTTTTGAATTAAAATATAACATGCCAGAGAATAATAGTATTCTAGAAAACCTTCTAGTTTTGAAAATATAAACTCCCTACTAGATCTATATCCTCCAAAAATATTTTTGAAAAAAAAATTAAACTTTTTTACTCATGCTTCCAACTACTATTTACAACTAGAAGAAGAGAGCACCACTGCAAACATTCTAGAAGTAGAAACTACTAGACACAGGAATTTTGCAACTCACAATCCAATCCTAGATCTTCATTAGATTGCAGCAATATTTTCTCATTAATTCCCAACTACTTTATTAATGGATTTAGATATTTAGCAAAGATAGCTATCAGAAAATAATCAGATTTCAACACATCCTGGCAAAAATATGATCAATCAACCAAAGAGGTGAATGACACTGACTCAAAGGTTCCACCCCAAAGGAAAGATACCCACCACATTCTGAAAATCTCTTTCCTAAGAGATCACTCTACAAAAAATAAAAAAATACTCGAAGAAAATAGATGACATGTCAAGCGAGCGAGAAATCTCAAAATTGTGATATAGCTTTGAAGAAAATCCCCACCAAGCTAACATGTGCCTCAACTTGCACTTGAAATGAAAATGATATATAAAATTTGTGCAACCACCATGTGATAAATTGTGCACATTTAGGATTAGTCTTCACTTTTTTGAGTGTGGATTCATCCCAAAGTCAAAAAATAGTAAGGGTCAAAAACCCAAAAATATTAAAGGAAAAATTGCTTTACATAATTCAAGAAGGTGAGACACATACAAACCTGGCCGATATGTGCTCACACACACATGAGTGGATAAGGGAATGTCATGCCTTTGAATAGGCTTCCCATTAAGCCATACCAATGTTATGTATCCTAATAATTTTGATAAGGCGCCATGCAATAATGAACTTTGAGCTTCACAAGGAAAGCAAAGCTTTGTATGCTTGGAACTCATGAACAAACAAGATGGTTCCATAGGCATGCAAAGTGTGTTATGCAAGGTGGCCATATAATCAATGTTGTAAATGAAAAATAATGTAAGCTATGCTCAAAGGGATTTTTCTTGGTTCATGTAAGCTCTCTTCTCAAGGAACAATAATCCTAATGTCTCCAAGAGAGGACAAGTCAAAGAAATATCACACTCTTGGAGGAAATCAAACCAAATGACAACATGAAGAAGAGGACACATCACAAGAATAAATAAAATCACACAATGAAACATGAATATCGATGTAATTTCACATGCGTCTCAACTTAAGGCATGTCATCCACATCCCAAGCTTGCTCTTATATGTTCATGAAAGGTGGTCAACTGGCCAAAAGAAACAACGACAAGTGACATATGAGGACAAGGGTACCTAACCCCTTGCCCCCACTTAGTGTAGGACAAGGATGAATCGAATAGGATGAAAAAAGTTTCAATTAGAGGAACTAGGTGTTTAACACAAGGGAGAGAACCACAGTCCCTAAGATGTTGAATATTATTGCTTAAATCCTTACATTCATTAGTAGAATGACCATGAACTCTATTATATGTGAAAAATGAATTCTTGTAGTAAAATTTTCTTCATGTTCTTGGAGGGAAAGATATCGAACAATATTGGAGGAGTCTTGATAAGATACTCTCTTGATCGATAGTGGAATATGTTCCTTTATTTGCACAAGATGTATTACACACTACATGAGAAGGATTTAGATGAAAATGAAGATAAGGGGTGTAACCTAGATCTTTCTAGAAAGAGTATGGTATGTTGGTTTGCTTCGTGTGTTCATTGTAATCATGTGTAGGAGCGAGATTGTATCCAATACCATAACAATCTTTCAATTCAGATGAAGGGGGTTTATGCTTCTAAGAAGGATTGGCTTCTCCATGGGAACACAAATCCTTTTTAAAGTTATACATCATTCCCTCATGAGGGATAAGAGTTACATAGCCCCCATCACCACCATGGGGTAATATTGTAGAACCAAGTTGAGAAAATGAAACACGAGATTATTTTGATTTATATTGTGATATTTTTCACTCTCCTATAAAGGAAGGTGTAAAACCTCAATCATGATTAGAACTTGTATCTAAAAATGAATCATTGATATATGACTCTTTGGATTTTGAGGGTGATATTTTGGATTCTATATTAAAACGGGGCATAAAATCTACCAACACCCAATTATTACTAAAGAGTTTCATTATAGGTGGAGGATTAACATCAACTTGTATATGTTAAACTTTTGATCTTGGAGTGAAAGTATTAGGGGAGTTAGGAATGTTGTGATCATATGATGTATAACTTCATTCATATAATTTGATCATATATATCTTGGTGTTGTATTCAAATTTGATTGTATAGGGGAGATTAGAGGGGACTCCTTTCATAGCATGAATACATGGTCTCCCTAGGAGAATATTGTTTGAAATAGGTCCTTGCATGATATGGATAGGGGTAGGAAAAACTACAGGTCTAACCTCAATAGGTAGTGTGATCATTCCTAGTGGTTGCCTATTAACATTGTCAAAGACACAAATATGAACATCATTTTAAAATTGAATAAGCCTCTTGTCCACACATTTTTTTCCTACGAGGTCAATGCTACAATCATTAAAACCTACTCCATTTTCTATGAGAGTATGTCTAGCTATAATTTCATTAATGATCACCTTTATTATCAAGGCTTCATTTTTGTTTTGGATCTTGAGTGAGGGTAATTCATGTTTAGGGAATATGATTTATGACTGTGTGAATTTCATACAACCAAAGGAGGGTGTTACATTATTCAATTTCATATAATATTGGATCTCCTTTATTTGTAATATTTCTTGAAATAGACACTTGTATGTAGTTGATAGTGTAATGAGTTGCCATACTAATATATTAGTAGAAGTCTTTTAAAGGTCTTCAATGCTAAGAAAAACATGTGTTGAGGAAAAGGTAATGGAGTGGGAGTGATTTGTGGTTACCTACATGTTTGAGCAATTGTGTCATATCTCGGTTGCTGCAAAACATTATTTTTGTTAAGTTGCATTAAATATTTTAATAAATCTCTAATTTTCTTTTTATGTGGATCACTAATGGGAGGTGATTTATGAGGCTCACTAAGTAAACAAGATAAAATTTGTGTCATCATAACCTCAACAAAATTGTCTTTATTTTCATGATCTCTTAGTGAAGAGGAGTCTAATGTCACTTCATCATCTTCATATAAGGAAGCTTTAGTGTTTGAAACACATGTGTCAATGTTCACATTTTCATGCACTATGATATCCTCCCTACGATGAGAGTTTTTAGGAGAACTACAAACTAAATGTCCATGACATTTAGAGGTTGGTTCTTCTACAATGACTTCATCGTAGGTAGGGGAATGATCAATGGTTGATTTTTTTTTTTCATCAATGATGTTATAGTCTTGTTCCATAATATTTTACCTAGGTGAAGAGAGATGCGTAAGATTCTCATGACTCTCATTGATTGTGTTTTCTAACATCAAAGTATCCTTTTCACAATTAGGAGAGATACCAGGATAAGAACAAATGTGATTGTCATGATTTTCCATAATGATGTCTTCTAAAATAGGATAGCTAGGGGAAGAAACATAAAGAGCGTTGTCATAGATCTTAAAGGTTTAATTATCTAACAAGAACATATCCTCATAATTATCACAAGAGGGGAAGATGTTGGGAGATGAATGTAGACTAGTTAAAGTATTGTGACGGTTGATTTCAATGGTCTCTTTTTTTCTTATGTTATCATCATGACTACTTATTGCTATGTCCTCTTGGTTAGTAATGTCTTGCCTAATAGGAGAGGTAAAAGGAGAGAAACAACGCAGGTTCTCAAAACTCTCATTGATTAGTTATTTTAATGCCACAATATATTCTTCACAAGTGGGAGACATATTAGGAGAAGATGAAATGTGATTGTTTATATTACCCAAGGATTCTTTCACTAGACTAACCTTTCTAGAGCTTAGAAGGGATACTAGGAGAGGGATCAATGAAGAAAAAAAAGAGAGGGGAAAGGACATCATATTCATATGCACATAACAAAACATTCTTACAACACACAAAAAGATCTAAAAGTAGAACATGAAGTATGGAAGCTATATATTTTTGTAATGAAAACATGATGTAATGATTGTCCTACAAATTTGAAATGCAACAATGATAGAGAAAACATGCAAAAGGATAATGCAATTTTCAAATTTTGAACATGATAATTGACTGATTGTGCTTTGTAACAATGTGAAAATGCATACTTAAAATTAAAAAATTCATGAAATGAGCCAAATTAAGCTAGATATAGGGCATGTGCAAGATCATCATGCAAAAAACAGGCCCTTAAGTGGCAAAAAATTCAAAAAAAAAAATGTTAGGCAATTTGACGCAAAAATTTGAATAACTTATCTATATTATTTCAAAATATGTAAGAATAGAATATGTAGAAAATTGAATTTAGTTTCTAAACTACTAGGTTTATTTTAGAAAAAAAAAATTCTATTTAGTGAAAATTTGAAATTTCAATGTAGTAGTACTTAAATTTCAGGGAAAAAATAAGAAGTAGGTGTCTGTCTGACCACCCTAACCATAATAAAATGATAATATTTTTTTATAATATTTTATATATAAGTAAAGGACTCATGTCCGGATGTGATGCATATTTTTTTGTAATTTTTTCCCAAGTAAATAATTAATTATGAATTTTTAATTACAACTTTTAAAAAATATAAAAACTCGTATGTCTGACCACCTTAACATGGTAAAAAATTCATGAATTTTTTTTTTCTTTTTTTAATCCTATAGTATGTGAAGCATAGAATGTGAAACATGTTTCATATTCAAAAAATGTGATACCATTTGAAAGCTATAGATGTTTTTCAATCAGCCTATCGATGAGGACTTTTGTCGTAATTCTAATAGAAAATGAATAATAATTATTTATTCAATTCAAATTAAAGCATAATTTATATTGGTGGAAAGATGAGAATCTCCTCTAAAAAACCCTTTTCGTTTCATCAATTTTGGGTAAAAATAAAGTCGTCAGCCACATACCCTACAAATGCCCATAATATTGCCACTTTTTGGCCCATCATGATCCTGCACATACCCTATAATGAAATGCATGTAACAAAAACTCAGCCAACTAAAACAAGTGACTAATGACAACAAATAGAAGTGTAGAAACATGCCTTTTAATGTTGTGAAAGACAGTTTTAGGGCTTATCTAGGAGTAATTCTCCTAGAGGGGTGTATGAGTCCTATTCTAGATGTTTTAGGGGTCTGAATGTTGAAAATGTTCAACACAAAATACCTAGAAAGTAGGAAAAATACCCTATATTGGAACTAAATCACCCAAACTAGTGAATGAGTCCAAAATTAGTGTTTCTACACTATTTTTAGTAAATTCTATGTGAATGTTGTGTTTTATTATTAGGATAATATCTTGGCTAAGTGCAAATGCAGTTATTAAATGAAATTCAACGATACAAGATGCAAAAATGCAACCTATATGGACTTTTACTAATTCAATATTTAGAAACCCTAGATGCCAATTAACTAATGAAAAACCTAATGCAAAGTCAATGCAAGCTAAATCTAGGATGATGATGCACTCCAAATCAGAAAAGAGGTGTTCACATCAAGTTCACCAAAATGTGTAAATGGAAATAGCATGCCCCACCTTTAAGGAATATAGCACAAGGGAAGGGTTCCTATTTCAAACTTACTACACTCAAGGACACCTTAGAGATCTCAATCCGAATTTACAGAGGGAGAAAGAGATCTTGCAATAAGGTATCCTAGGATCATATTACAGGCTAATGAGGGGTTTACCACCAATCTAGGGCTTGGAAAGATAAATGAAATGAAGGATCTACATTTTCCTATACCTAATGATGCATGGAATTTGAATGAATGACCTAGAAATGCATATAAATCAAAATAGAAGGTTGTAAAATCATAAATGTACACCTGGAAACCTATAGAGGCTTGAATGAGGACTTGAAATGTAGGAAATATTGATTTTATGGTTGAGTGGGACTCATATGGTAGTCTAGGTGATTTAGTCCTAGACTAGGTTTTCAACACCAAAATTGGAATCTAACAGTGTTGATTCTAAATCTCTACAAACCCTAAAAACTAGTTGTACTGAGAATCATTATCCCAAGGTGGAATATCAGTCCTAGTGTGCTTTCTCTGAAGGTTAAGGTATAATTATTCCCTCCAATCTCTTCTCTTTCTACCACACCTTGTTTCCAAATCCAAAACCCTGATTTCAGACCTGTAGATTACTATTTGTGAAGATAGCAACCTTGTAAATGAGGGGAAAACTCTAGAAAATTTCTCCAAACTTGTAAGAAAATCTTCAAGGGATATTCAAACTAAAAGACCCATAGATATACAATCACACATCAAAGAGAAGAAAGATATGTTGTTTGTTAGAGGATAGGGGTTTGCCCAGGTCAAACCCATTTTAAGTTATCAAACCAAATGATAAGATAATGAAATAAGGACATGAAACATGGAACATGGAACAATGATACCTTGAATGATGTCTAATAAATCTACAATCTCACATGAAATGGCCATGAAGGATGTGGATCTATATCTTGAGATAAATGTAGAACAATGCTTGACCTTGGATCTTGAATGCAACTTCACAACACTAGCTTAATAACATGCTTGATTCTTGATATCCTTGACATAATTATGTACCTTGAATTTCTGCAGCAAATGATGAAGAATCTATCCTTGAATTCTTTGAAAATGATTTTGAATGCTCTCTTGATGATTTGTAAATTTGTGGAATGCTTAACTCTTGAGTGCTTGAGTTGATATTATGAATAATTAATGAAATAATATAATACGAGACCTTGTTTGTATATGAAATCCTTCTAATATACTATTAATTAGATTTGAAAAATTGACATTCATGAAATTTGAACTTAGAAAACTTGATTTTCCCACTCAAAACTCTAGAAAGGGGCTAAATAGGACTCATATGCTAGACTTAGTGTATGGGTCTCACTTGGGTGGGAATCATGCTCCTATGGTGGCATATGGGTGCCACAAAGCCTTTTTAGGTGGCAAAAGTGTCAAGATGTTAAGAAATTGAGTTTATTTGATGATATTGTCAAGATTTTGATTTAAATATGCCTCAAGATGCACAATATAGGGTCTTAGGGGCCTATTAATGATGATATAAAGGTCATAAATGCAAGAGATCCCAAAAATCAATGTGAAATTGTAAAAAAATATACTTTACAACATTAAATTAAGGCCACAATTAGGTTTATTTAGCTTAATAGGTCCTTAAATCCAACGTGTATGTGGAAAAAAATTACAACACTAGATCAAGGCACCATTGGGTCCATTATAAGCTTAATCATTCGCAATTCAAGTGTGAAAATTTAAGTGACGACATTTTTCTACACTACAGTTTATATATATATATATATATATAATGAATGATATGAAAAGATATCAACATATATGTAATGAACACTTAAACTAACAACTATGCATATATCATGTGAATAAAGTAAACAATATTTTAACTGAATGGTATGCATATGATATGTGATGTTGTGAGAATATTCAAAGCCATTCATTTATTATCCATTTTAATATATTGAAACTTAAGTGTGCATAAAATGTAGTGCACTAATAAATTAATAACCATGTATTTGCTAGCATATAAAGCTAAGCAATATACCACATATAAACAATAGTTAGAAGAAGTTGAAAGATTCAAACTTCCATGAGTTAGTAGAGGAGCATATAGAGTTTCTTTTGTATTAGATTAGAAGCCTCCATTCTAGTTTCCATGAGTAGAAGCTTTGCCTAAAAGAGCCACGCTAAGTAGTAGAAAGCTATAAGGAAACCATAGAAAATGTTTCCACTTAGTAACTTACCACAACCTGGTTGAAAAGAGGTAACTCAACTATGAATTAGAAACTAATTTTACTTGGATTGTATATGTGATAAAATTTTGATTCTCTTAGCTGCCATATTTCACCTAGTTTTGCTTAGTCAACTTGTTTAGAGGTGGAGTGGGTTTTGGATTTTTGTTTTCAGTTTTAGAGGTGGAGAATATGTGAGATAAATTGTAGCATTAAGTTTCTCATAATTTCTTATAAATAGTGGGTAGCCTCTTATTTTTTGATATTCATTGGGAAATTATTTTTTTCCATTGTTATTATTCTGATATAGTTTTCCTTTGTGCAAAGCAATGTTTGAGTACAATTTGTGAGAATTGAGAGAGATTTCTTTGAGTGTTTGAGAACTATTTGTTTGTGAGTTTTTGAGTGTTAGGAAAGAGGTTAGAGTTGGAGATAAGCTAAAATTAGAAGGAGCAACAAGTAGTGTCTTTGGGATTAACCTTGGAGGTTATTTCCAGGCATTTTAGCCTTTCTTATTCATTATTCTCTTCTAATGAATATTATGTGTTTTCAATTTCATGAGGAATTGATTATTTTCTTTTATACAGATATTGTTTTTATTTTGATTGGTGAAAGATTATCAGTTTAAATATACATGCATCTATTATGTTAGAATCATGTGATTGTATTTGTTAAACAAAGATAACTAAAATGTATTATTATAACATATAGGATATCATAAGCCAACTATATGTTTGCATGAATTGTAATGTTGAGAAAATGGTATGATATAGAAGTACTATGTTGAGATTGTTAGTTTATGATGTTATGTAAAATCGTGTGTGTAATGAGGCATTTTCTTGGGATTAAGATAAACCAAGGTTGGGAATAACATTGTTGGTTAGTTAGATCACTTGAATGTACATTACTTTTGGGATAGAATCATGTTATGGTGTATGTGGAATAATCTTGTCAATATATATTCTTGTCAATGTTAATTTTTAAATTGAGCAAGGGGTTGGATTAACATATGACTACTATTTCATAGAAAGTGATACTCCACTTCTTAGAAAGTGAGTTTGATATATTATCAAATTATTTGGCCAAAGTAAGTGTAAGTTGTCATTGCGTGCAATGTTGATGGAAGTTGGGTCCACAAAAATATCAAAAAGTGGAAGTGTTTTTACTATTTTTAGAACTTATCACACTTGGACTAAAAATTTGAAGTACTTACATAATGAATCTTAAAAAATATATATATATATGAAATTTAGTATTTTGAATCTAGTTTCCAAATATTTAATGTATTCAAAATACCCAGATGATAGAAATTAAACTTTTACATGCATGTGTAGAAACCACTTTTAAAAGTCTTTTTTTTACCTTACCATGCACTTGTACAGACACCACTTTTTGACCTAAATAAATGTACTTTTATAATTTATTTTAGGGAAAGATATGCAACAACATATTGATGAGGATATATATATATATATATATATTAAATTTCTTTTTATTGAATTTATATTGGCCCTAATGTTGTTTGTAAAAATCAATGTTTACGGACATCATAATTGGACTTGAACTAAACATTTTTCTATTTTTATTTTCATTGTGTAGGGAATTGTTTAAATATTGATGTCATATAAAAAAAATTTACAAAAAAATTAACCAAAAAGAAAAAAATCCTAATATTTCATGTTTATGGAATAGTTTGATTATAAATTAATTAAAAATAGAAATCATAATCCAATCTTAACAAAAATTATATATTTGGAAACTAGACATCATTTTCTATAATGGGCTTTAATTTATAGATTAATTCAAAAAAATGCCCATTAGCTATAGAGCCAAATTTGGACATTTCTCTTGAACCTACCTTTGTTTTTTAGTTGCAAGTCAAAGGATAAGCGACAAGTTTCCTAGCCTTTCCCAAACCTAAAACCAAGGAAACAAGTGGATTAATGATTCAAATTTTTAAAAATGTGTACTTGCTATAGAACGCATGTTTGTTCTTAAATAGAAACCAGAACTTGTTATATAATGGGCATCCATTCTAAGTTTAACCATTTTAAAATAGGAATGAGTAATCATTATATAATGGGTACCCATTCTTTTTATAATGGGCACACATTTCTATTATAACTATTTTTTCCCAATTTGGAAAAATTGATTAAGCACATTTTTTTTGCAACATTCCTTTTCTACAATACAGACTGTCAACACCATTATCTATATTTTTAATTTAATCTTCTCTTGTAAAATCTCTTAATAGGTCATATTCTATTTAATTTTTTTGAAGGATACAACTGCAAGTTGAATTTTTTGAATTGGAATCAAGTACAAGGACTTTTCATAGGAATATTTTGAAGAAGAGATATTTTGGATGTATTCATGTATGTTTTTGTACTTCAAAGTTTATAGAAGAAAGGATATCCATATTATATAGTTTTATTTCAATATTTGAAAGATGTAGCAATTGGAAAATAGGTTAAGAATAATTTTATATCAAGAAGGTTTGGTAATCATGGGATCAAAGTAAAGCCAAAGAAAAAATGTAGAAAGTTAATGGCACCCAAAGAAATTGAAGCAAATAGAGAAATGGAGGCAAAAAGAAAAAGGGATAAAAGAACAAGGATTCATCAAATGAAAAATTTGGAAGCATCTAGTTCCATGAATCTTTGGGAGGAAACCATTAAGGGTGAGATGAATTTATATGATGCAAATGTGGAGATGGTGAATATGGAAGAAAATGCAATTATGGAGACAAACCCAATCATGCCTCCAACTTCAACTTTGAATGATATGAAAATAGTTCCTATTCAAACTACTTTAGGTATGTCTTTAGATCCAACTCTCAATTATATGGAAAGCCTACCTATTCAAAAAAATTATCCATGTATGTCTTCAAACTCAAGTCTTGATAATATTGATCTTAGTTATTTAGATGAATATGGATACACCATTGATGGTATCAATAATTCTAGTTCTAAAACAATGCAAGAAGAAAATAATATTGAAATATCTTGTATGAATGCAAATGAGAATGAAATCCCTCATATTGATGAAAATGAGAATGAAATCCCTTGTATGTTTTAAAATGAAAATGAAACCCCTTACATGAATGAAAATGAAACCACTTGTATGAATGAAAATGAAAATGTTATTTTTACAATTGAATGAGATGTCTTAGATAACCTTCCTGGTAAAATATTTTGGAGAAAAATGAGAGCTCATAGAAATAGATTATATAAAATATTTTACTATAGAAAGAAATTAGGATTTCAATGTCAACTCATGAAGGAATTGATGAAAATGTGGGAAATGTGGAAAATGTGAATAGTGATGAAAAATTATGCATTTTTTAAAACAAAAAAGAAATATGATTCAGTAGAACAAGTCATAGCTAGTGTTTCCAATGATATTCACTCTATAGGAAAGAAAATTCAATCTGAAGATAAGAATGCAGCACATCATGTAATAACAACTACTCTAGTTAATAAATCAACTTCAAATAAAATAATTTTAAGTAAGATTGGTAAATATATTAAAGTGAATCCTAAAACTTTGATAAGAGTAGCGAAAAGACTAGAAATTATTGAAAATGATCCAATTAATCATTGTTGGAGTTTGAGTGGTAGACTCCCAAGGTCGGACATGAAATTAACTAATGAAATCAAATCTTTAATCAATTATTTTTGGCATGATAATACAAGTGTATCACCTAATATTAGAGATGTTTTAAAATTAAGGGTGAGATAAAAAAATTGTGACCCTCTACCAAAGAATCTATTAGATATAACTCAAACTAAATTTTATAAATTTTTTTTAGATGATTCAATCTTACCAAATATTAGCATAAGTCATAGATCACTCAAAAAATGTAAACTTTGCTATGCTACAATTAATAAACAATGAATCACTTGTAAAAATCATGTACAATTTTGTTATTATTATGATATTTTTTGATATATATGTTGTACTTTTCATGCTAAGAAAATTATGCAAAAAAAAGTGTGGTATTAATATGCTACTTGAAATAATCAAGTATTTTATAGCATGTTTGTTTTGTGAACCCTCTAATGGAAACTTATTTTATTTAAATACATGTATTTCTAGATAATGAAATAGATCTGGCAACCTTTCATTGTTAGGAGAATGTATGCATGAAAGTATTTTGCATGAATTTGGACAACAATTAGTGGATGTTAATAAGTTTTACAAAGTTGAATATTATTTAAAGGAGGGAAAAATGGAAAACGTTGTGAGGTAATAGTAGAAAAATTTAGTGTGCATGAATTTATTAGAGAATTTAAAGACAGGATTTTACCTAAATATGTTAAATAATCTCAATATACTCTTGGGCTTGATGATCAATTTGTTACATGTAAAAACACATTTCTAGTTGGAACAATATTGGAAATTGTTGATCTTGCATAAAACTATACTCTTGCTCCACAAGAAGAAATTTGATCCCAATATTAAAATTCAGTCTAGGTAGCCATATTTGTTCATATTGTATATAGACATGCAAATGATAGTATACACGATAATACAATTTTTTTGAGAGAGTGCCATTTTTATGTGAGTGATAATCAATTACACTCATCTAAGTTTGTTCAATATTATTTTTTATATATTTTATAAAAAATTAAATGAGAGAGGAATTCAAATGAGAGAACATATCATATGGTTGGATAATTGTACGACTCAAATCAAGAATGCTAGAATGTTTTATTTGTTATGTAAAGCTCATAAGGAAAATACTATCCAACAAATGTGGAGTTTTTTTTAAGTTGCACATGGTAAAGGAGAACATGATGGAGCAGGTGCATGTGTGAAATGTGCTCTTGCTAGTGAGCAACTAAAATTTTAGGATGCAAAAAAGTTTAGAGATACACGTGCAATTGTAGATTGGTGAACCACAAAATTATGTACAAGAACAAGTGATATCTCAATAATTTGACACTTCATTTGGTTAGTTGATGAAAATGATATTCTTACTCGAAAACATTATGAAAAAATTAATGGATCATCAAAATGGAATTATTTAAGAGTTTGAATGCAAAAAAGTGGACAATATGGACAAGGGAGCTTCCATGATTTTGTCAATTTTGTATTGTAGGTCATTGGGAGGCATGTGAAAATATAGAATGGGTTGAATAATGGTAATACATAGCCTTAACACCTACATCAACACATAATTAACATGGAAATACAATTGAAGAAGATAGTCCAATGTTTGCATTAGATGATTATAATTGTATTTTAAACCTTGTAAAAGAAGATACATTAAATTGATTTTTTTTTTATTACATTATTTTTAATATATATAATTTAATATGTAATGCATGTTTATATGTGAATTAAATATATGTCACTCTTTATTGAATTAATATTTTGTTTGCAAGACATGTGTATGTTGTTGCACCTGAGGGGAATGAAGAGGAGCAAAAGTATTTTTTGGCTATATGTTTGGAGAGAAAACATAATTTGGTACATCCTAGAGTGGATGATGAAAATTTTTAGTATCTAACTGGTTTTGTGGTTGTTTTTGGAACTTGGCTTCAAAAATATCTAATAAGAAAGAATGGTTTTCCTGCATTTGAAGACTATGAAAGACACAAGAATATTATACATTATTCACATTTGATTTTGTAAACCAATATAAAACTAGTTAGATATCAAGGGAGGCCTACTAATAAAGTGTTATGGACACATTCAATGGATTATCATGAGACAATCATAGATGCATTATAAAATAGAGAGGATGCAAATGGTACAATAGAATAAATAAATAAAGGTAAATATATTTTCTATTATATATTTAATTGATAGTCTATATATAGTTAAAATGTTATCACATAACTTAGAGTCAAGGCTAATGTGTATCTCACCCTGATCCATGTTATTGAATTAGTGTTAACTCATTTCCTAATTATAGTTTTAAATCAATTTTTTTTAATTTCAGGTCTCCCAAAACTAGATGCATTACAAAAAAGAGAGGAAATGCATATATATTAAAATGGAATTTGAGTCTAGGTATAGGTAACAATATAGCTCTATACATTTAATTGATAGTTAAAATATAAAACTAATTAATTCATTGTCATTTTATAAAAAATTATAATTGATTCTATATCCCCTTAAGCCATCGTCTTGCATCACCTTAAGACAGTCTCTTAACTCCCCTTAAGCCATCCTATTAGGACCCTTTAAGCCATATCCTCTTATCTACCCTTAATCCATCATCTTGCATCCCCTTAAGTCACTCTCTTTACTCCCCTTAAGCCATAACCTCTTATCTACCCTTAATCCATCCTCTTGTGTCCCATTAATTCACTCTCTTAACTCCCCTTAATCCATCCTCTTAGGCACCCTTAAGTAATTCTCTTAACTCCCCTTAAGTCATCGTCTAAGTACTCTCCTTCCAATCATCTCACATCTCCCTCTTCTTAGGGTTTTGGATCAAGAGGGTATATGGAATAGAGTTGATGGTTCAGGGTTAATCCATTGGGATTTATGTCTTAGGGTTGTGGGATATGATTTAGGGTTTAATTTTTAGGGTTTAGGGTTCAAAAAATGCTTAGAATAAAAAATCTATTATTGGTTAAGTCTTAAGGGTTCATCTCGTAGGATTTAGGTCCTCAGGTTTAGGTTTTAGAGTTGACAATATGCTTAGAATAATAAATCTATTATGGGTGTATGGTTAATGGTTCATTCCCTAGACTTTAGGTTCTAGGGTTTAGGGTGTAGATTTGACAAGATGCCTAAAATAACAAATTTATCATGGATTGAGGGTTAATGGTTCATCACCTATGTTTTAGGTCCTAGGGTTTAGGGCTTATAGTTGACAAGATGATTAGAATAAAAATCCTATTATGGGTTGAGGGTTAAGGGTTCATCCCCTATGCTTTAGGTCTTAGGTTTGAGGGATAGTTTTTAGAGTTTAGGGTATAGAGTTGACAAGATGCTTAGAATAACAAATATATTATGGGTTGAGGGTTAATGTTTTATCCCCTAGGCTTTATCTCCTAGGGTTTAGGGTTTATAGTTGACAAGATGCTTAGAATAACAAATATATTATGGGTTGAGGGTTAATGGTTCACTCCCTAGTATTTAGGTCCTAGGGTTGAGTGATAAGGTTTAGGGTTTAGTGTATAGTGTTGGCAAGATTCTTAGAATAAAAAATATATTATGGATTTAGGGTTAATGGTTCATCCCTTAGGCTTTAGGTCGTAGGGTTGAGCGATAGGGTTTAGGGTTTAGTGTATATTGTTGACAAGATGCTTAGAATAAAAAATCTATTGTGGATTCAGGTTTAATGGTTCATCTCTAGGCTTTAGGTCCTAGGGTAACTTAGGGTTTAGAGTTTGCAAGATTCCTAGAATAACAAATCTATTCTAGGTTGAGGACCAATGGTTCATTCCCTAGGCTTTTTGGTCCTAGGGTTGAGGGATAGTGTTTAGGGTCTAAGGTATAGAGTTGACAAGATGCGTAGAATAATAAATCTATTATGGGTTGAGAGTTAATGGTTCATCTCATAGGATTTAGGTCATAGGGTTTAGTTATATACTTTAGGGTTTAGTGATTTTTTTGTGAAACTATATTGGTTCCAAAATTCCTTGCTCATATAGGTCTATTCCTCTTCCTTGATACTACATACTTTGAAAAATTCTATTTTGATGGGGTATTTTTCATTTTAAAAGAAAGATTATAATCCATTATTGTGTACTTGGAAACCATTAATTATTGGTATTTTATTATATACAAGAAAGCCTAATTTGATAAAAGTGGATGATCCTAGTAGATAGGGTATTAAATTTTAAACCTCTTACATTCTTGTTTCTTCTTGATTGTCAAGAATGTCAATGTGATCCATAGTAGTTTTTCTATCTTCTTGTTTGATTTGATCCATGGTAGATTTTATAGCTTATTTGCTGTTATCCATGTCATTTATTTCATTATTTATGTCTCCAATGGAATAAAGCTTCTTATCTTATGAAATTGAGGTAGTTGGAGTATGGATAGGATCAAGTTCAAACTTGTGATCGTGGATAGTAGAATATAAGATAGGATCATCTTGTATTTCATGATTAGGAATGGGATCTTGATTAGAGATTGGATTGACTTGGATATCATGACCATCTAGATGGGATTCTTGGATAAACTCCAGACTAGGATCATGATCAAAGATGGGATTATCATGGATGCTATGAGTAGGATTTTGATCAAGGCCTGAATTAGCTTGTATATCATGATGATCTATCAAGATATCTTGGATAATATGATGTTGATTTGTCTTGGGGTTTATTTCATCATGCTTTAGGATTTCTTCTTGAAATGTATCCAATGGTTTAGACAAGGGAATCCGATTTGGGATAGTGATAGGATTTTCTTGAGTGGGCTTAGGCTTTTGGATATGAAGCTCTTGAGTTATCTTGATAGGTGATGAAGGGAATTACGATGGAAGATGGTTGGAAAATGTAGGATTAGAAATGTGATGGGATTGTCCAAATTTATTTTGATGTCAAATTTGAGTGTTCTTTTTTATTCACCCTAGGAGATCATTCACAAATGTGATTTTTTGGATGGAGTGGATTGTCTAACTTTATTTTGAGGAAACTCCCTTGCTAGTAGTCCTTGGATATCATTACTAGATATTTTTTTTAGTGGATGGAATGGATTGTAATGGAGCCAATTGTAATGGTTTAGTGGATAAAGGATTACAAAAAGAAGTGGAGGCTATAATAATAGATCTATGTAATATGGTTCATTGTTGAGGAAGGCTTTAAATGGAAGATTTGTTTCCCTTGTCAAGGTTAGGAGAAGGGCTACCAATGGATGTTGCTTGGAGATCAATGGCATAAATTATGTTAGCTGGTTGTTGATATTGGTGGTAGGATGGATGACTAGGGCTCAGAGGTTTTTTCATTATGGTAGAGGTATTAAAGCCCATAGGAAGCCCAACTCCTTTTTATATAAGTTTTAAAAGGTATTTGGTCAGATTTTAAATCATGACAACCAACATTAGACTTTGAAACTTAGGATCTTCTGATGCTCCTTAAATATTTTCATGATAACTTTTTTTTTCTCTATATTCAATATAGTTCTCACTATTGTTAGGGGGTCTTAAGGTATATTTTGGTTTGTGCTTGGGTTGATTTGGTTGTGACAATTGGTATGAAGGGTCAATAGATGGTTGAATAGGGATTGTGGGTGATTGGAAAGGAGGGTTAGGTGGTATGTGTGTACTTTTGGCAATGGGATAACTTGGCATCAACCATCTATTATGTCAAGGATTTAGTTTGTTGTACTAGCATTTCTTCTACTATTAGTGATAGTGCTCGAATGGTATTTTTTTGAGAATTGTAGTTTAAATTTTGCATGGGACCCATGGCTAGGTTTATATTTTGATAATTTTATATTTTATCTAGATAGGTGTGTTGTTTTGATTAAGCATGTTCAAATATTGATATTGTGTCATGGGTTGTGTGAATATGGAGTTGATATGAATGTGTGAGTAGATCCTTGGTAAAGAAAAGAAATCAAAGATTTTTTTGGTTAAAATTTTGGTTTTTCTAGTTTTTACGATTTTGGGATTTTTTAATTTTTTTGATTTTTTGAAGTTTTTATGGGTTTTTTAGATTTTGAAATTTGTATAGTGATTATGCAAATTAAAGATGATAGATGGTCTATGATTATTCTTTAAGGATGGTTGATTATAGTGACAATGAGTGATGGTGATTATGAGCTTAGAATTTTACCTTGAAAGAAAATGGTTAAACAATGTAACAAAAAGGGTATCTAGATCTCCAAGAGATGGAAATGATAAATATAGTAGTTGAAGGTTGACCCTCAACTAGACATGTGAGTTTTAAAGCCAATAGTTCATGGAAAGGAAAAAATACAAGAGATCAAGACAACCCCAAAGGGTGACTAAGGTTAAAGCACAATCTAGCTAGGAAAATATCAATAGTGAATGAATGATGAATGGATATGAATGGAAGTAGACCTAAGTATTCTCAAGATAAGCCTAGAATCTCAAAAGACAAAGATAGGAGACTAGTCACACCCAAACTATAATTATGAGTTTAGGGAAACTATAAATGAGATTCAAGACACCTCAAAGAGGCGTCTAGGGTCTAGTGGTGATGGTTGGATTAGTGTAGGATTTATGAGTGGTGAATTTTGACCTATGGATGCAAGGATAACCAAATTTTAATCTAGGGAATGAAATAACATCCTAAGGATGCAAAGATAACCAAGGGTTAACCAAAAAGGGATAAACCAACCAAGGATTTGACCCAAGTTGGGAGACCAAAATTTAACCTAAGGATGTAAAAACAAATGAAGAGGAATTAACTCAAAGAGGGAGACCAAATGTAACCTAAGGATACAATCAAGATTTGAGATACAAAGATGGATGTGGAAAGATAAATTAAAGAAGCTTGATGGTTCTCAAGTCACTTAAGTTCAAAAATTGGATTGAAAGGATAGACCCTAACTTGTTTTAATGTGGAACATAGTTGGCTTCCTATGAATGAAGTGTTCAGAGGTTATATTAATGTGATATTTTCAATTTTGACATAACATACACTAAGAAAAAACTTGGAAGGAAAAGTGGCTATT
>VDFB02281492.1:673211003-673277369 GCA_007258455.2 Sequoia sempervirens
CACACTCTCCCACACTCTCTCCCACTCTCTACCACCCTCTCCCACTCTCCCACCCTCTCTCACTCTTCCACCCTCCCACACTCTCTCCCACTCCCACCCTCTCTCACCCTCTCTCTCATAAGCATAAATACATACATATAGGCATATATACATGACACACCAACATACATATACATACAAACATATGAAAAAAAATTCAAAAAACTGGCATTTAACTAAAGGAATAAATAATGTGAGCACATTATTTGTTGTTAAAAATGTTCCACAGAGAAGAAAAAGTGAAAAATAGTAAATAACGCGCTCGCGTTGTGTTTTGATTTGGGAATCCTCGAGCCTTGGCTTTGGTATTTTCCTTGGAATACCAACCCAAAGGTTTGGAGGGCATTCCCAACCAGCGGAGACCTGTTTTTTGCAAATTCTACAATTTTTCACATAATTGAGTTTGTGCTCACCGTCAAGATTGCATTTGGTTCAATATTGATGAAATCAAACACATGGGTAATGTTAAGTTCTCTCTTAGCTTTGCAATGATATAATTTTTTTCACTTTCTGACAATGTGAGGGCTTTCATCCATAATTTCTTTTGTTTGTATGTCTATTTTTTTTCAAAAAGCAGTGTTTGTTTTTTTTTCGTTATAAATTAACCATTCATCAAAATTCCAAATAAATTACATTTTTAGAAACTAGAATCCATTCTAAAAATTTTAAAAAATAAAAATTAAAAAAAATCTATTACTTTCCAAAATTTGTAGTGGGAGCACAACAAAAATTCTTCATTTTAGGAAGTTCCCACTTAGAAAATTAGTAAAAAATCAAATATTCATTAAAAAATTATCAGAAAAATTTTGCACCAACTAGATACTGTTAGGTAACTACTGACCATAGCGATTTTAAAAATACTAAAAAAAAGGTCACGGTGCTCAAGTCGTACAAGAGTTGCTATGTTATGTTTTTCTAACAAAAACAACATCAATTTGTGTACATCCCTTTGTTGAACCCCTTAATCTCAACCATTTTAAAAATAAATTAGTAGTTTAGAAAGTAGACTCAGAGCACTTCGATCCTTGTTTTTGTTCCAACTCAAATTTTGAGTGTAACTATCCTCAATTTCACATCCAAGGTCAGCATTTCCTTATTTCAGAAAAAAAGTGGCCACTTAAGCCCCCTTTTTGGGAACCATCTTGTTGCACTTACCCATGGATATCTTGATCCTTACCCATTACTAGACAATATTGTTTAAGGTTTTATTCCGCCTCTTTATTTTTATGAGTGGATACCATATGATTATAATACTATTAAAGAGTTTGATGATTTTGAATACTTTGAATCTTTAGATGAGGATGAAAAAGTTCTTTATATGTTCCTTCATTTCCTTTAGAGGTACTTGTTGTACCTTCATCTTCATTGATTCAAAATGTAAAGTTATTGATTGAGAATCCCATCATCCCTATTTGAAAATACTATACATCTTTAGTTGATGATTCATTGAGAACCTTCAGTGATTCATTACAAGAAACTATCCCATTCTATTCTTGATTAGGATTCCTATTTATCAAAAAATGCATCTGTGTTTGTGGAGCCACACATTTTAGATTTAGACACATTTTGAGGGGTTATCTCTCCTCTTTGATGACAATTATTGCACAAATATTGTAAAGCCTTCTTTGTCTTTAGACTCTTGTTCAACATCAATTTCTATATCATCTTTGTTTTCCACCCTCTTCTTTGATTGGGCATGTACCTAATTTGATTGTGGCATCATCATCTTCATTGAACAATAAGACACATAAGAACATTTTAAAGGAATAATCATACATATTTATGTTTCTTTCTTTCAATTCCTATCCAAAATGGGAAGAATTCTTGAATTTGTACTTGGTTTTCATTTTTTTTTCAAAATAGGGGAATGTTGTTTGTTGAAATTGGATAGTATTTTGTCTTCAGGAAAGTTTACCATTTTCATAGGTGATTATAAATTATGGGGGGGGGGGTATACATAGTCTCTCTATTTTCCTCTTATGAGGAGGGTATTTGTAATTTATATATGTGATGGATGGTATAAATGGGGGTGTGATGAAGTCCTCTACCTTTCATCACTTGACCATATATTTTCTCTCTTTTGGGAAAGATTTTTGTGCCGTAGGGTTTTCTCCTTTTCTTCATTTATGAGATATTTCATTTGTACTTTTAAATGGGTACCAAAAATGGTCTTGTAGCAATGACCCATCTTTGGATCATTTTTTAATCATTATCATAATAATATTCTCCCTAAGTTGCACTTAATGAAAGTGTTGGTGTAAATATATTTCTTGTACCTAGTAATTTATATTACTAGGGACTTGGGAAGCTTATTCAAATGTTATGTTTACTTAGGATTATAAGGTTACTTTTATAAGTCCTAGTTGGCATGTTTAGATCATACCTATCTAGATTTTAATTCTTGATTCCTAGGTTAGTTATCTCATTTATGTCGAATAGGACAACTAAGGGGTGTGGGGGTGAATCAGTTGTCACAAAATTAATCCTTTAATTAAACAAATAGAACTAATACTTAATATTTATTAAATGATTAATCATCAAATGTAAATGCAAGATCTCAAATCCAACACATAAACACAATAACATTAGATTTATGTCAAAAACCCATTGAGGGAAAACCACTGTGAGGATTAAATCACATTATAGAGAATATAAAAAATGATTACAAAAGGCTCACTACTTGAAATAAGGACTCACTGTCTGGAACAAGGACTCATTGTTCAAAACAAGGATTTACTGTCCAATAGGGCTGACAACCTAGAGGGTTAATTTCCACATAGATACAAAGAAGACAAAGAATACTTGTTAAAGAGAGACTACAAATCCAATGCAACAAAATATTCCACCACAGTCACTCGATCAACTTGCATGAATGATAGAGTTCACCTTCTACTCACTACATCCAAAAACTCATCAGTAAGCTTCACAATGATGTCCAACACTCTCAAAAAACACACTTACTAAATAGAATCAATGTCACACCAAACTACACTTTCTAGTTTCTCTTATCACTCTTCTTTTTTGCTCTTGTATATTTTCCATCACTAACTCATCTTGTTTTTATACCGTCTTCAACTTTGAAACATATCCAATGTCGGCTATCAAAATCCAAATTCAAAAATTAGGTCAACACCAAAACATCCTAGGATGGAATTAGAATGAGGGTGACCTAAACACATGCTTCATCATGCTCAAAAGTAGTATTTCACACAAGGTTGGCTAAACTAGTGTAAAACACATAGAACCATTAAGCACAAACTTTCCAAATGTCAAAATTAACTTCAATACAATTAGGGAACCTCAAATTTAGAACCAAAAATCATAAGACTTCATCAAAGAGAAATCTATACCAACAACATTTCTCCCAAACCTCAATAAGAAATATAGAAAACCAAAGTTCACAACTGGTGAACACAACTTGCATTGTACAATGAACCAACAACCAAAATTTTTGATATAGCATCCTCTAATAACCATAAACATGTCTGAATCACACAACCACAAGAGAAAATATGGACCAAAACCCAGAGCAACCACTGAACACCTACAACATATCTTTATTACAATTTTCTTAATATCCTCGACATATACAACCAATAGCAACTAGTCGATAACTAGTTGACCAGTTGACATCAATGAAAAAACCTTCAATCTTTCCATTGTTGCAACAATCTCCCCCTTTGTCATTGATGGCAATACATGATTTGAAAAACCATCAAAGACAACATACTACCTTTGAATACACTTTTATATTTCCTCCCCTTTGAAAATAATTTCTTATATGATTCTTTTCCTTTCACATGCTTCTTCTCGCAATCTTCCTTTCCTTTTTCACATGATTCTTATCCCTATAATCCTTTCCTTTTTCACATGCTTCTTCTCCCTCTTTGAAATCAATAAGGAAAAATAATATTTTTCATTGATTTCTTCTTTGACATGAAAAATAAAATACTCATAATGACAACACCTGATACTACTTGCTCCTCTTGAGAGGTAGCCACCAAAACATTAGCCTAGAAGAAAGATAGATCCATATATCCATAGGACTGATGCATCTTCATATGCATCTAGTTCAAGAAAGGAGGGTCGATCACCCCTAAATTCTTCTAGAGATACTCAAAAGTATCTTTAGGAAGAGCCTTCATAAAAATATCAGCAATCTTATCCTTCATCGATGCATGCTTAAGTTTTACTTCATTCTCCATGACCTTCTCTTTCAAGAACTAATATCTTATATATATATTCTTCATCCTCAAGTGCATCACTAGATTCCTTGAAATATTAACTGCACTTGTATTATCATAGAAAATAGAAATGGGATCATCATATACCACTATGATATCTTTCAGTGTCAATTTAATCAATAGAACTTGTGTTGAACAAGATGCAACAACAATATACTCAGCTTAAACAGTAGAAAAGAATAATGAACCTTTCTTTTTACTTGACCATGCCACCAATCTGCATCCAAGAAAAAATGCACCACCACTTGTACTTTTTATGTCATTTACACATCCAACCCAATCCACATCTATATAGGAACTAAGTGTAAAATTAGTATCTTTAGGATACCACAATCCATAATCCGTAGTGCCATTCAAATATTTGAGAATTATTTTAACAACAACATGATTTTCCTTAGGGTATTCTTGAAATCTAGCCACAAGATAAACATCATGCATGATATCCGATCTAGTAGTAGTCAAATACAATAGTCCTCCAATCATAGATCTATAATCTCTTCCCAATTTTCATCCTGTCACCATAGGAGTACTTACTGGTTTGGAACCATCCATCCCCAACTTCTTCAACATCTCTCTCACATACTTAATTGTGAGATGAAAATTTATTTCTCTGTTTGATTAATTTTTAGCCCAAGAAAGAAATTCATCTCCCCAAACATAGACATTTTGAATTCTTTCTACATCTCTTCCACAAACCTTTTGCACATATTTTCATTTCCTCCAAAGATAATGTCATCAACATACACTACTACAATCAAGATTATTTTATTTTCAATCTTAAAGTACAGATTACTATCTTTCATACCTTTCTTAAAGCTTTTCTGAATCAAATACTTTTCTAACCTCACATATCATGCTCTAGGAGCTTCCTTCAACCCATATAAATCTTTCTTCAATCTACACACTATATTTGGTTGATCTATTAACTGAAATACTTTCAACTGTTCTATATAATCTTCTTCTTCTAGTTATCCATTCAAAATGCTAACTTGACATCCTTCTGATAGACCTTGTAGACATGCAAAATTAGCATTATGCATAGTCATCCCCTCATTAAATTGATCAAACACAACAAATCCATTCATCAGGTAAATCCAAAGGTTTAATCAAATAATACCATTTCATCTCTCATAAATCATTCAACCTTCATATTGCATCATCCATTTAATTAAATAAATCAGGACTTTATTTAATTCAAATTCAAATCATACTTCATCCTTTTCTGAATTAAATAAATCAAGTATTTAAGTCATAAAAGTCAAAGCATCCTAATCATCATCCTAGGTAATTAATCATGATTAAATCTAATGCTAATCTCACCCACTTGCATTCTCTAGATTTGGCCACTTGCACATGAAATTGCATTTAATTGATTTATCAAAATCTTTATTTTCAACTTGGCATAAAGGGAGAATATTCTCCAAGTTTGAATTTCCCCCCCAAGTAGACATGTACACCCAACAGAGCATTTATGAGGCCTTACATGTCTCTTACATGTCCCCTTCCAAAGGTCAAACTCAACATTCAATGCAGATTTGAATTCAAATTTTCCCTCTCATGGGCACTCTTCCCAAATCTTGCACAACCATTGACCACTCACCACTTGACAAGTGTCCTCCTATCATTGGTAGAATCTTTAGTTCCACATTGGTCCCTGTTGAACACTCAACATTTGAAAATATTTAAATACAAGCTTCATCTTTGAGCAAATCCTCCACAACTTTTATGCAAGGTTACTCTCTTAATTTGAGAGCTCATCTTTCTCATCATCTCCATTTGCATTTCATCATTTTAGCTATTAATCAAGGATTTGGAAAGGGTCACTAGCACATGTGACACCAATCCACTATGGAATAAAGTTTTGATCATGTTTGTGTATGCTTGCAATCAATTATTCTTATTTTATTTAGTTTTGCATATTTTAACATGGTTAAGTATTTCATAGGGATATTAAATTTAATGTGTTTGAAATGACTAAAGCATGATGTTATTATATTAAGATTTCTGACCATTTGTAGATTTGATGTCCACAAAATGGCGCTAGAAGGAGGGCATTCGAGCTTCATAAGAGAGAAAGTGAAAATATCTATTCACAAATTTAGGCACCATCTCTTTTGTTATTTACGCAGCCCTTATTGTCTTCTTATTATAATCTTGCAAAGTTCCTTAGATGCACACACTTTGTCTTATAATTTGTGATCTGATTTCTAAAAGAAGTTCACTCTGCTTTCGTCTCTCAGCATATTATTGATATCACTTTGTTATTTATGCTAACATCTTCTCATCTAGGAAATTTGTAATGGATTGCTCATTGGCTGGCATTCTATCATTACCTCCTTTAATCTCCAACGAATTTAGTTCAGTAAGAGATTTGACTATTTTTTTCTTTATATCCATACAATAAATTTCTTTCAAGGATCTTTTCAAGCTAATGCGATTTGGCAGTGATTAGATACTCCCTAACAATCGTCACAAATCTTCCAAATCTCATTCTATGCCAGTGATTTATGCCCTTCATAATCTGCCACCCTTATTCTAGTCTATCTTTGCATTATATTTGACTGTCTTACCACTTGTTGTCCATTTGCATTTTGAATTCCTTCAATCACTAATGGATGAGCCGAGAACAATTATCATGGAAATTACATACTATTGACAGATTCAGGAAAATGATTTGAACACGCCAAGAAAAAGGACAACCAGTAGAGGCAAGAATATTTGCAAAGATGTTGCGTCTAGGCCACTATTGTCGCTGGTATTAGCAGGGCTTGAGTGATATTGATGCCTTGCTGGATGAGGGGACTGTTGAGGGAGTTACAGAGGCATTGCTGTTGTGTTTTTATAACATTGAGTAAGGAAACACAACATGAACCTGGGGGTTTTGTGTGGCATTCAAATAAGTCTCACTTGGCGTTATCGAACTTATGTAGGAATTCATATTGTCTGCCTTTGCTCCCCTCTTTACCAACAACATCACCATTAACACTAGCATAATCTGACAGAATGAAACCCTGTAACTACTAATTCTACTGCTTTTTATTCTCAGCGCCATTATTTCTGATTTCCTGTTGTGCTATAGCAATTGAAGTCGAGAGAGGGGGGATATAAAGGTGGAACCGAGGTTACCGATCTAAGGCGACTCTATAACCCTTCATGGACATGTCAATGCCTGACTGAAATGAATGGGAAAGGAACGGATCAAGATCAAATAGATTATTGAATTTTTTTGTAATTTGCCTTTCCGAGCATGGGAGGAGAACCTATTCATTTTTTGCTTTATTTTATTCTTCACATAGTCTGCGCGCCCCTCAATGCTTCCTATTTTGGATGCTGGAGTTATACCTACTAAAAAGTACTGGCTTAAAAGAGCTTCCTCTCCTTTATCCATGCGAAATGTTCATTCATTGCATTCCATGAGGTAGCATTTAGATTAACGTGTCCTGATAAAAAATTGCTATTGTCCAGAGAGTTGTGTCTTTGTCTCATGTGGGTTGCTGCTGGCAAAGTATTAGAATTAAGCTATCTACCTGTCACTAACACTTATATAATGTTTATGATTATGGTTGCGTAAATGCCTGCAGTCAAAAAGGGACAGAGAAATTCATCACGGTCTGTCATTTCAATATTTCTCCCATCCATATTTAGCAATTTTCAATGATAATCTTAAAGACAGTTTTTGAAAAAAGTCGATGGAATACATTTATTTGAATTTATTTGCTGTTTTCCTCATATGCTATCATTTCAATGTTTCTCCCATCCATATTTAGCAATTCTCAATGATAATCTTAAAGACGGTTTTTGAAAAATTCTATGGGATGCATTTATTTGAAAGTTTTCAAAAGAGTTTATTTGTTGTTTTCCTCATATGCTTGCTAATAAATGTGATGTATTTTGAATCTTCAAATTGTTGTGTGGAGAAAGTATGCACTCTTCATTTATTTGAGGAGCATTTAATTTGTACTCTATGAAAGTGAAAGTTGCATCCATCGAGAATATCACATACATTAATGCAAACCTTATTATGCTTATCATGTGTAGTGAACAAAGTACACGTTGACTTCATTTGCATTTTTTTGTGAATTATATTGTTAAGATTTGAATTGTTTTCAAATTTTCATATATACTTTGGATTATACTTGAGGTTGCATGACAAGTATAAATTTTGATAAAGCTATAAGCTTCATTGATTCTTTGAAACAAGTCTTGTTTCTAAGATTTTAATTTTGTGTTGATAGGTACAAACGAACAACGAAGGAAAAAAGGTACAAAGGAAAGGCGAAGGCGAAAAGGTACAAAGCGAAGGAGGAGGCTAGCAAACGAAAATGAAAGGAGGGGAATTTTTTTTTTTGAAAACACAATGTGTTTTTTAACACTTTAAGTGTTTGATCAACACTACTTCATGAAGTTGTTTATCTTTTCGTTTTAGAACACTAATTTGCATTTGGGTCTAAAACGAACAATTTTATTTTCATTGCAAAGGGCTTAAAATGAATCTTTGCACAAACTCACTAGATTTTGTTTGAGGTTAAGAATTGAACAATCAAAACTCACACTTCATTTTGGTGCTTAAAACGAACTCACAATTGCTTTGAAGGCTATAAAATGAACAAGTGCTTGAATTGTGTGATTTTGTCTTTTGAGTGCGTATCCTCTCCCCTTGCGCTTCGTGTGATCTAGGGTGCAAGAGAAACATTCAAAATACATTTTATTGCTTTGAAACACTTTGATTTGGGCTTAAAAATTGAATATCTTGTGCGAGTGTGAGTAGGGGCATTTTCGCGTACATTCTCTTTCTTTGTGCCATCAAAGATCAATCGAGTTATGGATTGTGTCTTTGCTCGATTTTGTTTATCTTAGAGGGCCTACCTTGGGGAAAAAGTACTCACCCAAGGGAATGACTCAACCGGTAACACTCTAAATCCAAGAGTATTTCCAGCCGGGATATAAATGTGGATTTTGGTTAAATGCCATTATCATGCGGTTGGCTCTGACAAGATGGATCCGAAAGGGGACTCTTGCCGTATGGGTCAATCTCCACAAATGGAAAGTCCGAACTAGAACCCTTGTTTTGTAGTGGCCTATTTATTCATTGAGTGAGTTTATCAAGGTGGTGCATTGGAACTTAGATTCCAAGAAGTTACTTGCCATGTCCGATCTTGGTTGAAATATAGAGGTTAGGATTTCATCATACCTCTATATTTTTCCTTGGTTGCATGTAAAATCATCTCTTCTATGAAGGGCATGAGGCAAGCCCACTAAGAAAAACATACCCATTAAGCTAGGATGTTACATTGCTTGTTTGAAAACATACTGTTGTATTCGAAAACATTTTGCAAACAAACATTCAACATGATTCTCAAAATTTCAAACCCTCTTGAAGACAAATATCATTGACTCAATCCATATGTTACTGCTTTCCCTGGGGATTCACGTTCGTAGAGGTTCCTAAGCATTAGATTATACCTCAATTTGTCTCCTTGAGTAAACAATAGGAAAACCCTTGCCTTAAGTTCATTGAATTTCCACATAAAATATCTTGTGGGGTTTAAAGAAATTAAGACATTGGACATCTCAGTTTGAAACCTAATCAAGAGTGTGTTTGTGGTAAAAAGAATCCACTAAGCAAAGATAACAAATTTGACCCCACACATGTGCTTGATGTCTTTTGGTCATATTGGTCTTTTGATCGCTTTTAGAGAAAAGTGTGTTCTTCAATACCTTGGCCTAGTAAACAAAGTCTCTCTAAGTCTCTTAGAATCAAATCAAACACTTCATCCATCCAAACAACTTTAGAGCTTTGAAAATCATCATTCTAGACTTGGGTACATCCTTAAACCAAATCAAAATCATTTGTTTAGTTAGATGTATGGGAAAGCATCCTTTTTCATACATTTAATTAAATTGGCAATCCTTTGAACAAATTCATCCTAAGATCACATCCAACATCATAGGGTTTAAAATTTCATCATCCAAATCAAACAAAATCAACATCAAACCCTAAGTCTAGCATTGATCCAAAGTTCCTAAACGTTGGTCACTCATATCATTTACACATTTCATCCTCCATCTCGTCATTGGTCCTAAGAACCTTAGAGGTTACTTTTGCAACAAGGTCAAAACACAAGAAGAACATGGAATATAAACTTGATCCATACATCTTGGGTAATCCAAATCAATTGAATCTTCAAAGCCTTGCAATGCCTATCAATTATCAAAGTCCATACATGGGATCATTACCTTCGACAAATGTCAATGGTACAACAAGTGTGAGTATGCCCAAGTCAAAGTTTGGAACACATTTCCCGATGATAGATCTAAGTCCAAACCTACAAATCCACCAATCGAATAATCAATGCATGAGCCTTGAAACAAACAACGTCATTCCACCAAATCCCTACAAACCAAATGTGGATGTACCAAGTGCAAGTTTTTGAAACATGAATCCTAACTCAGAAAACTTTGGAAAAATGATTCCCAATACCAACAATGTTCATCCTATCATGCCAAATCTGAACATCATCCCAAATTAGAACATTATCCAAAGTCAATTTTCCCATAATCCCATTCAAAAACTGCAAGTAGGCATCCCAAATTCGCTTAAACAAAAGCCAAATCAACTATCTCAAGAGATTCAAGATCAAAATCAAGAACAAATTTGGCGAGATCAAATTGCGGCACTTTCCAAAATAGTTGAGGCATTGTGCGAAGGGAAATCTCCACCACCATTACCTACATCATTCCTTGGTTTAGGGCTTCCCCCTTTACCTAACACCAATCACACCATCCAAATCAATCCACCTAACATCAATCAAACCATCACGACAAATCCTTTGAATATACCATTGACATCACACCAATGGATGGTATCTAATCAAACAACATTGATCCCAAATCGAAATACGGTCTCCCAAGGACCTATCACCTCGGTCATTCCAACCATCACTATCCCTTCAATCATTCCAACTACCACTATCATGCCCATCACGTCTCAAACACTCACTATCGCTCCAAATGTATCTCAATCACTTGTCACCGCATCCAACACAATTTCAAATACACCACCACTACTGCCAAAACCAAGTACAATAAGTCAATATCGTAGCATCGCACTAAAAGCACATCAAGCCTACCACCAAGGGCTTCAACAATCTCAAGCTACCCAACCAACACAAAAGATGAAAACTATTGAAAACAAGGATCAAGATCAATCCATCACTAAGCACACGTTTACTTCATCCAATGATCAAATCGACATATGTCAAGAGTCACTTTTGAATCACGATCAAAATCCACCAACAAAACTCAACAATGAGCCAATTCAAGAAATATCAACATCACTTGACTCTATGGTCGAAGACATTCACAATCTCTCCACCGCAATTGTTGAAAACAATGATCAAAACCTCTCCATCGAGGAGCACATTGATGATGTATCTATAAAATCCAATGATCAACTCACCATACATCAAGAGCCACTATTTAGTGATCTATTTCAAGGAGTGTTAGGAATATTTGATCTAATTGACATAATGCATGATTCATCGACCTATGATCATGTTGAAAATGTCTCTACATTGCCTTATGAGGTAGAGGACATATCTCAAGAATTTATTCAAAAGCATGATCAAAATCTTTCACCAAGGTCTAGCAATGATCATTTTCAAAACATGTTGATCCCCTTTGACCTCATAGTTATAGATGTTGAAGGAACCTTGAACTTGACCATGGCTAATGTTGACATCCAAAACTCCTTTGTAAGAAATACATCCTTTGAAGCTGTCCCATGTCAAAAACTTGATCCAAAGCATGTTGAAAGCAACTCCGAAATTAATCAAGATCAAGAATTTGTATCTTCAAGATACTACAATAATCTAATGAACACTCTCTTATCCATGCAAGATGATCATATCCATGTATCACATACTCCTCCATCTACCCATGAGATGCTTTCTATAAATGGGCACATGTAGATGATCTTCATCTAGAACAAGATTTTGTTACACAAAAAGAGCAGATTCTTAACTCCTACAATCAAACGAAGTTGTCAACATCAGGATCAAATATGTCCCAAACTCAGATTGAGGACATCATGAATAAAGATATCCATCATTATCCGCTCAACAAAACAAGTCAGATAGAGCATCCAGAGTTAGCGGAGCAACAAATTGAAAGAACGTCAACTACGGTGGTCATCTATCAGAGAACACTTACTGAACAAGAGCTCTTGGAATAGGAGAAATCGATGCATGAAGGTACTACTACCACAATACTGGGGGCAACTTCGTCTCAAGCAAATGTCAACATAGGGAGAATGAAGAGTCCTTATGATGAAGCTAGTGTCAATAATACAACCAACCATGTCATGAATTTTCATCCACCCATCACCCCATCCATGAATTGGGACAAACTTCAAAAGAAAGATTTGAATCAAAGTACGAAGAACATTATCAAAGAAAAAGAAGCTGAGAAGCATAATGGACAAATCAAATACACATGGATAAAAAAAAATACAGAGAAAGATCATCCCTATCAAACTCCATCAGTCAAAGAAACTATGGAGCAAAATAAAAGAGGGAAAAGTATCCATCAAAGATGTCTGCAAAAGAAATAGCAAGATTTTCAAGCAACGTACAAAGTGTATCAAGCAGTTGGTCCTAATTCCATGCACACTTCCGTATCCACCTATCATTGCTCATCTTCCCAAGTTTGGAGAGTCAAAGGTTCCAAACTATCAACCAATCCATCTCTTATCCCTAAACAAACTCGATCCATGCCTCCACGCATAATATCCAATTCTTACATTGACCGTGTATTGGAAACAACCCTTCATCATAAGGATTTAGAAGGCAATCTATTGCGATGTGCACACAAAGACAGAGTTAACCTTGGTATCGATGAAGTAGATCAAGAATCCCAAAAGTTGCATTCAAGTGCATGTATCTTAGCAAAGCAACTCCTTCAGGTAGGATATCAATGGCACATTATGACAGAGGCATCTACATCAACACCACTAGGTGGTTCAACATGAATCTTTCGAAAAAATACAAAAAAATAAAAAAAATATGAAAATCCAAAAAAATAAAAATAAAAAGGATTGAAAATAGTAAAGATGAAAATTGTCCTCTAGTGAAAACCGCATGGGAGGCACTTTGGGAAAGATCATGACTAAAACCTGGCAAACAGGCATCATGTGTGGAATCGAGCATCTACGTGTGCCACTTCAGGTGAAAGCATCTCATCCCATCCATAATAAATCAAGCATTCCATCCATCTTATCTATAATAAATCCATTCATCCATGAATCATTTATCCAATCCATTTTCATCTATCTGCATTTGTCATTTTAGTTATCTTGATCTTGATGAAATTTTGGAGCACACTTTATGCTTGCTTATGGTAAACATCTTGACATGGGTCATTTTCATTGATCCTATCCTATCCTATGTTATCTAAGCCATGAAGCATTATCCAAATGAGAATTTATTATCCGAACACCTTATCTTATCACAAGATAATCCATGTCCCTCCATCCATATACTTATCTGAGCATCCATCCATGACATTCCATACATTGCTAGACATTGGGGGTAGGTATTTACATCTTGCTTTGGGAATAAATCTTGATCTATATCCTCCTACTCATGTGGCGATCCGAACATTAGAAAATGTTGAAATTAAACTAGTCAAAGCACTCATGAGCAAAAATCTGAATCACTAGCCCATGGCATATTTTGACGAGAAGACATTCCTTATCAGTCTTCATCTTTTGTCGAACATCAAAACAAATAATCACTATCAGTCGCATCTAAACGCATCCTTCAATGTCACATCAAATCATCAAAAACATCTTTTGTTCCAAACCAAACTTCAACAATCTTGATCAAATCAAATCCAATCAACTCATCATCATCCTGGGATATCTTTCCCAATCATTATGTTGCTTAACACTATCCTTGCATTGTTGTGCATCCTCAACAATGTTATCATCATCAATCCCATCAATATCCCAATCCTTGTGTTGCATAACACTATCATTGCATTGTTGTGTATCCTCAACAATGTTATTATCATCATCAATCCATCGATCCGATCAATCAACCTTAGCTTGGTTTTCAGAAAAATCCCAAATAGAGCACTAATATCATCACACATGTCCATACCAAATTGTTAAAATCATGCAGAAATCCAAAAACATTCAAAACATATCAAAATCCAAAAACACTCAAAAAATCCAAAAAACATCAAAAACATTGAAATCCGAACTACGTCATCTCTGAGCTTAAACATAGGCAAGGCTAATCTCTGATTAGCCCCCGAGACATCAAAATCCAAAAACATTCAAAAAACACCAAAATCCAAAAAATTCAAAAACATCAAAATCTAAAAACATTCGAAAAACACCAAAATCCAAAAACATTCAAAAAACATCAAAATCCAAAAACATTGAAAATTTGAAAAATCAAAACATTTGTAAAATCTCAAAAAACACCAAAAACAGCCTCAAAACATTTCAAAATGTCAAAAACATCCAAATATTTGAAAAATCCATCCATCTCATGTCGCTTGCACCCGCAATAATCAATCATCCATTGATCATCACCTTCATCCTTTGGCAACACACACAAAAATAATCATAGCAGTCAGCAATAGAAAACTTCAATCGTAAAATCTAAATCGAAACAACAAACCGTTAAAAAAAATCAAACTCTTGATCAGTTGCAAACATTTCAGTCGACCTTGTATCAACATCCTATCAATCAACTTATCAACCATCATCATCCTCCACAATGCATGTCCTAGGATATATCATTCCGACAATGGGCATCATTTTGGATATCACCTTGGATTCTTATGCTATCAAAACGCATCCCTTTGGCTAGAAGGTATGAAGAACATTGGCTTGTTTGTGTACTTGATCTTTTCTTTTGATTTATCTTATTACGCTCATTCCAAGGACCTCTCAATGATATCTGAACAAAGGATTTAGAAGATAGGAATGGGGAAACGATCATTATTATTTTTATGCTGCTATGCTTGTTGGATGCTCTTGTAATATAACTTGGTGAATACTTGCTTTGTTAGGTATGCCCTAGCAAGGTTTCCATATGTCAAGTGTGAACAAGAATACTCCTATTTGTTTTCGAGTCAAAGTCCATCACACTAGTACAATGCCATCCTGGTTCTTGATACCTTGATGCATCGTACTTAGGCGTTAATCAAACATAAAGTAAGTGACCCTTTGAAAATCCCAATCCTTGATAAGCAAATCATCATCATTTATCATCATCATCATTTATCATCATCATCATCTATCATCATCATCTCTAATAAAGTCTTGACCAATCATGGACTTGTTGGATCCTCTTGTCATCATCTCATTTCCGCGCTAACATCATCATCACCAATACATCCATCATGCATCCATCATGCATCCATCTTGCATCCATAGATCATCGGTATTTTGCATATCATCTCACATGCATATCATCATCATAATATAGATCTATTAGTCTAAGCATCTCATAAATCATCCATTGCATAATCATAGCATATCACATCATCCATCTCATCCATATCACATATCATCATTTAAGTTATTTAGGATAATATAGATTTTTTTCCTAAGCATCTTAAAATCATGTCATTTGCATCATCATCCATAACCATCCATTTTGAACCTCTTTATCGCGAGATCGACCCTCAAATCGAATCTTTTCGCTCGATCTCTCGAGGGGGTAATGTACCAGTGTACTTCTTTCCGCTGGGGCATCTGAAAAATTAGAATTTTTTTTATTTTGATCACGACAAGTTTATTCTTTGAACCAACGCAACAAGTACATTGCTTCAAAGAGGGGCAAAATGTAGACATGCAAAATTAGCATTATTCATAGTCATGCTCATTAAATTGATCAAACACAACAAATCCATTCATCAGGTAAAAATCCAAAGGTTTAATCAAATAATACCATTTCATCTCTCATAAATCATTCAACCTTCATCTTGCATCATCCCTTTAATTAAATAAATCAGGACTTTATTTAATTCAAATCCAAATCATACTTCATCCTTTTCTGAATTAAATAAATCAAGTATTTAAGTCATAAAAGTCAAAGCATCCTAATCATCATCCTAGCTAATTAATCCTGATTAAATCTAATGCTAATCTCACCCACTTGCATTCTCTAGATTTGGCCACTTGCACATGAAATTGCATTTAATTGATTTATCAAAATCTTTATTTTCAACTTGGCATAAAGGGAGAATATTCTCCAAGTTTGAATTTCCCCCGCAAGTGGACATGTACACCCAACAGAGCATTTATGAGGCCTTACATGTCTCTTACATGTCCCCTTCCAAGGTCAAACTCAACATTCAATGCAAATTTGAATTCAAATTTTCCCTCTCATGGGAACTCTTCCCAAATCTTGCACAACCATTGACCACTCACCACTTGACAAGTGTCCTCCTATCATTGGTAGAATCTTTAGTTCCACATTGGTCCCTCTTCAACACTGAGCATTTGAAAATCTTTAAATACAAGCTTCATCTTTGAGCAAATCCTCCACAACTTTTATGCAAGGTTACTCTCTTAATTTGAGAGCTCATCTTTCTCATCATCTCCATTTGCATTTCATCATTTTAGCTATTAAGCAAGGATTGGGAAAGGGTCACTAGCACATGTGACACCAATCCACTATGGAATAAAGTTTTGATCATGTTTGTGTATGCTTGCAATTAATTATTCTTATTTTATTTAGTTTTGCATATTTTAACATGGTTAAGTATTTCATAGGGATATTAAATTTAATGTGTTTGAAATGACTAAAGCATGATGTTATTATGTTAAGATTT
Organism: Sequoia sempervirens; assembly: GCA_007258455.2. Classification (NCBI taxonomy): domain Eukaryota; kingdom Viridiplantae; phylum Streptophyta; class Pinopsida; order Cupressales; family Cupressaceae; genus Sequoia; species Sequoia sempervirens. The sequence continues at coordinate 673,228,139 of VDFB02281492.1, forward strand.
TTGACCATTTGCAGAGATGTCCACAGACCTTAAAATCGTTATGAGTAGCAAATGCCAAGAATATCCTTATAGCTTCCATTTTTGCTACCAGAGCAATTTTTTTCTAAAAATATATGCCTTCTACTTGTGAGTAGCCTTTACACACAAGCATCACTTTCTTTCTAGGGTATGTGCAGGATCATCATGGAAAAGTAGGCCCTTAAGTTGCGAAAAATTCAAAGCTAGGAAACTTGACATAAAAATTTGAATAAGTTATCTATGGCATTTCAAAAATATGTAAGAATAGAATATGTAGAAAATTGAATGTAGATTCTAAACTACTAGGTTTTTTTTTTTTAAATCTATTTGGTGAATATTTGAAATTTCAATGTAGTAGTACTTAAATTTCATGGAAAAAATAAGTAGGTGTCTGTCTGATCACCCTAACCACAATAAAATGATAATATTTTTTTATAATATTTTAGGTATAAGTAGAGGACTCATGTACTAATGTGATGCATTATTTTTTGTAAATTTTTTCCAAGTAAATAATTAATTATGATTTTTTTATTACAAATTTTTAAAAATATAAAAATTTGTATGTTTGACCACCTTAACTTGGTCAAAACTTCATGAAATTCAATTTTTGTTTTTAATCTTATAGTATGAAAAGCATAGAATGTGACACATGTTTCAAATTCAAAAATTGTGATACTGTTTGAAAGCTATAGATGTTTTTCAATCAGCCTATCAATCAAGACTTTAGTCATAATTCAAATAGAAAATGAATTTTTTTTTATTATTAAATTCAAAGTAAAGCATAATTTATATTGGTGGAAAGTTGAGAATCTCCTTTAAAAACCATTTTTGTTTCATCAATTTTGGTTAAAAAAAAAGTCGTCAGCCACATACCCCACACATACCCAGCATATCGCCACTATTTGGCCCATCATGATCCTGCACATACCCTCTAACAACTTCTCCATTCTTGCTCAACTTATTTTTGAATACTGATTTCGATCCAATGATGTTTTTATCTGCCTTTCTTGGGACCAATTACCAATTATTGATTCTTCTCAATTTGCATAAGTTCTTCCTACATAGCATCCTTCTAATGTTCATATTTACAAGCTTCACATACAGTCTTTTGTTCAATCTCAAAAAATAAACATAGATTAGCTTTAGTAGCAACTTTGCTTCTAATCAACACACCTTTTGACTCGTCTCCAATAATCTCACTTTCTGAATGATTCTTCTGTACATATTTTGATGTCTTAGTGGACATCACCAAAGCATCCTCTTCTATTTAATTATCTTAATCTTGCTTCCCTTGATCATGTTTTTCCTATTCTTGCACAATATCTTCTATTCTTACACAATCAGGTTCATCGAATACATATCTATCAATGTCAATAGGATTCTTCATTGTCTCCTCAATCTTGACATTAGAACTTTCTACAATCTTTCTCAGTCTTTTATTGAAGCATTTGTATGCATTACTATTAGTAGAATATCCAAGAAAAATAACTTCCTCACTTCTTGCATCAAACTTACCCAATTTTTTTCATCTCTTCTAATATAGAACTTGCTTTTGAATACCTTGAAATATTTAACAATAAGAATTCTTCCATGGCATAGCTCATAGGGAGTCTTTGTACTAATTGATCTTACTTGAACTCAATTGAATAAATAAACAACAATATAAATAGATTATTTCCAATAAAGTTCTAGTAAACCAACCTCAGTAATCATTGATCTAGTAGCCTCTTGAACTATTCTATTTTTCCTTTCAACAACTCCATTTTGTTGAGGAGTTCTTGGAGTATATAACTGTCTTATTATTCAATGCACTTTATAAAAAAAATTCAACTCATGGGAGGTGAATTCTTCACCTCTATTAGTGTTACTTTATTTTTAGCTTTCAGCTAAAATCAAGTTTAGCATTTAATCTTTTGTGTTGTTCATTTAAACATTTAAAAGATAAAACATAAGTTTGCTAGGTTTAATATGCATGGAAAAATATTGTCAAATGAAACAGATTACATTTTCTCATTCCAATGTTGCAATTACAAAAATCAGAAAAGAGAATCATATGTATACAAATGTGATTTTTTATTCATAATCATGAAGTGTACATTTCCCTCACAATCCAAAGAGCTAACTTTACTTATTCAATGAAAATATGAAGCAATTTATACATGAATAAGTAAAAATAAACAAATGAATGAGAATATAAGAATGGAGACCAGTCATTGCCTTAGAATGTCTGTTACAAAGTTGCTCGATTGCCCTGCTGCTGCTACCCCAAGTTGATTATGTCCTCCCTAGCTCAGTAGTGCTCCTAGCTCCTGCATTTGAAAAAATATATGATATTAGACCAAGGCTCTAAGAAATGAAAGATCTCAATCCTTACATACACACCTACCTATGCATGTATAAACTAATCCATAAGTGCATTAAATAAGCATGCAAACATTGGATGTACTGGAAAACAACAAAGCCATCAAACGCATACAAAATATGCATCTATTTTTCTAACTTGTTTGCTTCATATGTAGATTTAAGACAAATTTGGTTACTATTCTGATTCAGATTAAATACAACATGTGGGGTAAATGATTCTCCCATGAGGGTAGAGCTCAACATGCTTTGAAAGGAAAAGGAAATTGAGCAACTTGATCAAAGATTTATCTGTTATCAATGCATTAAATCAATATGGAATCACACCAGTTGATCAACGTTCATTATTAGATTCAAAAGATGCAACACATTTTTCTGGATATGTCTTTAAATCTAATTAAGTGGACCCTTCATCCATTTTATAAAAAGAAGTAAGTGATTTTGGAAATGCATCAATTCCAATCATAGATGCATCAAGTTCAATTATGCATCTCTTATATAATGAGAGGGAAATCCAAATTATTGTCAGGACCTTCCCACCTTGACCCTATTGGACAACCACACATCACATAGGATAGTGAGCTTTTAGGTCACCAACATAGGGGACATGTGTCTTCCCACTAGGATAAGAGTGGGGAGATAGTTATGTATCACACATGATCAAAAAAGAAACAAATAAGATGCAATCAGATAGCAGATTCATGTAGGACAACAAGCATTACAATGGTCTCATGGAAGGACAACAATCATAAATGCATGCTACATGTCAATGTAAGGAAAACATTACTGGATATGCTCATAACCTTTCATGTATTGGTTTTGGTCATCATGAATGATCCAACATGGATCATGATTGCATGCAAGAAATGGTAGTAAATAATGACATTCATTAAGCAGTCATGATTCAGGAGATGTCTCACTTCTGAAGACAAGGTCATGATACAAGTGAATAGGACAACACCTTTGCAAGAGCTACAGGAACATGGAGAAATAATGATACAACTAGTAAGGATGAATCAAATAAAAATTTAGAGGGATACCCTACCTCTAGCATACAAATTCATGATAATTGTGTTGATGAACAAAAGCCTGTTACTAACACTGCATCTATCAAAGATGATGGAAAAGCTGGGGAAGAACATTTGAACATGTTAAAGGAGGTGGACTGCACATGCATAAGTGAATGACACCAATGCCAAAGAAAGGAATGCCAAAAGACAAGCCCAAGCTGCACAAGGCTTTATTCAAGGGCTTCTCAATCAAACATTAGACAAACAAGTTTTCTAACAAACAATCAATGCATGATGGTTTGAGGAAAGGTACAAAATGCAAAGACATTCAAGAAACATCAATTCTAGTTGATACAAATAATAGGCCCAATATACTTAGATTCATATAATGAATTTAAGCTAGGAGCAGATGAAGAAATAGGGATAGTCATCAAGTTGTTTGAAGGTATTGGAATTTCAATGACAACCATAAGAAAACTTAGTCCAAAGTATTGACAATGCCATATGACTTTATGGGACAATCATAGTAAGAAGGCAGCAATGCCACAAAAGACAATTTTTGCTATTGTATGTATCGAAAAATGATGAAAGTTGAAAGATGACAACCATCATGAAGAAAATTCTCATAAGTGTGAGTAAAACCTAAAAAGGAGATGATATTCATTTTAAATTTATAAATGTTGGTACAGTACTAAGGCAGTGTAGTCCACTAGATGGACATTCATCACATTGAGACTAGTGACCTCATCAAATAGGACTACAATGAGAAATATAAAGAAGCAAATGATAAAATAGGGACAACAACTATAGTCACCACAATGGCATTAGGAGCATCCAATGATAGCTAGAATTCAAGGATGATGGAGCACCACAAAGGTATGAAAATATCATTGAGACAATGGATAGTCATATTGTATTCACATGGTTTGATGAATGGAAAATCTAAATGTTTTGAAATTAAAAGAAGGATAGATATATCCAATTCCAAGAAGAAAAAGAAATGACAAGGCATAGTGAAATAAGTAAAGATTTCAAAAAGTCACAGGAGCAGTGCAATGGAATTGAATCATATGACAACCATTTATCATTTGTAGGACATCATTTCGTTGTGTAATATTTGACAAGGATATCTTTGTTTCAGCTGATAAATCTCATGAAATGTCATTCAAATTATAATATTTCACATATTTTATCTCATAAAATGTAGAAAATAAGAAAGGGAAGATACCATGAGGTCCAAGTGCAAAAGATAAAGGAAAGAATGTTATGTGCTTTTTCTATTTTAGTATCCCTAAAGGCCGAGGTGAGAAATGTTTGACAAAAGGAAAGCTTCGAAATAAAGGAGCAATATCAAAATATGCCTTGTGATAACAACAATGATATTTGAGATAGCATGACAGTCATAAGAGGGCAGTGATAGTTGGAAACCACAAAACAAGGATGAGGTTTCATGACAAGTCCATGATGAACCTTAACAAGTGTGACAAAATGTCATTCTTTGAAAACCTTTTGAGCATATCAACTTCAAAAGGTAATCCATTATATTTATCATGGTGCCAAAGTTTTATATAGTGGTGTTTTGTCAAAGTGTTTGAATCTAATGAAGAGGTTACCATGAGTGTTTAACAACATGAAGAGATATCATTAAAAGAGGATTATGGTGCTCTTAAAATAAATTTCAAAAGCAAGAGTTTTTTCATAGTAACAAACCCACTTGGGGTTTATGTTTTCAAAGAAATTCTATAGAAAAGAAGTGCATTGTAAAACCAATTCAGGTGCTCACTGAAAAAACATTTTTTGCTACAAATTGGGGATTTCATTATGCTCACACTGTACAATGGCATTGAATCTCTTTTAACAAATATGGAGTTTCCTTTCAAACAAAGGGACCCATCTGGTTTCAAGATACAAAAGCTAATGCACATAAACAAAAATTGTGAAAAGAAGCATAAATGACAAATGAAGATTCATTTTATGACATGCCCTGGTCAAGTTTGACCTCTTTCTTGCAAAATATGGGAAACCCACCCGGGGTTTCAAAAAATGAAGCAACATTGCTATATTCTATAGAGAAATGGAGTACATATACAAAACCATCTACATTTCTACCAAAAAATTGTGAGTTTCCTCAAGAAATCAAGAAAACTCACTCGAGTTCTATTGAAAGAATTTGCAGATACAAAATACATGTGCTACCGAAAACCCACTTAGGGGTTTTGCAAGTGTATTGCAAAATAGAAAAGGAAGTGAAAAAATACAGAGGAAAACCATGTTGAAAAATGGAGGCCAAGCTCACAAACCATTTTGTTTTTCTTTTCTTTTCTACATATCAAAAACCCATCTGGGTTGTTAGAACATTTGCAGATACAAAGGAAAAAATAGAAAGACATTATAGGGTTTTCAGGTGAAGCCAAGCCATATGAAAAGACACTATTTTCTTTAGGAAAAACAATAGAAACAACAATGGGTTATCCATATTAACAAATGCAAAGAAGAAAATGAAAATTTGTTGTTATGTTTCCAAGATGGAGGGCTAAAAAAATATAGCTTTCTTTTTCTCAAAATCAGAAGTGGAGTCAATTTAACTCACTTGGAGCTTTTTCTCACAATTTTCTTTGCAAACTTGCAAGATTTTTCTTCTAACAAAGCTTCATTTGAGTTAACATGGTGGTTGTGAAGGAGAAGAGCAATAATAGAAAGAACAAGTGGAATATAAGAGTCAAAAATGTGTCCATGGCCATGGCCTTAAGTTCTGAAATGGCTTCCAAATGATAGAAAAATGCAGATTTTAAGATTTAGAATGAGCATTTTACTTTTTTCCCTTAGTTTATGATCAATGAATCTCAACAAAACTGTTGTAATCTTCATTTTTTCCTATGTTTGCTCAAACCCTCTAGGCTGCATCATGCTCTCAGGAGTGTGTAATGACAAAATTGATGGGATTTTCCTATTATCTTTGTGTGTTGATGATTAGGATTTGACCCTACTTGAGTTTGATGGGATTTTCTCCTGTGTTTTAAAATTTAAAACATGTGTTAATGCATCAGGACAAAAAACTTTCTCATTCTCTTAGGCATTTTATGCCTTAGGGTGTTTTCCCTTATTTCAAACATTGCCAAGTCTTTAACAACATGTGGAGTATAGCATGAAGCTTATGCTATGCATTTATTTTTTCCAAACATCATGTGACTTGGAATATGCTTTCCAAAGAATTTGGACGTTGACCATATTGGCCAAGTGTTTTGGAGCTCTATGATTCCTTTGAAAACCAGATATTGCCCATGTGTGTATTAACAAATGTAGAATGTGGTAAGTTAAGATGGTCAAATGCCTTGGAAGCTTTTGAAATATTTTAGATATGACATTATATGTTGTCTTATATTGCAATATTTAAAGATACCATGTAAGTGATTTGAAAATCACTTTTATTATGCCTTCTAATGCAAATATAATACAAGGAGATGGTGGGGCCCTTATTTTATGCTTTGAATTGTAAAATGACTTGTTTATTGATGTTTTATGAATCACTTAATCAAGCTCATTATCTTTGAAGCTTTTTGGAGTCTTGTGTTTCAAAACACACATATTGCATGAGGAGAGTGTGAGTCAAGACTTGTGTGAAGACCAATAATGATTTGCAGAAATGAGGAATGTTTGTGAGGTTGTTTTAACTATTTTTGGAGGAAAAGGGGGCTATTTGGAGGCATTTTTGTCACATTTTTAGTGTGACTATTGACCTGGCTTAACTTTGCTTCATGTGGAGGACTATTTGGAGGGTTTCTAGAGGGTTTTTTTGGCCTTTTTTGTTGTATTCAACCAGAATCCTCTGGAAGCACTTTTTGGGAGGGTTTTGGTGTTTTTTTTCTTAAGTATGTTCATTTTTGAACATTTGGAGCTAGTTCTTTCTTTTCAGCAGTAGGATAGCTTTGTTTTGGAGCTATTTTTTCATGAAGGAGTATTGTAACTCAGATGGGCCTATTTTACAGTAAGCACTTTGAATTAATAAAGTAGATCACTTTTATCTTCTCTCTTCATGTTTCATGGTATGCCATTAATGGTTGATCAGATTTTCTTGTGAAAATTCATCTTTCCTTGCAAACTTGTCCCATGTTTATGCATCCATTTAGCAGAAAATGTATGTTTATAGGTTATAATCTGTGTTGATTAGTAGTGTTGTTAATTGTGAAATTCCTACTTTTTTCCTTTTAAAAGCATTGTTACAAACCTCTTTATAAATTATTTATGTAAACTGCATTAGAAAGTGTGTTGTGTGAGGCAATCTATATGATTTTAATTTGAAGTTGACAAGCTATTAATAGGTCTAGGTTGTTTTGGTGCATCACCTTAGGTTTTTTTTTAGCATTAAGTTTATTTTCATGAAATTATACCCTTTACCTTAGAGATTAAGTAGTTAGGTTACATCAAAAGGGGAATCCAACCCTTATCACTAGAGGTGTACTTTCAAATAGGTTACCCACAACCTAAAAATAGTCCCATGTTATTCCAAATTTGTTGAGTTGATTTAAAAGCTTAGCAAATAGGGTGCAAATTTGGGAACCTAATAGTTTTAGCATGCTCGGTGGGACTTCTAGTCATTTCAGATTAGAAGAATACATCAGTTTTCTAGTTTTGAAGTGCAACAAGAAATTTTTTATGCTTTTAAATGTCACCCTAGCATATTTGGTAGCTTCAAATGTGGAAATTGATAATAGATCAGTGTTGTAGAAAGTTATGAAAAGAATTCAGACAAGGGGAAACTCTGTCCCATTAGATTATCTGTAGCTTTCACCACCTCATAGGAGAGGCAGGCCAACAAAGAAGGTTGTTGTTTCATCAAGGAAAATAGTTTCAACTCCACCAGTAGTGAGAGTTTCCAGCCCCATAAGGCAACAAAACTTGGTGCCAAACATGGTTGTTCTAAGAAACCAATTTTTTGTGACAATCAATGGTGGCAACCCACTTCAATTAGCTCAACATGATGATACTCCAATGGGTGCTCTTAAAAGTGTGCCATATTTTTCAAGTGAAGATCAAACTACACCTGTTGAACACATTAAAGACATTTCAAATCTATGTTTAGTGCATCATATAACTCAAGAAAATGTTTCCTTGAGGTTGTTAGCAACATCATTCAAAGGCAAAGCACTCCAATAGTTTAGGAGTTTAGTAGTTAATTCCATCACAATGCGGGATGAATTAGGAGAGGTGCTTTGGAAGCAATTTGAAGACAAGTACGATAACTTGTCATTGGTGGAGCAACTAGCCCACATTTAAAGGGCTCCCCATGAATGGATGGTGGACTTTAATTTATGTTTTCAAAGGACATGTGATAGAATTCCATAACCTACAAGCCCTCCAGCCGAATATTATTTTCTATAGTTTTTGAGATCCTTAAATAGTGAAGTGGTTGTTTTAATATAGTTTATGGGTGGAAACACTTTACTAATAGCTTATGATATAGTTGTGAGAGTAGAAAATAGCTTGATACAAGCTGGAAAGATTGTCCCTAGGACTCCTATGCTACTTTTCCTAATATTTAGCCTACTACAACTTTTCCAACACCTCAAATAGCCCCTTTACCAGCTGTTGTTAACACAAAAATTACTACTCAAGGACCATCTCAAGAGTTGCAAGAAATTAAAAGCAACCAATAGAAGATTGAAAATATGCTTCAGACTTTTGGAAATGAACTAGTAAGCATTAAAAAGTAGCAATTTCAAGGTTTCAAGCCTTGGAAGCCTCAAAATCAAGGTCAAGGTCAATAATTTCAAGCTAACAAATAACCATATCAAGGAAAATTTCAAGATGCACGAAAAAATATGAATCCAAGGCCTTTTCATCCATACAATCCAGTTCCAATCAGCGCATCTAGAGATATGGTACCTATTCAAAACAACATTGTAGCAGAATATGAGTGGTGCTACCCTTGTAACCATGCCCATAATCAAACTACATGTTTAAATGGTGTCATCAATCAAGCATTGACGGTTCAAAATGTTTCGAGTGTGCAAGATGTGTCTCATGGTGAATCATCCCAATAGCAAGAGTTCCATGCAAGTGACATAACTCTCCCGAATTGGAAAGGGGAGGAGTTTTGTGGAGTAAATAGTGATAGCTCTCCAATAGTAGCCAACACCCAAGCCAAAAAGAGAGCTTTCAAGATTGGACAAGTAGAAAATAAAGACAAGGAAGTTGTTGGACCTTCCAATCCTCATGTAACACACATTTTACAAAGAAATTCACAAGGCATCGATGGTGGACAGCTTGGGAATCAACCCCAACCAACCCACTTGCAAACAGACCCTATTGTTGCAAGGACCCATTAGAAGGTAAACACTATCACACCCTTTAACATTATTGAATTCATGAAAAAGATGAATGTGAATATATCAATGTGGGATTCCTTATCTATTCTTGGTTAAAAGGACTTGTTACAATCTTCCTTAGTTGAAGTAGGTGTCTCAAATGATATACGAGCAGGTCAAACCAAGGTTGTCTTGAAAAATACACCTCAAGACAGTAGTAAACAACCAAGTAAGGATGTCAACCACCCCCATTTTATGTGTCCTTAATAATAGGAGATAAACTAGTTCACAATTGTATGGTGGATTCAGGGGCAAGTAGTTCTGTCATGCCCAAACAAATTGCTAATAGGTTAGGACTGAAATATTAGCCTCTTGAGAAAGGAGTTGTTCAACTTGAAGGGACAACCATTAACACCATAAGTGTTATCAAAGGTTTAAGCCTTACCCTACATGCTTTCCCAAATTTCTCCATTCCCCAAGACATTTCAGTCATTGACTTACCACCACATTTTGATTTATGTTTGTCAAGAGATTTTATTTCCAAGATAAGAGGTTATTTGCGATCAAATTGGTCCCATATGGTGTTCAAAACGAGATATGGGACTAAAGTAGTCATCAAATCTGAGCAACTTGCTAATGATCACATTGAACCATATGTCCCAAGTGTTCTTAACACTAATTGTGCTATTTTTGATGATGATGAGCTTGCTGCTACTCAAGAACTGCAAGCAGAAAGCATACCAGATACACTTATAATTGAGTGGGAAACAAAAAAATCATCAATTGACAACCCAAATGATAACATTGAAGAGACTAGTTTAGGTGTCTATGTGTTGCATGAACTTGATTCAATGATTCCAAACCTAAAAAAGGAGGTGGGATAATAGTTAGATCAAAAAGGTGGAGTGTGGAAGATGTTCTTTGATGGTTCTCAAAGCAAGAATGGTGTCAGTGGGGGTGCAATGCTTGTGTCCCCACAAGGTGAAAAATACTACTCTGCTTTCATATTTTCTTTCTCTTGTACTAACAATACTATTGAATACGAAGGTCTAATTCAAGGCTTGGAATGGGCATTGAAAAGAGGGATTGGCTGCTTGAAAACTGTGCATGGTGACAATGAATTGATCATCAATTAGGTGAGAGGTCTGCGTGTCACTAAGAATGATGTCTTAAAATCCTACGAACACAAGGTGTGGGATATGATAGAAGATTTTGACGCTTTCAATTTGATTTCTATTCCTAGGGATTAGAATAAGCATGCTGATAGATTGACTACAATAGGTGCTCAGGTTAATATTCCAAGTGAAATTAGGAAAGAAAAGTTGCAGCCATATGTTAAAATAGTTATCAGACCTTCTATTCCAGTTAATAACATTCATTGGAAAGTCTTTGAGAGTGATGAATAGGTCTTGAGCTTTATGCTACAAGAAGATGAATTTACAATGATCAACCAAGAGAAGATCAAGCAACAATATGATGATTAGATCATCCAATTGAAGTCTAACAAACTGCCCAAGGGTCTAGTCACCTTGGAATCTATTTTTAGCACAGATGACCAACAGAAAAAGAATAAGACCAATATGCAGGTCAACAAAGAACATTATGAGGAGCTTGAAATTTTCAAAGGTAAGCTCCTTAAAATTGGTAAAATTTGTTCACATGTAGATAGGCAAGATTTCATTACTCTTTGTCAAGAGTTCCAAGATGTATTTGCATGGGAATATTCTGATTTAAAGGGTTTTGATCTCCAAATTTCCCAACATACCATAGAGCTTGAGCCAAAATCAAAACATGTTAGGCATAAACATAAGCCTTTAAACCCTAAACTTGAGCCTCTTATGGTCAAAGAGTTGACCAAAATGATTAAGGGAGAAATCATTTTTTGAATCAAACACACCTCATTTGTCTCTAACCTTGTCCCAATTAAAAAGAAAAATGGTCAAATTAGGCCGTGTGTTGACTTTAGAGACCTCAATAAATCCTTACTATAGGATCATTATCTTCTACCCTCCATGGAGAATATTCTACAGATTGTAGCTGGTTTATAAATATTCTCATTACTTGATGGTTATTCAGGTTATAACCAAGTTTTAGTCAAAGAGGAAGATTAGTACAAGACTGCCTTCACCAAAAAATGGGGCACCATGGCTTATAAGAGGATTCCATTTGGCATGTCCAATGCTAGTGCCATGTTTTAGAGGGCAATAGAAATGGCATTTAAAGGTTTGATTCACAAACTTGTACTTATTTACCTTGATGATGTAATAGTATTTTCAAAGAAGGTTGATGAACACATTGCACATCTGAAACAAGTATTTGAGAGGTGTAGGGAGTATAGTATATCCCTAAAACCCAAAAAATGTATCTCTTTTCTCCATGAAGGAAAGCTTTTAGGATATATTGTGTCAAAACAAGCGATCACTATTGATTTAGAAAGAGTAAGTGCCATTTTGGATTTTCCCTTGCCTTGCCATAAAAAGGGGCTGCAAAGTTTTCTTGGTAGAATTAATTTCATTAGAAGGTTTATTCCTGACATTGCAAATCTTTTGAAACCACTAACTACAATGTTAAAAAAGAATGCCAATTTCAATTGGACCAAGGAGGCCAAGCATAGTTTTGAAGTCATAAAAGAGGTCTTATCAACATCCCCTACTTTGGTAAACCCAAACTTCTCAAAAGATTTCATTTTATATGCTTTTGGCAACATTGATATAATTTCTACAATCCTAGTAAAATAGAATGATGTTGGCCTCGAACAACCAATTGCATTTTTTAGTCAACATTTAGAGGAGTATGAAAAAATATATACTTTTGTAGAGAAACATGTACTTGTTGCCATCATAAGCTTGAAGAAATTTAAACCCCTAATTTCTAACAACAAATCGCATTTGAAGGTTGCTCACCCTAGTGTGAAGGAATTCTTGCTAAGCAAGGATCTGGAATATAAGAGGTCAGGCTAGATTACAAAATTCATGGAGTATGACATTGATATCAAGGTAACAAAGCTTTTCTGGGGTAAAGGGTTGTGTGAACAACTAGCTACAAAGGCTAAATATGAAGGAAATGTAGAAACATAGGCAGTTATGGTTACTGATAATGAGCTTGCAGCTAATGCGTCTAAAACAAATGCAGGTTGGGTGCAAGATATGACTCACTTTTTGTAGACTAGTGAGTGTCCACCAGGTTTAGATAAGGAAAAATAGAGGTATTTTAGATTGTAGTCTATTCCTTATGTGTTGACTGGTAACATTGTTTTTAGAAAGGACCTTAATGGTGTCCTCTTAAGATGTATTGATCAACATCAAGTTGATAAAGTACTTCATGAGTTCCATGATGTAATTGCAGGGGTCATTTTGCTCCAAGAAAAAATTCATGGAAAATAATGAGAGCTAGATATTATTGGCCAAGCTTATTTAAAGATTCCCATGCTTGGGCCAGGAAGTGTGTAAAATGTGCCATTTTTGCAGGCAAAGAGAAGCTACCATCTTTACCATTGCAACCCATTCAAGTAGAGCAACCCTTCATGAGATGGGGCATTGATTTAATAGGTTCCATTAAGCCACCTTCAAGTGCAAGACATAGGTGGGTGCTTACTGCAAAAAATTATTTCACATGATGGACTGAAGCAATGGCTTTGAAAGAAGCCAATGAAAGTGTTGTTTTAAACTTTTATGATGATTTAGCAACTAGATTTGGGGTAGCTGAATCAATCATTTTTGATAATGCTTCAGTGTTTGTTGGTTTATGAGTAAGTGATTGGCTGTAAAGAATGGTATTCATCTGAATACCTCATCAAATTATTAGCCTCAAGGTAATGGTTTGGCTGAATCAACCAATAAGAATTTGATCAGAATCATCAAAAGGATTTTGGAGGATAACAAAAGAAATTGGCATAACAAGTTAAAATCTACCTTGTGGGTAGATAGAATAACTCCAAAGAAGTCCATTGGAAACTTCCCTTATATGCTAGTATATGGTAAAGAGGAAAGGTTTCCTTTAATAGTTGAGCTTCTAGCTCTTGACATAATGAACTAGCTTGAAATGTTTGAAGAGGAGGACCCAATGGTTTTCTAATATGCACAACTCATGGAGTTGGATGAAACTAGAGATAGAGCCATCAAAATAATGGATATGCATCAACTCCGAAAAAAGAGGGTGTTCGATAAAAGAGCAACACCCATGGTGTTTAGAGAGGGATATGTTGTTCTCAAATGGGATGAGTTAAAGAGCAGGTATGGAAAGCATACTAAGTTTGATAGCATGTGGAGTGGCTCATTTTTCATTACCGAGTGCAAAGAGCACAATGATTTTCAACTATCAATGGATGGAGAAGCTCTGCCTATCCCAATCAATGGGATACACCTCAAAATATATTTTGAGGTATGATCTAAAACTGCTTTGTACAAATTAGTGTAGGTTTTCTTTCCTCGAAGTGTTGATGCACATTAGTTAAATGTTTTTTAGTTTTCCCTAAGTGCTATTTTGCATAGTTAGGTAGTAGTTTTGCTAGTTTTTCTTGGTTTTAAAAGTGTCTCTTGTTGGTTTAATGAGTTACAACAATTTTCAATGTTGTTTTCAAGTGGTATTATTTTTTAGAGTGACCCCATGCCCAATGGATAAGCTTAGGTAGCTGGTCTCATGATTATCAGGAAAACATATAGCAAATGTCACCAAAAATGTTACATGATTTTTAGCTTTTAGTTGAAATTAGGTTTAGTGTTTATTATTTTGTGTTGTTTTTTTAAACATATAAAAGATAAACCATACGTTTTCTAGGTTTAATATGCATGGAAAAATATTTTCAAATGAAACATATTACATTTTTCATTCCAATATTGCAATTATAGTAAATGAGAAAAGAGAATCATATGTAGGGTATGTGCAGGATCATCGTGCAAAAAATAGGCCCTTAAGTGGCAAAAAATTCAGAAAAATCAGTGTTAGGCAACTTGACATAAATATTTGAATAAGTTATCTATATTATTTCAAAAATATGTAAGAATAGAATTTGTAGAAAATTGAATGTAGTTTCTAAAATACTAGGTTTATTTAAAAATAAATAAAATCTATTTGGTGAAAATTTGAAATTTCAATGCAGAGTACTTAAATTTTAGGGAAAAAATAAGAAGTAGGTGTTTGTCGACCCTAACCATAATAAAATGATAATATTTTTTTAATATTTTATATATAAGTATAGGACTCTGTGGATGTGATGCATATTTTTTGTATTTTTTTTCCAAGTAAATAATTAATTATGAATTTTTATTACAACTTTGAGAAAATATAAAACTCATCACAATACCTTAACTTGGTCAAACTTCATGAAATTTAATTTTTCTTTTTTTAATCCTATAGTATGTGAAGCATAGAATGTGACGCATGTTTTGGATTCAAAAAATATGATACCGTTTGAAAGTTATAGATGTTTTTCAATCAGCCTATCGATCAAGACTTTAGTCGTAATTCTAATAGAAAATGAATAATAATTATTTATTAAATTCAAATTGAATCGTAATTTATATTTTTGGAAAGCTGAGAATCTCCTCTAAAAACCCTTTTCGTTTCATTAATTTTGGGTGAAAAAAAGTCGTCAGCCACATACCCTCATAATATTGCCACTTTTTGGCGCACCATGATCCTGCACATACCCTGTATACAAATGTGATCTTTTATTGCTAATCATGAAGTGTGCATATCCCTCACAAGCCAATGGACTAACTTTACTTATTCAATGGAAATATGAAGCAATTTATACATGAATAAGTAAAAAGAAACAAATGAATGAGAATATAAGAATGGAGACCAGTCATTGCCTGAGAATGTCTGGTTACAAAGTTGCTCGATTTCCCTGCTGCTGCTACCCCAAGTTGATTATGTCCTCCCTAGCTCTGTAGTGCTCCTAGCTCCTGCATTTGAAAAAATATATGATATTAGAGCAAGGCTCTAAGCAATGAAAGATCTCAATCCTTACATACACACCTACCTATGCATGTATAAACTGATCCATAAGTGCATTAAATAAGCATGCAAACATTGGATGTCTTGGAAAACAACAAAGTCATCAAACGCATACAAAATATGCATCTATTTTTCTAACTTGTTTGCTTCATATGTCGATTTAGGACAAATTTGGTTACTATTCTGATTCAAATTAAATACATGTGGGGTAAATGTTTCTCCCACGAGGGTAGAGCTTAACATGCTTTGAAAGGAAATGGAAATTGAGCAACTTGATCAAAGATTTATCTATTATCAATGCATTAAATCAATATGGAATCACACCAGTTGATCAAATTTCATTATCAAATTCAAAAGATGCAACACATTTTTCTAGATATGTATTTCAATCTTCTTAAGTGGACCCTTGATCCATTTTATAAAAGGAAGTTATTTTGGAAATGCATCAATTCCAATCATAGATGCATCAAGTTCAATTATGCATCTCTTAAATAATGAGACAACAATCAAAAGTATTGTCAGGTCCCTCCCACCTTGACCCTATTGGACAACCACACATCACATAGGATGGTGAGCTTTTAGGTCACTGACATAGGGGACATGTGTCTGCCCACTACGATCAAAGTGGGGAGATAGTTATGTAACACACATGATCAAAAAGGAAACAAAGGTGTTGGAATCATATAGCAAATTCATGTAGGACAACAAGCATTACAGTGGTCTCATGGAAGGAAAACAATCATAAATGCATCCTACATGTCAATGCAAGGACAAAATTAGTGGATATTCTCATAACCTTTCATAGAGGGGTTTTGGTCATCATGAATGATCCAACATGGATCATGTTTGGATGCAAGAAATGGTAGTAAATAATGGCCTTCATCAAGTAGTCATGATTCAGGAGATGTCTCATTTTTGAAGAAAAGGTCATGATACAAGTGAATAGGACAAAACCTTTGCAAGAGCTATAGGAACGTGGAGAAATAATAATACAACTAATAAGGATGAATCAAATAAAAATTTAGAGGGATATCTTGCCTCTAGCATACAAATACATGATAATTGTGTTGATGAACACAAGCCTATTACTAACACTGCATCTATCAAAGATGATGGACAAGCTGGGGTAGAACATTTGAACATCTTAAAGGAGGTGGAATGCACATGCATAAGTGAATGACACCAATGTCAAAGAAAGGAATGCAAAAAGACAAGCCCAAGTTGCACAAGGATTTATTCAAGGCCTTCTCAATCAAACATTAGATAAACAATTTTTCCAACTAACAATTAATGAATGATGGTTTTAGGAAAGGCACACAAGGAAAAGACATTCAATAAACATCAACTCTAGTTGATACAAATAATAGGACCAATATACTCTTCATATCATGAATTGAGGCTAGGGGAAGATGAAGAAATAGAGACAACCCTCAGGTCCTTTGTAGGTACTGGAATTTCAATCATATCCATAAGAAAACTCATTCCAAGGTATTGACAATGCTAAATGACTTGATGGGACAGTCATATGAAGAAGGCAACAATGCCACAAAAGACATTTTTTGCAATTCTATGTAGTGACAAAGGATGAAAGTTGAAAGATGAAAACCATCATGAAGACAATTCTCATAAGTGTGAGGTAGACCTAAAAATGAGATGATATTCATTTTAAAGTTATAAACGTTGGTACAGTACTAAGGCAGTGCAATCCACTAGATGGGCATTCATCACATTGAGACCAATGACCTCATCAAATAGGACTACAATGAGAAATATAAAGAAGCAAATGATAAAGTAGGGACAACAACTACAGTCACCACAATGGCAGTACGAGCATGCAATGATAGCTAGAAGTCAAGGATGATGGAGCACCACAGAGGTATAAAAATATCATTGAGACAATGGAAAATCATATTATATGCACATGGTTTGATGAATGGACAATCTAAATGTTTTTAAATCAAAAGAATGACATATATATCCAATTCCAAGAAGAAAAAGCAATGACAAGGTATAGTGAAACAAGTAAAGAGTTTCGAAAGTCACAGGAGTAGTGCAATGGAATTGAATCAAATGAAAACAATTTATCATTTGTAGGACATCATTTCCTTGTGTAATAGTTGACAAGGATATCTATGTTTCAGCTAATAAATCTCATGAAATTTTATTCACATTATAATCTTGCACATATTTTATCTCATAAAATGTAGAAAAGAAGAAAGGGAAGATATCATGAAGGAAAAGTACAAAAGATAAAGGAAAGAATGTCATGTGCTTTTTCTACTTCAATATCCCTAAAGACCGAGGTGGGAAATGCTTGAAAAAAGGAAATCTTTCAAATAAAGGGTTCATATCAAAATCTTCCTTGTTATAACAATAATGATATTTGAGATAGCATGACAGTCATAAGAGGGCAGTGATAGTTTCCAATCACAAAGAAAGGATGAAATTTCATGACATGTCTATGATGAACGTTAACAATTCTGACAAAATACCATTCTTTGAGAACATTATGAGCATATCAACTTCAAAAGGTAATCCATTATATTTATCATGGTGCCAAAGTTTTATATAGTGGTGTTTTGTCAAAGTGTTTGAAGCTAATGTAGAGGTTACCATGAGTGTTTAACAACAAGAGGAGGTATCATTAAAAAGGAGTATGGTTCTCTTAAAACAAATGTCAAATGCAGGAGTTTTTTCATAGTGACAAACACACTTGGGGTTTATGTTTTCAAAGACATTATGTAGAAAAAAAGTGCATTGTAAAACCAATTTAGGTGCTCACTAAAAAATTTTTTTTTGCTATGAATTGGGGCTTTCATTATGCTCACATTGTACAATAGCATTGAATCATTTTTAACAAAACTAAAGTTTTCTTTCAAACTAAGGGACCCAACAGGGTTCAAGATACATAAGCTAATGCACAAAAACAACAATGGTGAAAGTACCAGAAATGACAAATGGAGACTCCTTTTATGGTAGGTCGTGGTCAAGTTTGACCTCTTTTCTACAAAATATGGGAAACCCACTTGGGGTTTCAAAAAATGAAGCAACATTGCTATATTCTAAAAACAAAAGTACATTTACAAAACCATCTGCATTTCTACCAAAAAATTGTGATTTTCTTCAAGAAATCAAGAAAACCTACTCGGGTTCTATTGAAAGCATTTGCAAATACAAAATTCATGTGCTATAAAAACCTCACATAAGGGTTTTGCAAGTGTATTGCAAAATAGAAAAGGAAATGCAAAAATCTAGAGCAAACCCATGTTGAAAAATGGAGGCCAAGCTCATAGGCCATTTTGTTTTTCATTTTTTTTCTACATATCAAAAACCCATCTGGGTTGTTAGAACATTTGCATATACAAAGGAAAAAATTGAAAGACATTATAGGGTTTTCAAGTGAAGCTGAGCCATATAAAAAATCACACTATTTTCTATTCATGTCTATTGCTAGAGAGTTATTTTCTTCAGGAAAAACAATAGAAACAACAATGGGTTATACCTATTAACAAATTCAAAGAAGAAAATGAATATTTGTTATCTTTCCAAGATGGAGGGCTAAAAAATAGGTTTTTTTTGCTCAAAATCGGAACAGATTCAATTTAACTCACATGGAGCTTTTTCTATAAAATAAATCCAATTTTTTGAGCTTTTTCTTCTAGAAAAGCTTCATTTGAGTTCTCATGATGCTTGTGATGGAGAAAATCAATAACAAAAAAGAACAGGTGAAACATAAGAGTCATAAATGTGTCCATGGTCAAGGCCTTGAGTTTTGAAATGACTTCCAAATGATAGAAAAATGCAGATTTTAAGCTTCAGAATGAGAATTTTACCTCTTTTTGTTTGTTTCTGATTAGTGAATCTCAACAAAACCATAGTAATCTCCATTTTTTCCTATTTTTTCTCAAACCCTGGTGGCTACATCATCCTCTCAAGAGTGTGCAATGACAAAATGATGGGCTTTTCCCATTATTTTTGTGTTTTGATGATCAGGGTTTGACCCTACTTGAGTTTGATGGGATTTTCTCCCATGTTTTAAAATTTAAAACATGTGTTAATGTATGGGGGCCGAAAACTTTCTCATTCTCTTAGGTATTATATGCCTTAGGGTGTTATCCCTTATTTCAAACATTGCAAGTCTTTAAAACATGTGGAGTATAGCATGAAGCTTATGCTATGCCTTTGTTTTTTCCCAACATCATGTGACTTGGAATATGCTTTGCAAGGAATTTGGAGGTTCGCCATATTGGCCAAGAATTTTGGAGCTCTATGATGCCTTTGAAAACCAGTGGATATTTCCCATGTGTGTATTAACAAATGCAGAATGTGGTAAGTTAAGATGGTCAAATGGCTTGGAAGTTTTTGAAAGCTTTTAGATATAACATTATATGTTGCATTTTATTCCAATCTTTAAAGATATCATGTAAGTGATTTGAAAATCACTTTTATTATTCCTTCTAATGCAAATATAATACAAGGAGATGGCGGGGCCCTTATTTTATGCTTTGAATTGTAAAATGACTTGTTTAGTGATGTTTTATGAAACACTTAATCAAGATCATTATATTTTATTCTTTTTGGAGTATTGTGCTTCAAAACACACATATTGCATGAGGAGAGTGTGAGTCAAGACTTGTGTGAAGACCAATAATGACTTGTAGAAATAAGGAATGTGTGAGGCTATTTTGACTATTTTTGGAGGAAAAGGGGGCTGTTTGGAGGCATTTTTGTCACATTTTTAGTGTGACTATTGACTTGGCTTAACTTTTCTTCATGTGGAGGACTGTTTGGAGGCTTTCTAGAAGGTTCTTTTTTTCCCTTTCTGTTGTATCCGACTAGAATATTTTGGAAGCATTTGTGTGAAGGGTTTTGGTGTGTTTTTGCTTAAGTATGTTCATTTTTGAACATTTGGAGCTAGTTCTTTCTTTCCAGCAACAAGATAGCTTTGGTTTGGATCTATTTTTCTATGGAGCAGTATTGTAACTCAAATGGGCCTATTATACAGTAAGCACTTTGAATTAATAAAGTAGATATTTTTTATCTTCTCTCTTCATGTTTCATGGTATGTCATTAATGGTTGATCAATTTGTCTTGTGAAAATTCATCTTTCCTTGAAAAATTGTCTCATGTTTATGCATCCATTTATCAAAAAATGTATTTTTACAAGTTATATAATCTGTGTTGATCAGTAGTGTTGTTAATTATGAAACCCTTTTTTTTTCCTTTTAAAAGAACTGTTACAAAACTCTTTATAAATTATTTATGTAAACTACATTGGAAAGTGAGTTGTGTGAGTCAAGCTTTATGATTTTAATTTGAAGGTGATAAGTTTTTAACAGGTCGAGGTTGTTTTGGTGCATCACCTAAGGTTTTTTTTAGCATTAAGTTTATTTTCATGAAATTCTACCCTTTACCTTAGAGATTAGGTAGTTAGGTGACATCAAAAGGGGAAGCCACCCTTATCACTGGAGGTCTACTTTTGAACAGGTTACTCACAACCTAAAAGTAGTCCCATGTTAGTCCAAATTTTTTGAGTTCATTTAAAACTTAGCAAATAGGTTGCAGATTTGGGAACGTAACAAAACTTACACCTTAAGCATTTTATCTTGAAATTCACTTCATTTTCAACCATAGCTTTGAATTCCTTTTAAATCTATCTAATGCATGTGCTTTCTCTCTAAGAAATGTAACTGACATATATCTAGAATAATCATCAATTAAAAGCATAAAGTACCTTTCACCAAGTAGACTTCTTACTCTTGTAGGACCACAAGGATATGTATGAAATAAATCTAGTAGTCTGGTAGTGGACTGTTCCT
Source organism: Sequoia sempervirens (assembly GCA_007258455.2). Classification (NCBI taxonomy): domain Eukaryota; kingdom Viridiplantae; phylum Streptophyta; class Pinopsida; order Cupressales; family Cupressaceae; genus Sequoia; species Sequoia sempervirens. The sequence goes on from VDFB02281492.1 coordinate 673,249,610, forward strand.
TTGATTTGTAATTATTTCTTGCTTGCTTCCCAAACTAACAATTCCTAAAAATAACATTAATGGGATTTGTGATTCTCAATAAATCTCTTAAGGCTTGAACAACACTAATCCTTTCCAAGTTATCAAAATTTGTTTAACACAGTCTCCTATTCCATAACCAACTATCATTAATCTAAGTCATTAAACATCATCCTTCAACACCCTTAAGTTGATAAATATTCCCTTAAAATTTCTTGCCTGTAGAAATTAATGTTATGAATCCTTTCAAGATCTCACATCTCTCATCTTTAAACAAAATATCATATCCTTTTCTGCACATCTGATTAGCTTTCAACAAATTATGTCTTAAAATCTTAACATAGTACACATCGTCAATATGATGCTTGCTATCAAAACTTATAGAACCTATCCCACAAATTTTAGCACCAGTATCATCTCCAAACTTAACCAAGCCTCCATCATATTTTTCAATCTTAACAAACCTAATTTTAACACCAATCATGTGATGTGAACAACCACTTTCAACTACCCAAAAATTCTTCTCTTATTTAGCATGTAGAGTAGAGATAACCATACCTTAATTTTTCTCCTTCTCTAGAGGTATTTCTATTACCTATTTTAAAGAATTAGTAGAAGTAGGTTCATCCTTAAAAACCAAGAACAATCATTCATTCTCATCATGATCTTCATATTCTAAATCCTCATTAGATATACTAGTGTTCTTATTAACATAATAAGCTTTGTTAATCTTCTTTCCTTTCTTTTCTTTCTCATATCTTTGTTTATTCCTTTTAGCTCCTTCTAGACACTTTGTAACATAATGACCAATTTCTCCACAACTAAAGCACTTAAGGGGAAACTTACCTTCATAATTACTAGAGCCTTTCTTCATTCTTCTTACAAAGTTAGCTTTTGTAGATTTAAAAGTAGTCTTTGATTTGCACCCATTCCTTAGACTCAGCTTCCTCATCTCGTAAGATGTCAAAAATCCCAATAGTAGATCCTTAGTATTGGCCTTATAATCTATAGTCTTCTCTATAGCACTCACCTTCTCACTATAAGCATCAAGAAGTGTATAGAGAATCTTCTTTACAATCCTAATTTCATCTATATTAGCCCCAAGTCCTCACATTCTAGCTACTATCTCATCCAATCTCTATACATAAGATTTAATATTCTCATCTACATACATATGTAGAAGATCAAACTATATCTCCAAGTTTTGTAATTTTTCCTCTTTGACTCTTTTAAAACCATCATGTCTTCTTTCCAAAGAATCCCAAACTTCCTTAGTTGGTTTCAAATTTTGAACCTTAATCAAGTCAGAATGTACTAGACTATTCTTCAAGATGAACTTTTCCTTATTGTTCATTTCATGTGCTTTAATCTCTTTCGGTCTAATTAGACCATTCGCTGGAGGAGTGTAAGGATTTTGTAAGATTTCTTCACATCATATCCAGTATATTACAGATATTTTTCCATCAATACTTTCTAGATACCATAAGGTTAAGCCACAATAGTGGTTTACAATTATAAGGAGGAAGTAATTTTCATTTTTTTTTGTTTTCACTATATCAAGGGGTTCATTTGAATTAAGAGGTTTGAACGAACACTCTTAGAGGTTCAGGCATTCGAGCTATGGGTTTGGTTGAACCCCTTGTTCAACTGAATCCCTCAATAGACATACAAAAAAAAATATTTTATTGGGTTCAATCGAATGGGAGTTCAACCTAACCCATTAAATTAGGTCATTTAAAAAAAAAACTTGTCACTTTTCCATTCACTAGTCACATTCTTTTTTTGTTGTGGCAAACAACGAACGTGAACAATGAACAAGGATGGAAAACCCAGGTAAAAAACATGCACGGGCTTGAAATCCACAGTTCATCAACCTTCAACTTGACTCCATCACGAGTAGTAGGTTGGTAAACTTGAAATTACGTTTCAAACAACATTTGTTTGAGAAAAAATTAAACCCTAAATTTAAAATGTGAAATGTGAAATGTTTGAAATTTACAGTAGATTTGAAATTAAGTTTGTTGAAATTGAAATTGCATTTTCTTGAAATTTTCTAAATCATTTTCAACAAATTTAATTTCTATTATGCTTTGAAGAATGTTCATGCCCTGTTTGAAAGCTCTAGTTTTGGCACGGGCAAGGAGTGTTGAATTTGGCTTAGTTGGTAATTCCATTTGCTTGAAATATTTTACAAACCCATTTTTAAAATCTGTCAAACAATTAACATTCCTTGTCTATGATTCCACATTTTGCATACATTTCTACCATGACACCTGCCAATTGCATTTGCTTGAATGTTTCTAAAGCCTTACCTGTTAATAGATTTATTTGAGGTATTCTATCAAACAGTTCATGTGCCTTCCACATTTTGAATACATGTCTACTAGAGCACTTTCAATTGCAACTACAACATCTGGTAAAATTCCCCCTTGATGATTTGATTGATGTCCATACCCTGTCCAAAGCTACCATTTTTGCACAAGCAGAGGGAAGGTTGTGGAATTTGACTTTACAACTACCAATTGCATTTGCTTGAAAGTTTCTAAAGCCTTTTCAACAAACCCATTTTCTGCATAGAGTTGTTTTCATCACCATGTTTGATAAAATATAATGAAATTAATATATTAGTAACCATTGATGTTTATTACATTGTAGAATTCTAAAATTTTGATGTATCCTTGAACTTGTAAAATTTAAATATTTTATTCTTGTAATAAAATTTTCATAATTTTTGTACATACAATAGGAAACTTGGTAACATTGAAGAAAATCATTGAAACTTACAATGTTATAAGGAAATTTGACTTGATCCCTTCTTGTGCATAGTCAAGACTCATTGATCAATTCCTTGATTTTGATAACATTTATAAGACAACAAGTAGCAAATGTTATTGGGATTATACATATGTAATTATGCTTAGTGTTTGAAATTTAAGATTTTGTGTAATGGAATGTGATGCATTGTCCATGTTAAAGAGACCTAGTGTAAGAAAGTTAGGGTAACTTTAATATTTTTTTTGATACAAGGGTTGTTGTAGTTGATGTGACTAATGCAAGAGATTGTGTAGTGATAATTGACTAATTATTTGTAAAAGAAAGAAAAAGTTGGGCTTTCTTAAAAATGGATCAAATTTATAGATATATTGAGGATATAGACGACCTAGGGTGATGTCCTTTTACAAATGTCCCAGTGAATAATTTGAAAGTTTTGGCATAGAAATTGATAGGTAAAGACAAGTCAAAACTCAAAATTTGGGCAAATCCTCACCTACGAATTTGAATTAGGTCAAGGCACTTGCATTTTTTAATCTAGAAAATAAAATTTAATGTTCTAAAAGCTTGAATTATTTTTAGGAAGGATAGCATGATATTTTTTAAGTACAAGCTTAAGTTTAAATCTTGCAAGAAAGCTAAATTGAAATCAAAATTATATGTTTGAGGCAATGCATATAAGACACCCATACAAAATAGTACAAAAGAAAGAGAAAAAATGTAAAGAATGCACTTGTAACCTATACTTGAGAGCATTAAAATTTTGAGATTAAACATAAAGAATAATAGGATTTATAAATTAAATACATGTCAAGGATAAATTATATAATATCAAAAAAGACTTTTAAAGTTTAAATTTATATTTTAATTTTAGGGTAAATAATTCTGGTTGAATTTATGAATTAGAAATATTTTTTTTAAAAGGGCCCCACCCTTTTACAAAGACAAATAAAGAGACAATAAAGAGACAAAAAAGGATCAATCATATTGGTATGGAACAAGAACAAGAAAAATATAGCTGTAAGTTAGAAAAATAACATCCAATTAGAAATACTCCACCAATAGTGGCAATGTATCTAATAAAGAGGGTCATTTTCTGAAAAAACATTAGTACATCTATTATTTCACAACAAATTGAATCCAAAATTCTTCAAGGAACTATATCTTATTGTCAACCTTATCCTTTTCCATGAATGAACCTAGGTCCTTTCTAATGGAGTTTCCAAACTTGAAACCAAAGGGAATAAAGAGTTCCTGTAATCTTCTAAACCTGAACCTTTTTCATATTTTTAAATTAATAGATGGAATACAAAGAGTTTAATGTTTCAATTCAAGAGAATGGTAGAGGAAATGAACTCAAACTAATCCATCGCTAACATGATTCTTGTCTCTACCAATTTCCTCTAAATTTCTTTTGAGAAGACCTTCTAAATTAGTCATGTCTACAAGAGGACCAACCACCCCTCGATTATTCCCAAAGGGAGCCACAACCAAATCCTAAGGTAAACAAGGCTCTATCTCATCCTTATGCATTTTTTTCAACCTTTCCTTCCTCTAAAATTCCTACACCTATAAAATACATAGCTAGACACATTACAATCCAGTGAAAATGCAAGAAAGTACTATAGCATGGCATATTGAACCCAAATAACCAAATTCAAAAATAATTTAATCTATAAGTATAAATAGTTTGATGGTAGAAAATTTATACATATAAAAATATGATAAATGTATGATTATTTTTCTTTCCAATCTATTAATTTTTTATTTTCTTGGCTATATAATTGAGATGATTCACTCATAATGTAATGATAAAAATTTAGTATGTATCAAAGAAATATTTTTGAGACATCAAGCTACCATTCTGCATAACTCTCATGGAAATAAGAATATTATTTTATTTTAACTCAAGAAATTGTGTGTACTTTAGATCTTTAATTACTAATTAATTTTGAATGATATACGTATAATTTAAAATAAAATCATCCTTTGTAACATGGAATAGATAGGTTAATTAATGAAATAAAATATGTTTTTATATTAAGAAAAATTTACAAATATATGGAACTCATACATTGAGAAATTGACTAAGACAACTCAGTATGCGAATTAAGATGACATAATTTATATACATTATTTCAATAATTAACATTAGAAATTAATACTTGGCTCATATTGTATAATCACACTAGAAACCAGCAATGGAAGATTGAGAGTCTCAACTAAGAATTCCACCTTATAGATAACATTCTTACTAGAAGCCAACAAATAAAGACAAAATTTCATAAATAAAGTTCATGTGTTAATATCATTCCTTTGAGGGGTCCACAAGTACCATGAGCCTTTTAAAATCCTTCACCATCTAAATGCATCCATTCCAGGACCATTGGGAGGTTGGTAGATCCCAAGTTCCTTAATTTCTTGTAGGAATTTAATCAAGAGTAGGACATTGTGACTTTGGCATGTAAATTTAAATCTAAATGCGCATCCAAAAAATAAACATTCATAACTAAATTTAATTCAAAAATTGGGCTATCTATGGCCTTCTATAAACTTATTGAAGATGCCATTCCCATAAATGATAAATTAAAAGTTAAGTTATGACCTTCACCAAAATGACATGAAATTGTCTTTTTAAGATGTCATATTTGCATAAATGCCTCAAAGAAAATTTTTAACTAATTTTAAACACTCAAACAAATACATATATATAAATATATACTTCATTTATAAATTCTTGGAATATATCAATCCATCATGATTAAATTCTTAGACATCATGCATAATATTTTTTATGTATTCACAAGGCCACCTAGGGTTTCATAAGACTTGAGTAGGTGAATACCAATATCCATATCTAATGGTCGGGTAAATGGAGGGGGATTAGGAGTAAGTTCATATATATCTATTACTTATTTTGCAATCCAATATATTGGTTGGAGAGGTTGCATTTGAATAGGAGTGAAGATAAGGTCTATTAAAATATGACTCACCATCTTCTCTATTCTTAGGATTTTGGAGTTTATCAAAATATCCTTTGTCGATCTCAACCAATCTTTGCTTCAACTTCCAAATCATCCACACAATGCTCCCTAAAATATTCAATATGTGAAACATAATTACAAGGAAGATACAAATAATCCTTGACATATGTAGCTTTTCATATCAAAGGATAATATGGTTCTATAATTTTAAACTATTTCCAATTTTGAAATCTAAATACAATCAATAATCTATTTAATCAAACAATAATCATAATTTTAAGGTAAATATAAATTACTTGAATCTTTTTAAGGTATCTCATTAGATTCTACTTACTCTAGAACTTAAATTTAAAAAACAACATTAAAATCCACAAAATAAATTTCAAAGACATAATAAATTATTACAATATTATTTACAAGTTTAATTGTAATGAACATGTTAAAGTAATAAATATTCAAATTTTAAATCTATGAAAATATATAACCAAATGATCCGTAGTTTTAATCTATCATTTTCGATGAGAATGTTGAATATTATAATTTTTTAGGCCAATCTTAGGCACTAATTCACCATTGTTAAAATGATCCTTAGTTTATTCATTATTTTTTTCATGATTATAATTTTTTACAATTTCTATTAAACCAAACTCAAAATAATGCTATAGATTAAGATTATTGTCTTTATCCTACATTTGGTTCATGTTTGATTCTATATTTATTATCATAATTAGAAGTTGTATAAATTGTTATTATATATTTTTTAACATATATAAAATGTATGGTTGGATTAGTGAGATATTTCTAGTTCAAGTATGCAATATGAAGTAAAACTTTGTTAGATTTTATTCTTAATAAATTAGTTTTAACAATTCAATTTATAGCTTTATGCAATCTATAAGTTTAAATAGTTTGATGGTATCTAAACTTTATACATATAAAAATATGATAAATGTGTGATTATTTTTCTTTTCAATCTATAATTTTTTAATGTTCTTGTCTATATAATTGAGAGGATTCACTCATAATGTAATGATAAAATTCATCCTCATATGGAGGTTTTTATATTATCTTTCATTAAATTCATCCTCTTTATGAGATTCTTATGGAATATTGATATTCTAGTGTGAATTCTTAATTTTAGACATATCTTAACTAGATAAATTTAGGTTCAATGAAGGAAATAGATTTTTTTTTTCACTTACATAATCCTATTTTGAAGTTAATTTATGTTAACAAATCCACCCAACGGGATTGAATCAAGGCCAGTTCTTGGCTAAACTAACACAAATCCACCCAACTTCCTTCACGCTAGTAATCTTTAACATATAAACCAAAAGTTGATTTACATATTTCTTCCCACCTGTTGAATCTTTCAATTTTGACACTCATAAAACTTGTTACTAATCTCATTAGAAGAGGTGGAACAACCAATCTTAGAGGGATTCTCATACATAGGAGAGAGAAGGGAGCCATCAATCTAGGCTCTAGTACTATTCTAGGAATAGTAGAACTAGAAGCTAGAATCCTAACAATGATATCCAAGTTGGATAATACACAAGTTTTCATTTTCAAGGGATTGGGGAACACTTATTGGATGGGTATTATTTCCCCTTCACCACATTTTGATTAGGATTAAGAATTGAAATAATAAAATTCTTAAATTGGTATAAGAAAAAAATAAGCCCTTAGTGGAGGGGAGCTCATTTTTTCAGCATGTGCAACTCTAATGATAGATTTCTTAAATTACATGAGTAAATGAAAAGGGAAGCTAACAAGTCACATTCATCTAAGATTATTTATAAGATAAAAGTTATAGGATAAACAACATTTATAGTTTCCTTCTAGGATGAAATAAATAATCAAGTAGAAATATTTATATACTTGTGAGGAAATCATCTATATTTTGCTTCTTTTTGTATTTACTTTCTTTATGATACTTCAAACCCTTCATGGATAAACCACTTGTAGTAGCTCAATACCTTCCTCAATGGCTTTAAAGGTTAACCTTCTTACTTTTTAACCAAAATTTTAATAACATTCAATTTTGTGTAATTTATGTCCACTATTACCATTTTAATTCAAAATAATGTAAGAAATTTATATATTTATTTAAAAATTAAAAAATCTTAAAATAATAGTTTTAAATTAATTGAAAACATGGTTGGACCCCTCTAATTTTGTGCAACTATTTCTTAAAATCTACTTTAGTTGAATTTTATATAATGGGAAAAGGAAGCCACGTATGGCATTAAGACCTTCCTTGATGGTCTTTTTAAGTTAGGAAATTTTTAATTTCATTCATAGGTCTTGAGGTATTTTAAACAAAATTTGTGTTTGGGAAAAGGTATTTGGTAAAAACTCCCAAAAAAATTAATGTTATATGTTTATACTATTAACACATGAAATTTTCGGCTTTAAAATAGCCACATCATCCCCATATTTTAATACAAATGAGACATTGAGGATTTCTATCACTTATAATAGATCTACAATTAGTTGATATAGCTCCATTTAGATCAATCCATATATCCTAATTTCTATAGAATCATAGGGTGTCAATTTCAATAATTACACAATGAAGCACATACGATAAATTTCATTTACTAGTAGAGGGAACTATCTTATTATGCCATTAAAATAAAATATAGGTCCTGAATACTTTTCATCTTTATTTTCTATCATTACATTGAACCTTATAAGGGACATCCTCATGTTGGTAATCATATACTGCATAAAGAAAAATAATGTCAAACAATAGCCAAGTTAATTTTATAAATAACTTAAAATAATTTATAACATGGGTAAACAGTAGAGTCAATCACATAATCTATCATTTACTTATCAATCAAATTTCATAGATCATGTCTATTATTCTAATGACTAGCTTCCAAATAAAATCATATTTCTAAATAAATTAAAGTGTTCAATTATGGTTACATGTTACCAATTTTATTTGTAAAATAATATAATCAATAGACTCATTAGAAATTATATTTACAAGCTTATCATCTGTCTCATTTTATTCTCTTATTTGTGCCTTCAATAATGACTAGATTGATTTTACATGACCACCAATGTTAAGTAATGATGCTTTGTGTGCAATCTAGTAATTTAAAATTTAGAACTATTTTAGATTATGTTTTAAATTTAAATTTTAGAACTGTTTTAGATTATGTTTTGTGTGCAATCTAGTAATGTGAATGTTTTGAAATTATTAGAAACTATGATAGATGTTGAATTTTTTTTTGTTAATGGTATGAAAATATTATTGATGAGTAGATGAATTATTACAACTGTTTTAGATTTGTATTCCCTTTATCTAGATATATTATTTAGCAAGGTCTCATTGCTCTTTTAGGTGTATATACATATATATAACATCGAAAATGTAGATCATGTTGCACCTCCAGATTATTTGTTTGAAAATACCACTAATGAGATTAAAAATTTGAGACTCATTAGCACATGGTGCAAACCCAGGGATATATTCCGAACCATGCATGTCAATATTACATAGTTTAGAAAAACTAAAAGATGAACTTGAGAGGACTAGTGCATTTTCCCCAGATAGATTAGCTCCTATTATTTCTTGCATGTAGGAAGAAGTGCATGGTGATGTTCCCCTTAAACAAATACTACATAGTGTGACCAAAGAAATGATAAAAAACACTTGTTTTCCTTTTTATCAAAATGTATGTAAGGTTAGGGGATACCAGGTCACTAAATGTGTTGATCGTGCTATGGCTAAATTGATCTATCCATGATTTCTCACAGGACATGGTCAATACCCAAACAATGACCAGATTCCATTATATTTTGTTCAATAGTTGTATGTTGAGGTCCATTTGGGCCTCAAAGTCAACTACCTGGACATTCCACCATATGCTAGTCAGGGGTGTCGCAGGATTGTTGATAGGCCCACCTATCATCGAGAAAATAGACCAGCCCTAGTGTTTAGGGCATTGGTTGGCAAGAGGTCTCCTGCTCTCACCCCAACTCTAGCCCCCATAGTAGATGAGGTTGTCATTGTTTCCCAAAAGGAAGTAATTGACAATGTAGGTGACATTACGACTGCCACCACTAGGATATCTAATGATTGTGTAGGTCAATATTTGATGTCCAAATGTTCCTGATCCATGCCATTTTGAGCATAGTGGACCACTATGCATCCTTTTACAGTGGCCGACATCCTTACTCCCACACAGTTTGATGCACTTATAGCAGATATGGCACACATGACTCTACATTGTTTGGCTAAGGACCTATTGGAGGCATATGCCCACATTACATCAGACTATGGGATTAGTATAGAGCATGTCAAAAATCATTTGGAACATGGATTCCATTTAGTTCCAGGATCCCATCACTCTCAGTTGAGCACTAGTGTGCATCAGGATCCACCTACAGTTCATTCGATAATTGCATGAACTATGGGTTTTACTAATATGTTGATTGGTTCTGGTTCACCATAGTCAATTCCATCTCACCTTTATTTTCATCTACATTCATCATTTATGGTGTGACATGTGATAGACCAAATGGATACAAATGTTGATTCATCACTTGACCATTTGGTGGATATGGTGGAGACGACCGTTTCAAAGGACTTAGATCATCTGATATTAGATGATGTACATGTATGTGTGCATGTGCATGTTTCAATTATTTTTTAATTTTTGTTTTAACTAGATATTCATGTAAGTTGATATACATGTATATATATTTTTATAGGTGGACATACCTCATGTCACTCCTAGCCTTGGTCCAGATCATGTACATGATTGATGTGACTCTATGGATGAATTTGCTGCCAGTGGACATGTGAGTTTTAAATTTTCATATATACACATGTATATTTACATGCAATATGTATGCATAGATCTAGATAGATATTTAAAAATGCAAGTTCATTTAAAAAACTTTCATAAAAACCTTACAATGGCTAGGCACAATGCCATCATCATCAATGCTATGTCTAAAAAGCTAGAAAAAATGCAACAAGGTTTGTTTGTCATTGATCTAGAAGAGAAAAAGGATAAAAGAAAGAACAAGGACCAAGGTATTTTGAAAAGGACCCATACCAACCTTAAAAGGAAAGCACCTCCTACTACCCAGATGGTTTAGATTTTAAAGATGGGGGTTCAGGATATGAATGAGTTGGAAGCTGAGACTGCGAATTTATTAAAGACCCAAATTTAGTTGTTGCTGGCGTTTTGTCTAGTTTTCTAGTTTTGTGGCCTTCGTTGGCCTTTTTGGTGGCTGTGGAATTTTCTTCTTGTTGTTTTTACAACATTTTTTTCTTTTGGTGTCTTTAACGATCTTATCTTTAGTTTGTAAACTTTGTGGTTTCGGGTCCCTATAAAAATAATTTTTTCCTCTTTCAAAAACTTTCATAAAATTTATTTAATATAAATTATATGTATTTAACGCATTTTGTACACAATTTTATTTGTAGGGCTCAATACATCCACTAGAGAAGGACTATTCTCAATCAGATGATCATTTGACTAGGAGTTGACATTCATATTAGGCCCTGCACACAAGATTTATGATCTTTACTACATGTATTTGCTTATATGATAGACATACATTTTGTTATTTTTTGATCTTTAGTATTCAACATTTGATGATCTCTAATTTACATATGCTTATATGATATGTATATACATTTTCTTATATGATATATACATACATTTTCCTCTTTGCTTATAACATGTGTTATGTTTATACATTAAATCTCTTTACATGTATGTACATGTGTTTTCTTATGGTTACATGTTTACATGATATATGTATGCATTTTCTTTAAATATTCAATATCCATACATGCTTGCTTATTTGATGATCTCTTACAAATTACATTTCCTTATATGATATGCATTTGATCTCTAGTATACTTTTAGGAAATCAATGCCACTTTATAATTAAGTTCATTCATGTTGATCAAAATAAATATTTTTTAAAAATGACTTAACCAACATGAACCATTGAGTTGAGAACAAAATATAATATTTTTGACAAGTAACATGAAACTCAATTAAAATATAATTAAGAAAATTCAATTCAAATTATACCTCTATTATACATTTTTGACAAGTAACAAAATTCTAAAATTATTAGATATGTTGTGCATACCTATGCATTAAATAACAATGAACTCCAAAATGAAATAACTTGTTTGTTCACCACTTGATTCATTTAAACTAGGATCTAGTTATTCCATGTACACTAGAATAATTTTTTTCTCATCCCATATGAATATAAATAGAAGCTTATTTTTCATTATTCTGGATATCAAATTGCAAGATTAATTCATGTTTATATCATTTGGAGCATAGATTTTGGAGATGTTTTTGCACATTTATCAGGGAGGAAAATATTGGAGAGACAACTTTTCATTTATATCAATCAAGGAAAAATTTGGAGGAGAATTTAACTAAGTTGGTAGAGGACTTGTTTTGAGTCATCTTTAAGTTGAAGAAGAAAATGGGACAATAGAGAAAAAGAAAAAATGTGTCTCAATGAAATTTTTCAAAAGAAGAACAAAAGAGGCGTGAACAAAACTTGTAAAATTATCATAGAAAGAAACAAGGTACATGATTGTTTCTTCTCTCTCTCTCTCAATCTCTTAAGTCTCTCCCTCCTACCCCCTCTCCCTCTCTACGCTCTACCCTTAACCCTTAAACCCTTATACCCCCTAACCTTTATCTCTCTCCCACTCCCCCCTTCTCTCTCTCAAGTCTCTCCCTCCTACCCCCTCTCCCTTTCTTCCCTCTACCTTTAACCCTTAAACCATTGTACCCCATACCCTTTATCTCTCTTCCACTACCCCCCTCTTTCTCTCAAGTCTCTCCCTCCTACCTTTTCTCCCCCTCTCCCCTCTACCCTTAACCCTTAGACCCTACCCTTTGTCTCTCTCCCACTCCCCCCTTTCTCTCTCTCAAGTCTCTCCTTCCTACCCCTGTGATCCCTTTCTCTCCCACTCCCTCCATATCTCTCTCTCAATTCAATGATATGAGCCTTCTGTAAAATTTTCCAGCCATACATACCATTCTCTATAGCTAAAATAATCCATGCAAGCCCATTGAAAAAACATAAGAATAGTTAAAGAATACCCATAAGCACAAAGCTAACGAATCTTCAACTTCATTGCTTAGGTGATTTAAAGCATCAGAATAACATAACCTTCTGGGTCTCTAAATCTTATACAGTATATGATATGAATCATTTTCATCATTGTGGGAAAATTACTACACTAAAAAAGATTTCTAGAGAAAATAAAATCTAGGAGCTTAGTAGGGTTGTAAATACATTAGAATCAGAATAGGAACAACTAAAAAAAGAGTGAATCATAATCCTTTTAACCAAAGTTTCCATTTTGACAATACAAAAATTTGGAATATGCATCATCAAATTAGGTAGGCTATGGAAAGGAACCTCATCTTTCAATTGAATATTCTCAATACGTAGTTCTTTCTCTTCAAGACTGACTTCTGCAATAACAATAGGTGCTTTGCAATTGGTGCATATGGGATTTATCATGGCTTCTTTAATTTCCATGTTCTCCAAGTGAAGCTTCTCGTTATCCTGCCTAAGGAGAGTGTTTTCATCACACTCGTGTTGAGCATGAAAATCCAAGATTTGGAAAGGCATGATTAGAAAAAAAAAGTGATAAAGCATGAAACCCTAAAATTCATCAATTTTATAAGATTACTACAAATTTTTTGGTCATTTTGTTGATCCCTGGACATACTTTCATCTGGGTTCACCGATTTTGGAACCAAAATTTAATCTAGCGTGGTACAAGCCCCAATTGATTACTCAGAAGCTACCTTTGCTTCTCATCTGGGTGAGGGAACTCTTTGAAAATCCTGTAGCAAACCCAAAATAGCAATAAAGTCAAAAATAGTTCAATTATCAACAAATGGCAAGTATTGAATTGTTTAGTGAAAAAATGGCATACACTTCCATCTCTTGAGTCTGCTAAGGAGAATGCATGTGATAGTGCTTCTTTTTGGGATGGTTATCCTCTTGATCATCACCACGTTCATTTTCTTCCATGTTGTCACTACCTCTGGACCTACTCTCATGCTCTTCATCTCTCTATAGATCCCAAGATGAGACTCTCCACCTCTGCTACCAAACATGACTCCTTTTCCTTCCAAGCTACTTGTCTATCTAACAATTCCCATCATAAATATATATTTACTTATATCTATAAAAAAAATGCCCCTAAGAAAATCAAATTAATATGCATTTCCACATCAATACCCATGTTTTTATGATTTATGGTTGAAGAGAACACCTACCGGCATCAAGGAGAGCTTGGGTGTGGAGCTGTAGATGATCATTCTTATTAGACTTTGGCTGAGGGGCAACGAAACAAGGCTATGCCATTCCAATATTGTTAGATGACATCTCAGAAAAACCTTTTGCTTGAATCATTCCTACACTCAAGTAAACTACCCAATCCAAAACTCATCCAAAAATGCTTTTCAACCATTTCTAATATATATAGTTTTTAATTATATAATTTTAATATTATAATATATTATAATAATAATATAATTATTAAAATATATTGTAATAATAAGTATATATATATTATTATAATAATATATAATTATTATAACATATTGTAATAATAAGTATATTATTTATTATAATTTAAAAATAATATAATTTACGTTTATATTAATATTAAATATTATAAAATACAACAAGCAAAACAAAGAAATATATATTTAATAGAGGGGGTTCAACTGAACCCCCTTTAAATCTATTTTTTTATTATATTTGAAATGGGTTCGGTGAAACCCCCATTCGATCAAACATTTTATTTTTGTTCAACTGAACATAAGTTCGACCTAACCCCCTTATTTTCACCTCCACCCTCTCAGGCACCAAAATTGCTCAAAATTTTTCACTTCAAAGCTCGATTTGAGAATGAAAATGGAGGAGATTTCAAAAAATCAACTGGTATCAGGTTTCCCTGAAAACGAGCTATCCAATGAATATAATTTTAATATGTTTTGATTTTATTATCTATTTGTTTTTTAAGTTTTATTAAATATAGATTTTTCACGAAAAATGAAACTCTCTATTCTACACATGTGGAAAAATAGAATATTATCATTTAAAAAAAATAAAAAATGAGTGCACTAGATATTGGAGTCCTTGATCCAACAAAAAAACATAATAATTTGGATACATACAGTAAAAGTTATGTGATATACGATCGCATTATATTTGAATTGTAATTGGTTTGAATTTGAAACTTGATTAAAGAAAAAATATTCAATAAAAATCTATCTAACCAAGTGGAAGCACTAGATATCAGAGTTACAAATCTAAATTTGAAATAATTAGAATTTTATCCTTTAGTGAAAAAATGTTATGTTTTATACGGTGTGCATCACTTTTTAAAAATGTTGTTTTCTTAAAAAAACCAATTTTCATGGGAGATGGAAAAAGAAGTGCAATTTTATTCCAAAAATTTTGAAAAAAATATTTTGAGAATCTACAGACAAAATGTGACTAGAATCTAGTTTGTATCATCTTCAAATTCTTCATGGTTTAACCACTATAGGTGCCCGAATGTGAAGATTTAGTTAAAAAAAAAAATCAACATCCAGTTTGGCCAAAAATTGTAAACCACTATTGTGGGATCACCCCATAGTTAGTTCCATCAAACCTCAGATAATCAAAAACCATTTTTCTAGCCATCTTAGAACTTCCTCAAGCGGTTAAGCTCTTCACCAAGTAACCTTGATCTAATACCAATTATTAAATAGGACAACTAAGAGGTGGGATGAATCAACTATTATAGAATTAATCCTTTAATTCAATCACTCGAAATAATACTTAATAATTCTTAAATGATTAATCATCAAATTCCAATGTAAAAACTAAAATCTAACACATAACAAAATAAAACCAAATTTACATAGAAAATCCAATGATAGACTAACCATGGTGAGGATTAACTCACACTATAGAGAATACCAAAATCGATTACAAAAGGTTGACTGCTTAAAATAAGGACTCACCGTATGAAAGGACTCACTGTACAAAAAAAAGAATCACTATCCAACAAGGCTAACAACCTAGAGAAATCACTACCATAGAGATACAAAGAAGACAAAGAATACTTGTTACAAAGAGACTACAATCCTAATGCAACAAAATATTCCACCATAGTCACTTGATCAACTTGCATGAATGATAGAGTTCACCTTCTATTCATTGCATCCAGAGACTCAACATTAAGCTTCACATTTATCTCCCACACTCGCAACACACGTATACTGAATATGATAAATGTTACTCCAAACTGCACTTTCTCTTTTCTTTTATCACTCTTCTTCTTCACTCTTGTATATTTTCCATAACTTACTCATCTTATATTTATACCATCTTCAACTTTGAAACATATCCAAAGTCAGCTATCCAAATCCAAATTCAAATTAGGTCAACACCAAAACATACTAGGGTCAAATTAGAATGAGGGAAACCCAAAAAAACACTTCAGAGGGACCCAAATAGATCAAACACACTTCATCATCCTTGAAAGTAGTATTTCACACAAGATAGGCCAAACCAATGTAAAACACATAGAACCATTGTGCACGAACTTTCCAAATGCTAAAATTAATTTCAATACAATCAGGGCAACTCAAATTTAGAAACACATAATAAGACTTCATCAAAGAGAAATATGGACCAACAACATTTCTATTAGATCTCAACCAAAAATACAAAAAACCATATTTCACAACTAGTGAACATAACTTGCATTGTACAACAAACCAACAACCACAAATCATGATATAGAATCTTCTAACAAACATGAACAACATTTTTGAACCAAACAACTATAGGATAAAATCTAGACCAAAACTTAGAGCAACCACTGAACACCTACAACATATCTTTATTACAATTTTCTCAATATCCTTGACATATACATCCAACAAGTAGTGGATAATCAGTTGACTGGTTGACATCAATGAAAAAACCTTCAATCTTTCCATTCTTGTAACAATTTCATAGGATTAAGACACATGTTAGAATCGTATTTAATACTCTTTGTCACCTTGCATATATAAGCAAGGTCATTGTACTCATTTGTAACATACTTCATACCTGATCATCACATTGATAGGTCTTAATATCGAGCAAGATAATTTTCTTGCATGCTATCTTGCAAAATCAATTCGTTATTTTTTAGGCGGTCTTTGGTATAGAGTATTCTTTAAATCTTTCAAAAATTCCTCTCCAAAAGAGTGAATGCATGAATAAAATAATGTACAAGTGATGAATACAAGTCCCAATAATACCCTGAATGAAAAAAAACCATCACAAAGATACAAAATATACCCTATAAGAGAGAAAGATAGATACAATATATTCAAACCATAATGAAGTATCTCTAAATCTAGTGAAGAATTTATTTAATATTAAAGAGAAGAAAATGTCTATAAACAACATGTTTCCCTTTGGGAAGGAACAATTCGAATGGATGAAGTTGAAGAAATTATAGCTCTTTGAAGGGAAATGAGGGAATTAGGCTCATATTTTGTGTCTTTCAAAAAGGATCAAGTGTCTCCATCCAAGAATAAGTCCCAAAAAAAAAAATTATCCCAAAAGAGAACAAGTCAAGAATATGTGGCAACTCATGAACAATATTCAAATACAATGATGATGATACAACAATTGTTGTGCAACTATCACAAAGAGGAGAGATACCTCATCAAATGTGTCCTCAAAATCAATAATATGATAATGACATACTGTATGAAATATTCCTATCAAGTAACCATCCCATAACACCAAATATTAATCACCTAAATCATCATGTTGAACTAAAGAACTAGATGGCATATTAGCATTGAAATATGAAGAAGTAGGAGGAACCTTAACACTAAGGTTCAAGCAATCACGGACCTTTTAATAAATATCCACACTCGATGTGAGAGTAGGAGCTCTAGAATCCTCAACAATAGTAGAATATAAATATGAAAAGACATAAAAAATAGAATAATGATCAATGTTACCCATTGCAACAAGTTATCTAGTATGAAAATCTCCAATGTGCACTGAATCTAGAGTAAATTCAATACTCTTCCCTATAATAGTATGTGCAATATGATATAGAGAAATAAGGTTTCTAGTAATCTCAAAATGATATAATACATCATTAAAGCTCATAGTACTCATGTCAACATCTCATTTGACACAAACAACCATTTACTTACTATTATCCATTAACATATTAGTTGTTGTAGTGTAGACAAATGTATCCCTTTAAATTTTTTCACTTAATTACATGAATTAATATTTAATTGAACTTAATTATGCCTTAATTTAGTGTTGTAATATGTATTTTACATAGTCACTTTAATTTTAGGGCCCTATTAATAAAAATGGACTTAATTGTGCCTTATTTTTGGTGTTGTAAAATGTACCTCTTTACACTTTCACACTTATTTAGGGCTCCCTTAATTAATTGAGCTTAATTTTCCTTAATTTTCCCCTTTAATTCAAATCCAATCCTAATTAATAACATTATCCAAAAAAGAAACCCAACATTCATTAATGCCTAAACATAACACTTCTCATTGAGAAATGTGTGTCCTACATAAGTAACCTACAACCCATTCACCCATGGGCGAATGGGTCCTCACTTAGACCTAAGACCTAAATTTAAATTATTCTTTTGGTAGTATTTTAACATATTCAAATCCATATTCACATGTTAGATTTTGTTATTTTAATTTCAGGAAATTAAGGATACACATCTATAAATACAAGGCCATTTTCATTATGTTTCACCTAGAAATCTTGATCTAAGCAATCTAATATTTTCAAGCTATAATTTCAAGAGAAACTCAAGGAATTCAAGAGTAGATTTATTGAAGAATTATTGCAATAATCAAGATCCAATTTTCATGTAAAATTATTCTTGCATCATCCATATTTGTGGAGCTAATATGGTAATGTAGGTTTCATGATCCATTCAAGTATTCAAAGCATTATTTCAAATCAAGTTTCAAGGTTCAAGATACACATCCATTGAATCCATTTCATGCAAGTTGCAAATTTACATTCCAAGATTCATCCAAGGGTTTGGTGAGTTGTGACATTGAGTTGTTCATTCATCATTCCTTTCATTCTATTTCATTTAATTTCAAGGTTTAATTACCAAAATAGGGTTTGACCAAGGAAAACCCCCATTCACCCAAAATAAAACATTTTTCTCATAGAAACTCTTTTGGAGAATTTATTTCTAGCTTGGGGTATGTATAGGATCATGATGGGCCAAAAAGTGGTGATATGATGGGTATGCGTAGGGTATGTGGCTGACGACTTTTTTAACCCAAAATTGATGAAATGAAAAGGGTTTTTAAAGGATACTCTTAGCTTTCTACCAATATAAATTATGCTTTACTTTTAATTTAATAAATAATAATTATTCATTTTCTATTTGAATTACAACTAAAGTCTTGATTGATAGGTTGATTGAAAAAAATCTATAGCTTTCAAATGGCATCACATTTTTTGAATCTGAAACATGCATCACATTCTAAGCTTTGCATACTATAGGATTAAAAAAATAAAATTGAATTTGATGAAGTTTTGACCAAGTTAAGGTGGTTAGACATACAATTTTTTATATTTTCTAAAAGTTGTAATAAAAAAATCAGAATTAATTATTTACTTGGAAAAAAATTACAAAAAAATATGCATCACAACAAGAAATGAGTCCTCTACTTATATCTAAAATCTTATAAGAAAATAGTATCATTTTATTGTGGTTACCACGTGGTTAGACAGTCATATACTTATTTTTTCCCTCAAATTTAAGTACTACTACATTGAAATTTCAAATTTTTACCATATAGATTTAAAAAAATAAAAAAATCTAGTAGTTTAGAAACTACACTCAATTTTCTACAGATTCTATTCTTACATATTTTTGAAATAATATAGATAACTTATTCAAATTTTTACATCAAGTTTCCTAACTCTGATTTTTCTGAATTTTTTGCCACTTAAGGGCCTATTTTTTCGATGATGATCCTACACATACCCCTTTTCCAAACCTAAAACTTGGGAAAATTGAGAGATTCAAATCTATAGTAGAGGATCTCAAAAGTTGTAGACAAACCATAATTTAAGACCAATTCACCCTAGGGTGAATAATTCATAGATCAACTTTAGAAATTGACTCTTGGTGACTGATACACATCATCTTATCCTTTTTTGATTTGTGATCTATTTTTTAGTTCTAATTATTTTGAGTTTTATCTCGCTATTCCAAGTTTTGGATTGCATTTTGGTTTTGATTTATTATTTTTAATCTTTCTCCCCAAAGTGATGTTTAATTAGGACCCTTGTCCTTGGGAAAAAAAGAAAATTTAAAGATTCCTTTAGGCATAGAGTTGACTCTCCTAAAGGTAGATAGTCAATTCTTTTTTCAGATCTCATTTCTAAATGAATTGAAGAAGAATAGGTCCCTAAGTGGTTCATCAATCCCATTTTGGTAAGCATAACCCTATTTTTTATTCATTTCATTTTGGTGAACCAAAGTTTGATCTGTTGCATTTTTCTAATTTTGGAGTCCAATTTCACCCTAGATTTAGATCTTGCATTCATTTGCATTGCATTACATTGAATTGAATTGAATTTAGGGTTTTTTTTTATATTGCATTATTTTTAATTTCATTTAGGTTTCTAGGATTGCATTTTTACATCTCTTAAAATATAAAAAATACAAAAAGTAAGTCATTTTGCAAATCATTTACATATCATTGCATCGTCATTCATTTACATCTACAAATTGAATCAAAATTGCACATCAAATTAGGTATCATACTTTGTCATTTTTTCATAATTTTCATTTTCATTCAACCTTGATTTCACAAAAAAAATCAAACTCTAACTCATTGTTTTAAATTAGAATCTAGAAACCAGTAGAATCAACTAAGAAATATATAAGAGTTCATTTTTAGAAACCCTAAAATAGGACCCATTTTCCCCTAGGAAAATGAATCCATTTTCAAGGTTATTTCCTAAATTTTTGGGTATTAAAAAATTCATTTTTGTATTATGTTTTGTTGTTTTCAAAATTTTGTTTCAGTTTACAGAATTTCTCTTACTTGGAAATGATCATATTAAGCTTCATTTGATAAATTTAGTACATTGTGTGAATTCAAAATTGCATTTACAATACATCATTTTCAGATTTTTATATAGCATAATAAAAAATTACCTTGTTTAGAATCTAAAAATTGATTTTACATATTTGCATTGCACTTTACATTCTAGGTTACTTCATTACATTTCACCTTTTTTCCATTCTGGGTGCATATTGAGTTTTTAAAACTTGTATGAACTTCACAACTTGGTGTCCTATTAGTAATATTGTTGTGAGACATAGTTAAAGACTCATGTTATCCCACAATATACCATTCACCATGGATATTAGGTTCTCATAATCTTTCAGTAATAGTTTTTATACAGATCAACCCACTATGGATCACAGTATTAATGCCTCATTTCCAATGACTTCCCTACCCCCAACTAATATGCATGATCTTGAAACAATGGCTTCTAATGTTCCACAAGAAAAAATAAGAACGATAGATGAAGAAATAGAGAAATTGCAAAAAATTGTGACTTCTGAAAACATTTCTAGTTGTTCCATTCCTACTTTAGATAATTTGAGGAAAATTCTTGAAAATGAACATGGAATAGAGATTGTGCAAATTCTAGCTCATATTGTTGATAAGAACATGCCTACCATGACTAGTTGTCCTCAAGATTTGGGGTATACTCTAAGCCAAGATGGGAATCCAATCCCTCCTTCCACAACCCTTAACTCTATTCCTACATGCACTAGTACTCATGTTACTACAACCATCCAACATACTAGCAATGTCACCACTTCCTTAGGTATTTCCACTAGGAATCCTTCTACCTTTGTGAATTCAAATATCATATCTCCTCAACTATCCCCCATTACAAATCTATATTCCACTTTCCCTCCACATACATACACCACTCCACCTTAATTACCTCCAACTCACAATACCAATAATGATCCAATCCTTAAAACACTATTGCAAAATATGTCATCCATCCAACAAAAAATCACCTAATTAAAATTAAAAAACAATGGAAAACCTTCACAATACATCAAAACCAATCCATTATCCTTGGAGATATTGAAAATATAAATGCTACAAGGTATAGAGGTTCCTAGGTTTGAGAAATATAACGGGAAAGGAGATCCTATTAGCCATGTTTTTTCTTACACAACCCTATGTAGTGACTTCATTTTTGAAGATAAACTGTTGACTAAGGTATTCCCTCAATCTTTGAAAGATGCTTCTTTATAATAGTTTTTTTCCTTATCGAATAATTCAATTAGTTCATTCAATGAACTTATTGATGCCTTTTACATCCACTTCCAAATTCACATGGGCCCTAAGATGACCCTATATGATTTTATGACTAGTAAACAAGAGGATGATGAAAAGGTCACTGATTTTATAAAACAATATCAAATTATTTATTAAAAAATAAACATTAAGATTCATGATGCCAATCTCCAAAGAATGTTTATTTCCAAGTTTCAAGATAAAATCCAAACTAAGCTTGAGATGTTAATATTTTCTTCCTTGACACAATTGTGTACAACCCTTTGTGATTATCAAAATTCGATTAGTATTCAATAAGTGAAAACTCCCTCTAACTGTACTAAAAAGTTTGACTACACTCCTCAAACCAGCTACCAACATTTCAAGAGACACAATATGGGCTTGCCACAACTTAATCTGCCTCAATCAAATCAAAATTTTGATACCCAAGTGGCTGCTATAAAGATGACAAAACCATAATCCTTTGAGGATAGAAATAGAAAGTTTACACCTCTACTTGATACCCTTCATAAAATCATGTTGTAGCTCTTAGAAAAGAATTTGATTTACTTACCTCTTATTAGAACTCCTGATCCTACTAAGCCTTTACCTTCAAACTATAGACCAAATTATTATTTCCATTTCCATCGACAAAATGGACATGATATGGAATATTGTAAGCATCTTAAACATCTTATGGAACAAGACATTATTGATTCTAATCATATCATAATTAGGGGTGTTAATGATCAAGGTAATAAATTTTTCACTCCTAATAAAAAAATGAAAATCTTTATCAATCCTATGCCTAATTATAATATCTCCTTTGTCAAAGCTAGTGAAACAAAGAATGATGTAATGAATGTTGACATAGATGATAAAAACATAAAATACAATGAGAACAACCTTATGGATGATGTCATTGAATTTATTGATACTAAATCTCATAAGGGACTAACTAAGATGCCACTTGACTTTGCTTTCTCACAACAAGAAATAATTAAACATGCACTTGGTGGTCCTCTTTACCTAGCAGGAAGAATCAATGACAAGCCTACTAATGAGATATTAATTGATCCCATCTGTTTAGAGAATGTGATCACTAAATAATTTCTATTTGTGCATGTGATTTATCAATATACATATGAAAGACCAAAAGCATGGATCAAAACATGTATATGGTTTTCCTTTCCCTATGATTGGATCGATAAATCTCCCTTTGAAGGTTGGATCAAAAGAATTAAATATCTCAATCACCATCATCCCATCGTCAAACCAATTTCATGTGAAGTTAGGCTATCCATGGCTTCAATCCATGAATGTTGTCTCGTCAATTTTGCATAAATGTTCAAAGTTTCCATTTGGAAATGAAATTGTTACCATGAATCATAGTGGCTTTAATCCTATGTCTTCCTATGGGAACTTTTCATTGGATTTATTTTGGCTTGAGCCTATTGAACCTATTAGATCCCATGGGGAATTCTCTTTCAAATCCTTTCAAAAGTTTAAGGAAAAGCATATAGAAAAATTATCCCTTATTAATATGCCTCAAACCATGATTGAGCCTCCTGTACTTGATGAGATCATGATTGAACCAAAAACACTTCCAAATATCCAAGACTAGTCTATGACAAATATTTTAGATATTTCATATAAAAGACCAAGAGAATATAAAAAAATCCCATTGTTCCTCATGAAGTCAAACAAGTTTACAAATCTAAAGAGAAAGTGGTTGAAAAACCTCCCACAATTCTTTTTGTTCCTCCCTTAAAGGAAGAAAATAAACCTATGGTTGACGAACCAACTCCTACACAATTACAAATTGAAAAACACATGAAAATAAATTGTAATGATAGAGAGTGTAGGAATAGATTTCATGCTATTTCTCATTTGTTACAAAAAACATTGATACATAGGAAAGACATTCTTCATGAAAATAGACCCAAATGACAAAGTGATCATGCATGTTCCTCACTATTGCTCCTATGTGCATACTTAAAAAATGACTCCAATGAACAAAGGAAAACCATCATGTTATGTTTCAGCTCCTCAAAAATGACTTGGAGGCTTCTTTCCAACATTATAAAGGTTTTTCCACTAAGTATTCAATGACTAGACTCATGTACGGAGCCAATCTTGCTTGGAAATCCACCTTTCCTTATGATTGTGCAATTGAACCTCTTGGGAAAGTCACAATGAGACTCATTTAAACTTTCTAGAATTCTCCACAAACACTTGTAAAAATCTATAAGACCTCCCACTACACTTCCAAACCATTATGAATGAGTAACAAAAACTTTTAGATCTTGTAGGAATCATAATCCACCAATCTGTGGTTTGCTTCCCCAAAGCTTGTTTCAACTTGAACATTCAACTTTTGCAAGAAATTACTTGATAACTTGCTACTATTAGCCTACATAGGATTACAAATATTACCAAACATTTATCAAACCCAAACCTTATGAATGCATGTGAGGACTTGAGAAAATATTCATAGTGTGGGTTCTTTTACACCGTCTCCATACAAACATGAAGCAAACTGTCAAAGAGTTTTTCAGAACACGTGCAATTGGAGACTCCAAACCCTGCATGCATGATAAAGAAATAAAAAAAATTCCTACAAGTTTTCAAATTTTCTCATGGTGGGAATTTAATATTTTGCATTCTCTTTGTTGACTAAAACCCTAGGTAGGGTTTTAGGTTGATTTTAGGAAAAATGAACTAACTTTTCAATAACTCAATGAAAATTAATGAAAAAAAGGAAAAATGAAGTAGATTCACATATGTTTGCTATATAAATTGATATAAAAACAATATATGGGTCGTATAGGCTATACAAAGCAAAAAAACAAGACTGCAACGTTGGAAAAAAACAATTTAGACTATTTCAAAGAAAATTCCATAACATTCAAAATACTTAGTGAAATTTGATGCCACAAAAATAAAAGTAGAGTATATTCACATAGCAACATTATGTAATAAATTTTAGATCAATACATGAGCCATACAGGTAGTACTGAGTGAAAAAACCTGACTGAAATGTTAGCATAGCTCCAAAAAAAGCTTCACTCATTAACTCAAAAACTTCAATATCAATTCTTCAATCCCATATTCAACTTTTGAAGGTGTATTTATGCATTTAAAATAAACACCAATGGTTTGTAACCATTTATTTCTTGCATGTAACCATTTTCTTGATTTTTTTCGACCTTGCTAAATTTGCATGACAACTTTTAGCAACGTTTTGACAATTTTTAGCAGCATTAACAACTTTCAAACCAACAACCCAAAATACTTAAAAAATGTATTAATATGGTTCCAAATTATCATAAATGACTTTATTAAACACTAAAAGACACCATCAACCTAAAATACTAAAAATGACAAAATTAAGCTTTTGAGGCTCCTGATGCCCCTGCACCATACATCCAAGGGGAGGAAAAAATTCAAGTCCACTTGAGTGTAGGTCTTCTTCTTCTTCTTGGTCTTATTAAACACTAAAACAAACCATCAACCTAAAATACCAAAAATGAAAAAATTAAGCTTATGAGGCTCCTGATGCTCCTACACCATACACGCAATGGGAGGAAAAAACTCAAGTCCACTTGAGTGCAGGTCTTCTTTTTCTTCTTGGTGTTCTACACTATTTCCTTGATGTCTTCTTGGCTTTGTCTTTTTGTCTTCCTCTTGTTTTCTCTAGGTTGTCTTCTCAACTCATTTTCTTTCTTCCTTACAAGGAATTCCTCTTTTAGCACCCTCCTCTGGACCTGATCTCTTTCAAGAGCCTACTTCTCAATGATTTCTATCTCCTTATATAACAAACCTACACATACATAGTCTAATGAAATATTAGAAATAAAATATTGAGTCCTTGAGGTCTCCTCCTTGTCTCCTTTCACCATACACTCCACTTCAATACCCAAGAGATCCTCCATGTCTATTATTGTTGGCTTGGGACTGAAATTTTTCTCTAAGGGTATCCTTTGATAAATAGCATCTTCTAACACTTCCATATCAGTTGTTAATTTCTCTTGACTTTCAAACACAAAATAGTATTCCTCTTTTCCCAAACCTGCCATCTCCTTCCAAAGGATGTGATCAATCTTTGTATATGGACTAAATACTTCTTGTTGCACTTTAGAGCTGCATTCATCATTAATTTTTTTTAGTTTTTCCTACTATTGAAAAAACCTTATCATTCATATCCATTTCTTCCAATAATAAAGGATCTAATTCATCATGCATGTCATCAAACACTTGTCTTTCTCTAAGAGAACACAAAAGATATTCATTATTCATCAACCTTCAATTATCAAAAACATAATGCAATATTCATTCACCAAGTATCTCACCTTCCTTAGGATGGCACTTTATTCCATCTTCTTCACTTAGGATTTCTTCTTCATTTAATATTATTCCTACATTTACACACTCAAAGCATTCATTAATTTCAAAATAGTGAGACTTACTTGCCTCTAGATCTCTTTCCTTGGATTTATTTTAAAATAATTTCAGCCATCTCCTCAATCTATAAGATCCTATTGTTTCCTTCTCCTTTCCATGATTTTCTTAGGCCACTTCACTATTTTCCTCATTGGTCAATACCCAACATTTCCTTGGTATACTTTCTCAAGACACTCTTGCACTATAAGCTTAATGTTTGTTTCAAACTCTTCCATATCTCTTTCAAACTCTAATCTTATCTTATTGACTATCATCTTCTCCTTTCGATTTTGTTGTTGCATCTTGTTGTCTTTTTTCTTTACTTGAATTCTTCTCATGACACCTCACCTAGGTTTTCTTTCCTTTTCCTCAATACCAGTATATTCCCATCTAGTTTCTTCTCTTCAACCTATAAAAAATAATACAAAAACTTCCCAAAAATTCATGCATGTTCCTCACTGTTGCTCCTATATGTACACTTAAAAAATGACTCCAATGAACAAAGGAAAACCATCATGTTATGTTTCAATTCCTCAATACTGATTTGGAGGCTTCTTTCCAACATTATAAAGGTGTTTCCACTAAGTATTCAATTCCTAGACTCATGCGTAGACACAATCTTTCTTGTACATCCACCTTTCCTTATGACTGTGTAATTGGACCTCTTGGGATAGTCATAAAAAGACTCATTGAAAATTTCAAGAATTATTGACAAAAACTTGTACAAACCTATAAGACCTCCCAATACACTTCCAAACCATTACCAATGACCAACAATAATTTTTAGATCTTGTATGAATTACAATCCACTAATCTATGGTTTGTTACCCCAAAGATTGTTTCAACTTAAACATTCAAATTTTGCAAAAATGACTTGGGAACTTGCTACTCTTGGTCTACACAATCATACAAAGATTACAAAACATTTATAAAATCCAAACCTCATGAATGCATGTGACTTATTTAGCAAATAGTCATAGTGTAGGTTCCTATACACTGTCTCCATACAAACTTGAAGCAAACTGTCAAAGAGTTCTCCTTCCCATGTACAAATGGATAATCCAAACCCTGAATGCATGATAAATACTTTAAAAAAATTATCCTACAAGTTTTTAGTGT